>BSBM01000468.1:6327500-6652500 GCA_027924585.1 Larix kaempferi | reverse complement strand
TGATATATATTTCTTAGATATACATGTATTAGTTAATCTACATGCATTCTTATATATGTTAGAAGGGTTTGAAGAAAGGTGTTGTGTGTTTCTTTGTGTGTAGGGTGCTAGCAAGTGTTGAAATTTGGTGTTTCCATTGATGTCAAACAAGAAGCATGATGATGTCAAGAAATAAGCATGAATCCTTGATTCTAGCTTGAAGAAGTATATACAAAACAAAGCTACCTATTCACACAATATGGATGGGTACATGTCATATACTGGGATTTTGCGCAATAAGCAAGAATATCAAAGTGCACGGAAAAGACTTAGTCAACTCACGTGCATTATGTTGGGTAAACTTGACCAGGAATAGTCAACTCAAGTGCATTGTTTTGGGTAAAATTGACCAGGAAGAAAGAGGTAGCCGACATAAAAATTCCCTACTTTGTGAAAATTTGAGCATAGTCTAGATCTAGTTCACAGAAAAATCCTCACAATGAATTTACAAGAATGCATAGAAGAGAGAAAATTTTAGTAGAATCACATGACAAAGAAAACTCAATTTAGTAAAAATCCATCTTGATATTATTGAATAATAAGAGTACAATAAATATTACATCTCAAGATATCAATGGTCACCATATTCCCATGATGAGGAAAATACATCACTTGAAAGAGTGTGGACACTACAGCTTTCATAATATAGACATAATCACGTCCAAGGAGTAGATTAAAATCCAAGGGACGTTGGACTACCATAACATCAATACAGACATTTTTCCCTCCTAAGGTGAAAGGTAACTGAGGAAGGATCCCTAAAGGTCCAGTAGGCCTTCTATTGAAATCCAATATCTGGTCAGTGACTGGCATAAGCTGAGGAGAATCTATGGCTTGCCAATCGGTTGAGGATAAAATACTAACAGAAGCTCCCTCGTCAACAGTAGTGCGAAGTACATTCCTACCAGTAACTTCTACAGATATCTAGAAAGGAACACTCGAAGGAAGACAAGATTCTGTTAGACTATTCCAATCAAAATAAATGACCTCAGTACATGGAAAGGCTCCGTCGAAATGGGAAAAATTCCCCCTTGTCTAGTGCAATCTGAGCTGACTAGGAAAACATCAGCGGGTTTCAATTCCATCTTCACTGGAAAAGTAGTATGAGATGAAGATTGTGTCATGGTGACTGCTTCAGTCTGGCAATTATCCAATAAAAGAGCGGGATCGAGTGGAGGTGATATCGAATCGACCACTTCAACTTCACTCTTTGAAGAAAGAGTGGGATCGACTGAGGATGAGACTAGATCGACCACTTCATCAACCAACAGGGGGTTAGGGGACGACTTACGACATCCAACTGGAAGGTGTTTCTGAGATAGAGTAATGTATTCCAACAATTGTGAAGCTTCATCCATGTGTGGGAAAAGGTAAGTAAGGTATAGCGCAGGTGCTTCAAAATTTTTTGAAGGGTATTTCGGATGCTTCAAAATTCCAGCTTCCTTCCGACTCTGGTATGTAGGTGGCCTATGGATCACCCTCGTCATCGGGTTATCCTGTCACATTGTAGCATTCCATTAGCATCTCTGGTGTCACAGTCCATTGTAATCCCATCAGTTTCTCCATTAGGACTGCTTCAAGCACCTTCTCCCGTACCACCTGCAGAGCGCTATGGATGAAGAGGTTTTCATTTGAGAATCTGAAGTTTCGGATAAATTTGATAGTTAGTTCCTCCCATATAGTCGTTCCATGTTCAGTTCTATTGTGACGTACCCGTTTCGCGGTATCTCATCCAGTGTGTGGACAAACGCATGGACCCACTCTTGTTGCAGTTTGAGTCCCCATGCATTTTGTGTTAGGAACCCATGTCTTTACTGTATTAGTATATTGTTGTTGGATGCATATGCTTTGTAAGTTGTCCCATAGTATTTGTTGATCCACAATTTGTGTTATTGTTGTTTGGCGCATATGCTTTGTAAGTCGCCCGTAGTATTGTTGATCCATAGTTTGTATTGGCCCATGGTTTTGACCCATAGTATTGGCTCCTAGACTTAGTATATAAGTGTGTGTTGAGGCCTATGAAGGCACCGTGAAATTATTTGTATTGAGCTTGCTCAAAGGAGGTTGCCCCTTCGAAGTGGCCTGCGATCAATAAAAGTGATTCTGATTTCTGTCATTTATGTTATTTCGCATATTCTTATTAATTAATTGTTGCAGGTTCCCCACATCTGGTATCAGAGCACTTTCTTAGGGATGTTGGGTGGAATTTCTACCAAAACAAAATTTCGCATCTGTTGCAAGTTCGGATCTGGGAATAATCCTTATCCGCTTAATTGTGGGAAGTACTTGGGCATAACCCCTAAGACTCATTGTGAGGAGTACCACAAGAACCCCAAAGTAGCTGGCCCATTGAGAGGACCTGCCAGTGAAAAGGACAATGACCCCTACTTGATTGACTAGTTCCCACCCGTGAAGTAAACCAAGAGCTGTCGTTTGTGGCAAAGCGGTTATCAGTTTTACCTGATTTGTGGAGTGAGGGGTACTACCCCAATACGCAAGCCGTCAAACAGCATTGGTGGCCGAGTGAAACCCCTGAACTGTTAGGAAGCCGCACATACCTGGGGTCCATATCTATTTTCAGCTGAACTATTGTCGATCACTGCTGCGCCGTTTCAGATCCAGTTGTTCAAATCCATTCTGAAATCCGTTCCAGATCCATCTGTTTCATATCTATTTCAGATTCAGCACCATTTCAGATCCCTCTGTTTCTGATCACTTCCGCGACGTTGCAGATCTATCTGTTTCAGATCCCTTCCGCGTCGTAGCCGCTCCATTCTGAAAAAATAAAAAAATAAACAGGGGATAAAATTCTGTCTTTCTTCCATATATCCCTTGTTTTAACTTAGTTTCCCATGAAACTTCTCTGACACCCCTGCAATCCCATTTTGCATATTTCATTCCTGAGGACCCTATCCCAAATTCCACTTCCCAACACCTGAAATCTCACATTTGTCTATTTTTAGGGTTTGCCATAACTTCTTCGATTTTCACCCGATCACCTTCAAATTTTACCACAGAGTTCCATTCCTAATTCTGCTCCTTTGTCCCTCTCTGCCAAATTTTCTCATTCTTTCACCCCGCTTCTAAAATCCTCCTTTTTTGTTTCCCTGTCCTTTCGACAGTGTCCAAAACCTAGTCAAACCCCAATTACCCATCCGAGTTTTTCCCGAATCCAAATTTCCCTTTACTAAATAAGCTTTTGTTTGTGTTTTTCTACCCATTCCTGAAAAAAAAAAAAAAAAACCCTGGTTATGGTTGTCACCCGCGCAGGAGCACACACCATGGAGGAAGCATTGCAGCCATCCAAACCAAACTCTAGGATTTGGATGAAAAATTTCTTGGCCTCCATCTTGAGCATTCGGCCATGAACAACAAACGACAGTCTGCGTCTTCATCAGACAATGGGTTCTCTTCTTCCAGCAATTTTCGTGGTCCGAAGCTTGATTTTCCTCGCTTCAATGGTACTGATCCGACTGGATGGATCTATCGTGCAGAACAGTATTTCAGGCTGCATAATACTTTTGATGTCACCAAAGTTCCACTTGCATCCTTTCATTTGGAACATGAATCTCTTCAATGGTACCGTTGGTACATCAAGGCTCATGAAGAGCCAAAATGGCCATATTTTTGTCAACTCCTTTTGCAACGATTTGGTCCTAGTGCTTTTGATGACTTCACCGAAGCCCTCACTAAACTTCGCCAAATTGGCACTGTGAGAGACTATCAGACAGAATTTGAGAAACTAGCCAACCACACAAAAGGATTGTCTGAGGAATTCTACAGGAGTTGTTTTATCAGTGGTCTTAAGGATGAAATCCACTCAGAGTTTAAATGTTCTATGCGAACACAATGATGGAAGCTCTGGGGTTGGCTAAGTTGGAAGAAGACAATATTTCATCCCAACAACGCTCCAAACCCACTTTTGTTCCCTTCCAAAATATGGGTTCTCAATGACCTCCTGTTCCGCCAGCTCCTCGACCAACTCCTATCACGCATTTGTCCGAAACAGAGATGCAGGTGTGCAGAGAAAAAGGGCTCTGTTATAATTGTGATGAGAAATTCACCCAGGGACATAAATGTGTTCAGCAAAATCTCTATCTCTTGGATATGGATTCCCCGCCTGCCTCTAAAATTGGTGAAGAAGATGATCAGGTCGACATTCAAGAGCTGCCTATTGACCCCCCCTCTCAGGACGACCAACCAGAGATCTCTCTCAATGCTTTATCCAATGTCACCACCCCCCAAACAATGCGGGTCAGGGGTTACTTCAACAAGATTCCTCTTACAATACTCATTGATTCTGGTAGCACACATAACTTCATTGACCCTCGGATCGCCAAACAGGCTGATTGCTTTATCCATCCTTGCTCCAAATTTGAAGTCATGGTTGCCAATGGGGGCACCTTACCTTGTAAGGGAAAGTGTCACAATGTGCGTATCTCTCTGGAAGATTATAACATGCGCTCTGACATGTTTGCCTTGTCCTTAGGCAGATGTGATGTGGTTTTGGGCATTCAATGGTTACGCACACTTGGCCCCATCTTATAGGATTTTTATGAACTTTGGATGCAGTTTTCCGTCAATGGGACACAACACAAATTTACGGGCTTACAACCAGGGTCTCTCCACATCATCAGTTCACATCGCCTAGAAAATATCCTTAAGCGGAATTCACATGGTGTCATCGCTCAGCTCCATTCCATTCAGATGCACCCACCAACGGCCTCCACTACTTCATTGGATAGATATGCAGGTGTCTTTGCTGCACCAATGGAGTTGCCACCTTCACAAGAAATTTCCGGTAAGCATTTAGCCGCATCTACATCTCAGCAAGACATGATGGCTATTTTGCATGCAGTACCGAAGTGGCATCCATCCCTATTGGGGAATTATTTATGCCTCAAGACTGATCTCCCGAGTTTGGAAAATTTCCTGGAACAATGGGTCTCCTCCCCAGCACACCTGAAATGGGTTATCCACCTCATGAGTTATGACTATGCGATCACTTACTAGAAGGGTAAGGACAATATGGTGGCCAATGCTCCTTCTCGCACATTTGATGACCCAGTTTCTCTTACAGCTATTTCTCTGCTTGTTCCAAATTGGTTGCAATCTGTTCAATGAGGCTATCTCTTCTATGAACTCCATGCTTCTTCATTGGCAGGGCACTCTGGGTTCCTCCAAACGTATGACCGGGAACAATGTAACTTCTTTTGGCAGGGATTGAAAATGACAATTCAATGGATGGTTGTTGACTGTGATACTTCCCAGGTCAACACGAGTGAAACGACACTCCTTTCGAAACTGCTTGAACCCTTGCCCATCCCTACACAGATTTGGACAACTATTTCTACAGATTTCCTAGAAGCAATCCAGTGGTACAGTACCATATCTAAAAGGACACCATATGAAGTAGTCTCTGGACAGGCACCGCCAGTTCTTCTTCCATACACCTTCGATAACTCCCCAGTTCAGGTAATTGACTCGATTCTTCGAAACTGTGATCAAATTCTTCTGATTTTGCAAGACAATCTTCTCATGGAAAGAATTCGACTGAAACAACAAGCGGATCAGCACTGTTCTGAGCGCACTTTTCACGTAGTTGATATGGTTCTTCTTAGACTACAGCCTTCCACACAATCCTCCCTAAAATTCAAAAGGCGTCAATGGCCCGACATGCAATCCGAGGATGCTACAGGGGAACCACTCCTTCATATTCTGCATCAATTTCCACATCTCAAGCTTTGAGGACAAAGCTTTTTCTAAGGGGGTGGGGATGTTAGGAACCCATGTCTTTACTTTATTAGTATATTGTTGTTGGATGCATATGCTTTGTAAGTCATCCCGTAGTATTTTTTGATCCATAGCTTATGTTATTGTTGTTTGGTGCATATGCTTTGTAAGTCGCCCGTAGTATTGTTGATCCATAGTTTGTATTGGCCCATGGTTTTGACCCATAGTATTGGCTCCTAGACTTAGTATATAAGTGTTTGTTGAGGCCTATGAAGGCACCTTGAAGTTATTTGTATTGAGCTTGCTCAAAGGAGGTTTCCCCCTCAAAGTGGCCTGCAATCAATAGAAGTGATTCTGAGTTCTGTCATTTCTACTATTTTCCATATTCTTATTAATTAATTGTTGCAGGTTCCCCACATTTTGGCATTCCTCCAAGTGATCCCTTGGGTCGCTCTGTCCACTGTACTTCCTTCTGCAGTATCCTTTATCTTCACCAAATCTAGCCTCCATTATTCGTCGACATAATGGCCAATTTGTTATTGTCGAATCATGCATCGCCCACCATCGTGTTGGTGTATCCTTTAATGCTTCCTCCAAGGCCAGCAGTCATTGTGGTTCTGCTACCTTTTCTTCTAAATCCGAGATAAATTTAGTCAGGTTAGGAAAACCTTCATATATTGGAAGTCCGCGTACTTCTGTTGCCACTCGTTGCAGCGATTGGGTGATTCGTGCACACCTTCTGAGCGATACTTCATGTAGTCGGTTCTTCCAGTTATCAAGTGCTTCATCAGAATCCAATGAGGCCGAGCTAACACTCCGCCATCCCAAATCTCCATCAGCAATGGGATTGACGTAGTCTTCAGAGATATTAAAAACATTGTCCCATCCTTCAGTGAATTCATCCTGCATTGGTTTGACATGTCGTCATCCTTATCCTGGATCCAGGGGTGCGACTACCCTCATGTCGCGATTCTCAAACAACATGGTCCTTTTCTTAAAGTTTATGATGGCCTAGTTCTCCATTTCCCAGTCTATCCCTAGTTGCATTCGACATGGGCTGGTGTTGTCGACTATCTCTATCACATCAAAATATGCATAAGTTTTCAGTCCTTCTATCTCAACTGGGATATGACACAACCCACCATTTGGTGTGATTTTACTTTGGTTCACTAATCGAATTTGTATGGGGGACCATTGCAGCTGTGGTTTCCCCATTATCTCCCATGTTTTCTTTGTCAAGATGTTTACATCTAAGCCTAATTCAAGAATAATATTGTCAATGTTGAATGTGCCAATTTTTGCATTCATCCTCATCTCTTTCCCTGTCTTCCGCCTGTGCAGTTGGTTTACTATTCGAATTTTCCTTCCATCCTCCTGTCGATGTAGTATGTTGGCTATCTATGCCAATGCATCCTGGTCTCTTTCCAGCTCCAAGCAGCTCTCTAGGAAGGCTCTTAAGGGGTTAATCTTTTTCTGTGAAATTGTCATGTCGAATATCAGCAACATGTCATAGGTGGATTCCTTCTGTGTATTATGCGGTTGTCTCATCCGCCTCATTGTCTCTTGCGCTTAAAAGAAATTCTCCCTTTCTGCTTCCACATCGAATCGGACTTTCTTTCTCACTTTCGGTCGGACACTTGACTGTGTTCTGTCTTCTCCTGTCGCAACTCCTCCCCTGGTAACTACTGCAACATTCACCTATCGACTTCTTATTTTCATCGAGATCTTCTGTACGTTTGGAGGTGGATTTGGATTCAGCTGAGGTTGGGGTAGGTTCTTATTTTTCCACTTCACAATCAGTTGGGGACAGTCCTCCACACTGTGGTCCAGTGCACTACAATATGTACATTGTGGAACTGGGATATGACAATCTCTCTGATAATGCCTGACTTGACCACAATTGTAGCATACAAGTGGCCCTCGACCTCGTCCAAAAATTCCTCCTCAGCCAGCACCTAGGGTTGACCATACTGTGGTTGTTGATTATAGTGAGGTTGCTGCTGATTGTAATATTGTTTTTGTTGTACCGGCGGTTGCTCCTCTCCCTTCATGAAAAATGTATTCGCAGTCCTTTCTTGGAGTAGGTCATAAGCCCTACAATATTTTTCTTCATGGCCAATTGATCGACAGAATTTTCAATACATATTAACTAGCTTTGACACCATCTTCTGTAGGTACACGCATTCTCCTGATTGATGTCCTCTTGTCTGACAGATGTGACACTTAGGCATTCCTCCCTGACTGAGTGGATTCTATGCGCCAGACTGTAGATATTCGCGGAAATATGGGCATTGGTTCTTATGATGTCCTTCCGACTTGCAGTCGGTGCACCTTATTTCCTCTTGAAATTATTTTCCCTTTTTAATATCTTGTAGCTGGATCATCAAATTTGCCAACCGTACTTGTATCTAGTCCATTCCTATGCTTGTTTCTCCAACCGGCTAGTGAAGCCTCCAGCTTCATTGCAATCTCCAGTACTTATTCTTGGGATGTGATTTTCTGCTGCATCAACGGCCCACAAATATGTGGCACTAATCTTGCGATGAACCACTCTTTATGTTGCATATCGGTCATTGCGAAACTCACAATTTGCATTAGAGTTTTATATCTCTGTTCGAATTCCCATAACGATTCATTCGGAAACTGCTTGATTTCTTTCAACTCTATGATATACTACGACTCAGATTTGGGTTTTCTAAATTCATCAATCAATACCACCTTGATCTACGATAGTGTTTTATCTGGACTCCCTGTCGGTACCTTAGTAAATTTCATAAACCAGTCTAGCACACGGCCTCTGAAGGTGGTCACCAATTGTCCCTCTTTTATGTCATCGTCCTGGACCTACTTCACAGTCCACATTGCTTCACACAAAAACCAATATTGTTCAGGATCCTCAGTCCCGTTACCCTAGAAAAATGACATTTTTACATCGTCACCTGTCATTCTTGCACTCCTACTATTATTTATGGATCCACTACTTTTACCATTGTTCTGACACTTTGGACAACTTTACGATGAATTTATGTTTTGTCCTCCAAAATTTGGTGTTGTGCGCGGGGTTGTGGGTATGTTGTAACTTTGGGTCTATCCTTCGGCTTCAGGGGTAGCCTTGTCACTTTCTTCGTCGCAGTGATGTCGCTTCATCCCATGTGGTCCCATCTTGTATTCCTCCATACTGGTCGCCTCAGGAGACTCTCTCTCTCAGTCCTCCTCTTCTTCTCTGGCTACTGAAACCTCACCCCACTTCGCAAGGTACCACAACCTTCCTCAGCTTCTCTTAAGAACTCGTCGTCACTCATGTCCATCTACCCCACATAATTCTACCAGACCCATATTCACGCGGTACCCGCAACCTCCGCACACCGGGATCTACTCGTCAAAGTTCATCTTTAATATACCATTTTCGCAGATAAGCATCTTAATCCACAATTTGAGTGACAGTAGAAACCTTCCATGGTGTCCCTTGAAAAAATTCCTTTCTGTGTCACTGTATGACTTGATCGTATCGACGATGAATTCAGTAATTTATCCTTCTAGAATACTATCCACCCAGACGTCGACAACTCTATATTCCCTGCTATCCACTCGCTTCAATTGCTGGATCAACTCAGGTGTCCAATGTTAAGGTTCACCACCTTGGAAATTCATCTTTTGGAATGTCAATTGTTCCAACCACTCATGCAGCAATATTGGGAATTAGCGAAAAAATATCTCGTGGATGTTGGAGTATATATACTTTTGTAACCACTAAGTCATCTACCATCCGGGTTGGTGATTCTCTTCTTCGGAAAACTCTCATGCCTTCTTTTCAAACCAATCCTTGATCTCCGGTTTCGTCGGATGCCACAGCATGTCCTCTCTTTTTCTCTTTGCACTAGTTTCCCGGCAACGGAACTATTTGTTGACATAGTTCTATCGACAGGGGTTCACTTCGCACTGTTGTCAACAAACACCAACCGAACACCCTTAGGAATCGTCCCAGAAAGGTTTTACCCTTTCCAACAACACTAGCAGAGCGAGTGAGGTCTCTCCCGAGATGTCCAAGGGGTGTTGCGGGAACCAAGTTTCCGCAGTAGGGGGAATACATGTATTAATCCTTACTCAATCGCTACAGAAACCAGAGATCTCATCTTCACATTATGCTAACAAATCGAGTATATATTCAACATGTAATCAACATTCGCATTACATATTAATCGACAAAGAAAAAAAACTAAACACATTGCAGCATTAAGATAACATTCATCATTCATAACATAGAAACACAAATAGAGGCATAATCAAACATCCTCATGCATTAACTCATCTCAAAATATGTGGTACAACCTTCTCAGGAATAGTTCCAAGCGACTTATCGTGAATCCATATACACAAAACAGAACTTCCCAAAAACAGGAAAATACATAATCGATTCGATTCTAGCTTGATAGATTCCCTTAGGCTTACAATCATGGTTCTATTTATAGACAACTAAGTTGTTACAAAACGGTCCAAATGACCCATTCTTCCTAACTAAACCATAACTTACGCTTTCATCGGCTTCCTTATTCTCCGTGAATGGTCCTTTATTCCACGAATACCCTCTTTGTCGTTGTCGGCTTCCGCACTTTATATGCTCTAACCCTGTTCCAACATTCCTCAACCCTAGCTTGCCATGATCCTAGTCATAAACAAGTACCATGTCTCCTTTAGATAAGACACAGATACAGACTAATTATCAAACTAATCGTTGACATGTTTTTTATGCGCTTCATTTGCAGTAGGGACCTTCTATGTTCAACTAATTGGTCCATGTAAACTAGGTGTTCCTCTAACTGGCCAGTGTTAGGTAGGATTTCAATAGTTAGTTTTAATAGAGGAATTTCACACTTGATTGGTAACATAGCTTCGAATCCATGAATGAGATGAAAGATGTAACAAACCTCATTACTTGACCCAAAAACACACCAAAAAAAATTAAAATAAGTATATAATTGCATATATGGACTTTCATATATATATATATATATATATATATACATATATATATATATATCTTCCATAAGGAAAATATCTATCAATATTTAGTTTTAACATAGGAATTTCACACTTGATTGGTAACATAGCTTCGAATCCATGAACGAGATGAAAGATGTAACAAACCTCATTACTTGACCCAAAAACACACCAAAAAAAATTTAAAAAGTATATAATTGCATATATGGACTTTCATATATATATATATCTTCCGTAAGGAAAATATATAACACTCTGAATAAAGAGTGATCATAAACTACCCTTGAAGGACTTTCATATCATATGCTAAAGAGCGGTAGTTACATTACAAAATTCCTGTCTCATACATTTTTTACATTTTGGCTCATAAATTTCACTATCATCTTCCATCATTACAAAATTTGAATCAAATTATTGATTTTGTTCAGGCTATTTTCCATATTTGAAACGGTTTCCGAAAAACCAAGTAGATATTAAAAGTTCAATGCACAAAAGAGGGAGATAATTTGTAAATTAACTCTTTCCCAAACTTCCTCAAACATCGTCCTTGTTGGTCCTGTAATGCTTCAAGTGCGTAGGCTATGAGTGAGGAAGTTGAAATTCCACTCTTATTTCTCCTAGGGGAATCAGCGACACTTTCTTTGAAAGCAAGTCAGCTTCTGAGTTGAGTTCCCTGTAGACATGACTGAATGAGATCGATCTGAAGAGGGATATCAAGTACTAAATTTGAGTCAACAATGGTTGAAGGTGCGGAGCTTTGATCTGCATCCTTTGATTTTCCCGTTCAATTACCATTCCAGAATATCCTAAAACTTGAAGATTTGTTACGTGATGACTTAGTGCAGTGTGTAGTACTACCCAAAGTGTAGTCAGTTCGGCTTTGTTGTTTGTATCGTGCCTAGGACCATATAGGATGAAAATTTTACTATGATTCTCTCTCTCTCTCTCTCTCTCTATATATATATATATATATATATATATCTATCTATATATCTATATATGTATATGCCTGATGTCTTCCATGAATTTTTATTTAAATAAACAGGTTCATGAACATCGTTCAACCCAAAAAAATTGATAACAGTGAGCTTAACAAACCAACACTTCACTTGGAAAAATGTAAGATGCAGTAAATTCCACTATAGGAATTCACTACAGGACTTCTCATAGAAACCCCCATATAAATAGAGCACCTTTTGCTACTGAAAATTTTGGAAAATACAATTTTGAAAAAATTTTGCTACAGAATTTCCTGTAGCAGTCCCCATACAAACAGTTCATAGTTTACTACCGGAAATTTTGGAAAATGCAATTTTGATAAAATTTCACTATAGGAAATTGCTATATAATATCCTATAGTAGTCCCCATACAAACAATTCATAGTTTGCAACAAGAAATTCTAGAAAATGCAATTTTGACATAATTTTGCTATAGGAAATTGCTACAAAATTTCCCATAGTAGTCACCATACAAATAGATCACAGTTTGCTACCGGAAGTTTTGTAAAATGTGATTTTTGGAATTTAATGTAACAATATCTCTTTGAGACAATTTACAAACACATCATGTGCAAGGTTTCAATATATTTTACACATTTTGACAATATCTCTTTGACACATTTTGATAAAACATTTTATGTGCAAAATGTTTAAGTCTTATTGAGACATTTTGTCAAGCACATCGTGTGCAAGGTCTAAAAGAAGGTTTCAACAAGAAAATGTGTTTCTAGCAGCATGTATTAGGAATGCAAATGACAATTTATAGCTATACACCTTTAACCATTGCACACCCACTAACAAAATTTTATTCATAATTAGAGCATTAAGTTCCTCAATTGAAAACTTATACTACATCATTGTAAATTTCCAGTATTAAAATGCAGCTATAGGAATTTCTCCCTAGCATGGTCATTAAAACATGGTACCCAACAATTCATTTCAAGCTCTTACAATGTTGTAAACTTATTAAGCTGCCAAAATATGACAAATAGAAATGCATTTTGAACCTTTATTCACTCAAGAAGGTTCAAAAGCATTTGGATTGCAAACTCATAAACCTGAACCAACAACAAGTTAACTCAAGGAACCACTCAAAATATGAATTTGGACTCCTAGCAAGCAAACCAAAGGAGTGGTTTAAACATATAAATCACTTACCCCAAATTTGGGCAAGAAATTATTAGAAAGAGAATGAAATATTTTTTAGTGTTTTTGTCAAACACATTAGATGTCAAATCTTGAATTTCAATCTAGCAGGGAAGAACTCGGGAAAAATGCTCAACAAATGAAATTAATAGGTAATTGGCCATCAATTTAACCTCTAAATCAATAAGCATATAAATCAGTTAATCTTTAATAAAAATTTATCATTGCCTATCAGAAAATTCCAAAGTCATAGCCAATAACTCAACTTGGAATTCATAAATCCAATAACATTTCAATGTGCAATTTCAGTAGTAAAACTTATCTGGATGATTGAGAAGTATGCACAAATGACTGTGGGTGAGGAACACACCACCCAAACATAGGCTTCCTTGTTCATCAATCTCTCAACAAGGTTCCACCCCCGTGCTGAGACCATGAACCCACAAGGAGTAAGACATTTCACTATGAATTCTCCCTTTCAACTCTTTCCCCAAGAAGCTCTCTTTCAGATTCTTGGATGACAAACATATCAGCAGAATAAGTAGAAGAATTATGAACAATTTGGGGAATGACATTAGCAAGACGTAGGAAGGATGGTGAAGGAAGGGTTGCCTCTCAACATAATCGAATGCTCTTATTTTAGGAATAATTACCTTTACTCTCCCCCCCACTAAACATTGGAATATATCTTCCTAGTTATAAATGTTTCCTTCCATTCATGCATGCCTTGCATGCTAGCCTTTCAATCACATGGTCTCTCCTAATATTTATGTCCTTTTTCCTTAATCACCTTAATAGAAAATCACGTTATTAACACATAAATATGTTTTAAGGACTAATAAAAAGTAATAAGGTTAATAACATCATAAAGGTATATTGGGAACTTAAGGATAGGGATAAGGTCATGTGATAAACCCCCCAGGATTCTCTTCAACCCCCCTTCCTTAGGGAAATGCCACCAAGTCAAGTTACAAATACAAGAGTATAACTTAGAATCAGATTTCTTTGCGGTGCCGCTGGGAGGAGTCGACGTAGTATTAGGAATACAATGGTTACAAACCTTGGGTACATACTCCGCAAATCACCAAGAACATTTTATTGAATTCCATGCGTTCGGGAAAACACACAAATTATACAGGTTCCAACCACCTCCGACACAGCTGGTTACATCACATTAGATAGATAAGCTACTTCAGAAGGATGCACCAACGTACATACTTCAATGTCAAGAAATGAAGCTTCTAACAAGTAAAGGAGATAGGGACAAACAACCAAAGATACAAAAGCCGATTCAGAAACATCGCAAGGTGTTTCAAAAGCTACCTATGGAGCTCCCACCAAACAAAAAAATCAAACACATAATCGAAATAGAACCAAGGACAAAACCCGCCAGTAGAAATCCATACAGGTGTCCACATCAGAGATGATGCGACAGTTCACGTAATCATTGTCGTCAGATAAGCTTTGAGGACAAAGCTTCCCTTAAGGGGAAGGCAATGTAACAATAAAATAATATAAAGTAAAATCAAATATAATTAATATTAATAGTCATGCCCTTTGGTGAAAAGGTGCAAGACAGGCTTACTTAAGCCAACCAATTGTATTCATTTTAGCATCTCTTACATTACATTTTATACAATTTTCTACATTACGTTTGCCCTACAGCCTTCTTGCGACTCCACCTTTCATTCCATGTCATTTCTCACTTGTGGATTCATGGTCCTCCATTTCTTTTGCATTCACCTCCACCACATTCAACTATGTTAATAGTATTAATATAGTTTCCATTACATATTACATCGATTTTTGGATTTCATCAATATGACTTAAACAAAACATGGGGGTGGCTCTTAGGGTGTTACAAAAGGGGGTGAACCCTATAGTAGTCTTGACCAAAGTTTGATATGGCCAAAGCATTGGATATAACATAATATGCATTTTTTCTTGTTCCTACTTACCTATCGTTTGTTGCAACATAGTTTTCAAGGAGTTATTAATAGCCTTTACTTGTCCATTTGCTTACAGATAGTGTGGAAAGGAGACATCATCTCATAATCCAATGTTGGAAGCTAATTTCATCATATGTTGTTCTGAAAATGACTTCCATTATCATTGACAATCTCTCTAGGTATAGTGAATCTAATTATTATCTGATTAAAAAAAAGTGTGCATTTATGTCATCGTCACAAAAGAAATATAGGCTTAGCTTCGTTCCTTTTGGTAAAGTAGCCCACATCCACAATAATGTACTTCTGGACTTTCATTGATGTTGGGTTACACGTTGTGTAATATATCCCCAATTTTGTGAAGGGGTCGATGGTGATAATAGGATGTAATGGAGAAGGGTGTACACACATTTCCCTGGTAAACATTTGACATGGGTGACACTTCTTTACCACTTCAACACAATCTTTAAAGATCAAAGTCAAAAAATACCCAACACGTAAAATATTTTGGGTTGTAGCTAACCTTTATAAATGAATGCCACAACATCCCCCATGGAAATCATTCAACGCCTTCTCAGTTTCTCCATGAGCTAGACATCGGCTAAGTATTGTATCAATTACTCGACAGTATAGAGTATGACCTCTAATAAGATATTGTTTTTCTTGGTGATGAATATGTCATTGATCCTCATGGGAGAATTAAGAAGGGACCCTCTAATTTTGGATATATACCAAGATGTTTCCATACCGGGGGTCATTTGAGTCGATGAGGAATATGTGTTCATCAGGTAATGACTCATTCTCCATTGATTCCTCTCCTTCTCTAGGTAGCTCTGATATATGCTCGAAAAACGGCAAGGACCTTTTTTATTTGTTGACACGAATCCTAAGTCGAACTCTTGTAGAATTACAATCCACTTATTTTATTTTCCATCGCTTATGCGTCAGAACAATATATGTTGAAATGGATTGATGTCTGCAATCATTGTTGTACGTAGTATGATATAATGTCGGAGTCTTTGGACATCGTGAACAACTTCCAACGCCATATTTTCAACATGAGAGTGCCTCAACTTGCGTCTAGCCAAGTTATTACTTAAATAATAAATGGCATGTTCCTAATGTATTTCATATTCTTGAACCAAAACTAGTTTGATGATTGAATAAGATGCCGGTAAATATAAAAGAAAATATTTGCTATAATCGGGTGGACTCAGCAATGCCGAAGACATCAAATCCATTTTTAATATGTCAAAATATCTTTGAGCGTGATCATCCCAAATGAATGGGACCCTTCCTTCAAAAGGTGCATAAAACCTTTCACTATTTTAGTGTAATTGGAAATGAACCGATGCAATAAATTGGCCTTTCCTTGGAAGCTATGTAATTGATGCACAATGAGCAAGGGAGGCAATTGAACTATCACCTCAACCTTGAACAAATCTACCAAAATCCCATGATTAGAAATGATGAAACCAATTAATTGTCCTTATATGACACAAAATATGTACTTATGAGGATTCAAACAAATCCTATAATAAAAACACCTATCAAAGACAACCCTAACATGTTTCGGGTGATCGACTATCCTTGTAGATTTAGCCATCAGGTCATATTTAAGTAAGCTTCAACAATTTTTTTATGTCATGAAAAGAATACGGCTTAGCTCAATGAAACTTATCTCCATCAGTCTTCAAGACAAAAGGAATATTCCTATATAAAAATGTTCCACAAGGACAAATGAATGCAATCTTCTGTTGATCTTTGAGGCAGATCTATATTAGATTGTACCCTGAAAACCCGTCCTTAAATGAGAATATTTGATTTCCAGGGCACTTATCGATAATTTGATCAATGAATGGAGTAGAATAATTATCCTTAGTACATGCAAGGTTCAGGTCCCTGGAGTCAATACACACTATAATTTTCCATGTTTATTGTCGATGGGTACCTTTTATAGCTTGAAATGACACCTCTCCGTCCGTGACGACACTTGCTTCCCTTGGTCGCATGATGACATTTCTTGAGATCAAGTTCAGTCACACAACAGGACATTTGTGGATGGAGGAGTCATTTGGGACACTAAAAATGGTTGAAATTACCTCATTCTTGACCCATTTGATGTATATGACCCTTAGGAACATTTTTCCAAACCAAACCATCTCCTGAAAATTAGCAGAAAAGCCTGTTTTTGGCCATTTTTCAATATGAGCGCTGGTACATAGGCATGATAGGAGCATGTATACCCTACTGAGCGCGACTCCACTGTTGAAATAGTAGCATGTGTACGCGACTTTCTCTACTGTAGAGTAGCGTACACCCCTGTTTTGGTCAAAATCTCGAAATTCGAGTAAGTTAAGTTGGTTGGGAAACCTCTTGAGCGGTTATAACTTCTTTTCCTATCCTTCACTGACCATATAAGGAGGGTAGAAGGGCCATGTGAGGGGAATAAGCCCAATTACAAAGTTATACTGGAGGAATGGAGACCCTCATCCCCCTCTCTTGTGCTTCAGTTTTGGTAAACCCTAGCACAGTTGATTAGAGGCTGGAATCCTTGGAGAACAGAAGCAGGAGATCTTGAATCTAGGTTGCGTGAAGTGCCAAGCTTGAAGGAAGGTATAACTTTATGTACTTGCTTTCATTCATCAATAAAGATCAGATGTTCTTTCCTTTCCAAATATGACCTATTAATGTGTCTCAGATTTGATTATAGTTTGTTTATAATCTGATGTCTTCTTCTATTATGAATATCAGTATTATATATGTAGTCAAATGTATTTGAGAAAGGTATCAAGTTGTTTTGCAGGTCTGGGCATTGCGACACTGGATAAGCATTGAAGAGCGAGGGAGGCAAAGCTAGGATCAACCTTCTGAATGAGGTGCCTACATCTCTAAACCCTAATATCTTCATTTATTTGTTGTACTTGCAGAATGCTTGTAAGTCTATCTTTATCACCGTAAGTTGGTAGTTTCTCCCCTGAACTATAGGTGCATTTTCCCCACAACAGAATGGCGACTCCGCTGGGGAAAGCATAACTGCTTAGGGGTATCCACGGTCATTTCTTTAGTCTTGTTTGATGGTCTTTGTTCATTTTATTGATTAGGATCAGTTAGTAGGATCTGTTTGACCCTCCTTGGCTCTTACAGACCCTTCCCAGCCCTTGCAAACCGTTGTGGACCCAGGTGTGGTGGTTTTAACCCCATTTTTCCAACTTTTTCCACCTGTACGCTACTGTTTGTACCACACAGTAGCGCCCATATGCTACTTTTCCTCTGTACAGTAGTGCCCATCCTGCTATGGGCGCTAGTTTCCTTCATACACAGTAGCGCTCAAAATCTGGGTTTGATTTTTTTTGAGTTTTTGGGTTGTGGACCTAAATCTGGGGGTTGTGACTGCATTTTTTGGGGTCCCTGATGACCCTAGGTCTGAGTTAAACCACTGTAAGTGGTCTCCCATCCTTGTACTGATCCTACATTCATGATTTGAACCTCTTTTGATCAATTTGGGCTTGTTTGGAAATTTTTGGGGTTTGTTGACCCAAGTTGGGGGGTTCTGGACCTGTTTGGTGTCTTGTACCCTAATTTGAGTTTGACTGAACTTGCTTGCCCCATTTCCACTGGATTTGAAACCTCTTGAGTCTTCTTGACCCTGTTTGTATATATTTGAGTGAAATTTCTCTTTTAGGTTGGTTTCTTATCCTCCCTTATGCTTTTAGTTTTTCTTTTGTAGTGAAAGATCAAGTGTTTTGGCTGTTGTTCAAGACCTTGTTTGCATTGTTTATGTGCAGACCTGACTTTACCAAACCATACTTCTTCGTAGGTCATTTTCTTCGCTTGGGTCTAAAAGTAGTTTTTGTACTCTTTTCCCAATGGTTGGCATGCTTACATCTATAAGAATTTGAAAGTCATATTTGGTAGCTTTTACTGTTTCAATAAAGAGAACCTGAAAGTTTCTTAGCTTTGCTTTGATAATAGGTTAGTTTCAGTTATGTTTCTTACCTTTGAAAGCATCAAGAATTTTGATTCATTTTCTGAATAGAGTACCTTGCAAGTGGCTTAAAAGATTTTAGAGTGCTTTGCATCAAAAAGAACAAGTTTTCTTTTGCATACTTATTGCTTGAGTAGCTGCATTCTTAGGTTTTGAGTTTAATTTTGTACATTTAGACTTTATTGTTACCCTTTTTTGCATTCGAAATATTAAAAATTGCATTTGCACATGCATTCTAGATCAGAATTTTAAGATTTGCATTGAAAAGAAAAAGATTTGTTTGGTGGTAAATATTTCATTTTCAGTACTCTATCTCTATTATAACCACTCTCACACACCCACTACCTTTTTGAGTAAGCAAGTAACCTTTAAAATGAACTCTAATAAAATGTACTAGCAACATTTTCTTTTCTAGGTTACACTACACCAACTAGTCTTGGTTAGGATCTTGAGTTTAAATCACCTTAAACCACTCAAGATCACACATTACGCAAAAATCGTAGTTCGACTATCACAGGTAAATCCATTTAACTCAAAGCTTGCCTGGGATCTATGCAGTAGGTCATTGCGATATCAAATTGTTGGGAATACTCCTCTACTTTCTGTTTCGAGCATACGCCAGGATTGGATCGCGTTTGGGGACTCTTTCGAGTTTCGGGCTCAGTTACCCTGCCCACGCCTTCTGATTCGACCGGTGACTGTTCCCCCAGGATTTTTTGGTGTTGTGGTATCCTTAGTATCTGACCATAGGTTCATACACAGGTGACAGCAGAGGGTATATCTGTTGTACCTAGGACAGACGTGGGAGGAAATCCCTTGCAGGTCTTTGGGAGGGCGGTTGGGTGATTCCAGCGCTTGAACCCTTATTCATTGTATTGTGGACCCCGGGTAACTGTTCTTCATCCTTCGTTGATCTGTTCTGGGCCCTCATCATCCCAGACTCTTCTCCGGAAGGCATCTGTTTTCCTGGATTGATTTACCTAGGACCTTTTCTAGTGTTGTGCTCTTTGTGCTACTTGTTTTAGTTTGCCTTAGAGAACTTCTTGCTCATTTGAGTAGGAAACTATGTCTAGCATTCCGGTGAGTACCAATCAAGGTACCCCTGTTCCAGGGGATCCTTGTGCTATTCCATTCATTGGGAACATTGGTGCTCCCTTGATGGCTACTCTGAATCTTCCTGGATTCACTATTGGGCTGTCGGTTTGGTTGTTTTCCACTCTTAATGCCTTGCATGCTCCTAACGCTTCTTTTGTGAGCACCTCAAATCAAGAGCATCAGAACCCTGTGCCTCCCTTGCCAGTAACATCTTCTCCTCCTCCTTCTACCTCATGTGGCAAAAGTAGCAATACTAGTAGCCAACATTCTAAAAGGAATAGACTGAGGAAGAATAGGAAGAAGATGCCAAAACAAGGGGGCAAGCACCCTGCCTCTGCAAGTCATGCTGGGGGCAAACACCCTTCCTCTGCAAATCATGCAGGGGGAACCTACCCAGCCTCTGGAGGTCATGCTGGGAGAAAAATTTTAGTCACTGAAAATCATACTGAAAGTTTGTCTTCAACCACTGTCAGTCATGTTGAGGACACGTCATTGATCACTGCTAGTCATATTAATGACAAGTCACCAGTTCCTGTGAGTCATACTGGAGACACTAGATCAGCCACTGCAAGTCATGCTGAGGGAGTTGACATTGTCAACAAACCAAACAAACAGAAGCTTAAGTTCCCTTGTAAGTTTTGCGAGGGAGATCACCTTACTTACTTGTGCCCTGTACTTCCAGAAGTGCAAAAAGTGTGGTCCTTAGTTCAAAATTCTTCTATTTCTAAGCAACCAGCCATTGCAATTCATGTTGGGGGCAAGCTATCAGCCAATGCTAGTCATGCTGAGAGTACTGACGTTGTAAAGGAGTCTAAACCTATAGGACGGAAACCTAAGTTCCCTTGTAAACTTTGTAAGGGAGATCACCTTACTCACCGATGCCCTGCCATTCCAGAGGCACGAAGAGTGTGGTCCATGTCTGAAGGAACCTCTATTCCTGAGTTGTCTATAGATTCCCTACAGTTAGATCAACCTTTGGTTGATAAAGTGGTTGAACCAATGCAATCTTTGGTCGACCCCACTCTTCCTTCGGAGAGTGAAGAGATCGAATCGATTCAATCTTCGACTGATCCCATCAGTCCTTCGGAGATTGATGCACCTACTACTGAAGTCTTCTGCATTACCAGTTTGGATATTCCTGAAAAAGGGGACACTTCATCTGTGCCATGTGAATCCCTACCAAGCTCTAGGATTGTTTCCTTTGATTGGAGTAGTCTAGCCGAACCTCGTCTTCCTTCTTAGACACCTTTCCAGATAAAGATTGATATCGGGAACCATACGATTGATCGATGCATTGTTGATGAAGGTGCTTCTGTTAGTCTCTTATCCGCTTATGCTTGGAGATAATTGGGTTTCCCTAATGTTATTCCAGCTGTTAATTGGCCGTTGACCTTCGATGAAATACCTAGTGAACCGTTTGGATTCCTCCGTCAGGCACCTGTTACTTTGGGTGGAAAAACAGTCTTAGTTGATTTTATGGTTTTAAAGGACCCTATGGACTTTGATATGATCCTCGGGCATGATTACGTTTATTCTATGCATGCTGTGGTGTCTACGCTTTTTCGTGTGATGCATTTCCCTCATAACGAAAACATTGTCACCATCGACCAGCTTGCATTCGTTGATCCTCCTTATTACCCAACTGTAGACCAGTTGGATCCCTCGTCATTAGGCACTACTATGTCACACGGGAATGTTGTGGCATATTGTTCCTTGAGTTCAAATGCTACTGAGAAGAAGTCTCTGAATTCATGCTTACCTTCTCGGGACTTGCTCCCAACTTTTGACCAAGTGACACCTCCATCTGAATGTTTAGATATGTATTCTATCTGGGATGATATACTTCCTTCCGATGAAGTTTTCCTAGAGTCTATAGTACAGTTTTCTATTCACTTGGATGTTGATCCAGTCGCAGTCATGTCCAGCCCCGGTTTGACCTTAAAGTTTGATCTTCCTACTGTTCAGTCTTTGGACTCTCCTATAGATCCGCAAATCAGTGTTCCTGCTGAGTTTGATTCTGCTTCTAGAATTTTCAACTCCCGTGATGATGAATTTGTTTCTGCAGATTCCATCATGTCCTTCAACTTTGACCTTCATCCTGAAGTTGATCTTGTTGATTGTAAGTCCTCGGTCTTGGGTACCATAGAGTCTTCATTTGAAAACTCTGCCTTGTTTATGCCTGTTGTTGATAATAGTGAAGTTGAAAGTATTTCTACCACAGTGACTTGTATCGGGTCTTTCTTTACATATGTTTTAGATATGATCCTGGTACTAATGTTTCTTGGAGACAGGATTCTTAGCTAGATGTATACTTGCTTACTGGTCCTTTTCGACACCTTGTGCAACCATGTCAAGTATATTCGGAACCTTGCATATAGGTTTAGGCTTCCCCGCTGTTATGTTGCATTTGAACCTTTTGCCATCCGAATTTGCCATAGGTTCGAACCTGTTGGATATTGGTGTGTTAGCCATCTCTTTATGCATTGTGCACCAGTCCGACAGCAGATCCTACCTAACATGGGTCACCCTAGTCAGCACCCTTATGCCATTTTGGTGCCCATGCTGAGTTTTTCTCATAGGTTCGGGAGCCTTTTTAGATTTACCATGACTTTGAGAAGAAGCCTCATATCTTTATTCCTCATATATTTATGGCCACCCCTGATAAGGCTCCCATCTTTGTGTTCAAATTGCATATGCATCTGTTATGATCCCGCTTGCGCTAATGAGCCTAAATCTGGCTTCCACGCTTTTAGCCCGTTGTATAAGCCTCCATCTCTGATATCATTTCCGCTAAGCCCTGTATCATTTTGCCCTCACAATTTGACACCTTTTACCTGGAGGAGACACACCCTGAGTGTACTTATCTTGCTCATGTTCCTTGCATTAGGCATAGCTTTGTTCCATGCGCTTGGAGCTAGTTTCGCATGTCCCTGACACTCGTCTCCTCCCATTTCGAGCATTCTTCTTTTACTTCGAGCTCATTAAAAACATCAAGTAGGTTTCAAGCATTCTTCTTTTACTTTGAGCTCGTTAAAAACAGTAAGTAGGTTATGAGAAGTCTTCCACCGTTCCTTTGAGCTCGTTAAAAACAGTAAGGAGGCTATGAGCATTTCTTTCATCTTCACTTCGAGCTCGTTAAAAACAGTAAGGAAGTTATGAGCACTTTCTATATCTCCTTTGAGCTCATTAAAAATAGTAAGGAGGTCATGAGTTTACTTTTCCGGACTCGTTAAACGTTTACGGAAAACATCCCTATGGAGTTCTTTTAAGCCCTTTTCAGACTCCTTAAATAGGAAAAGTTTGCCGAGCATAGTTGTCTTTTCGGGCTCGTTAAAATAACTGAACCAACATCCACTTAGGTATAGAATTACCCCTTTTCCGGGCCTTGGTGGATAATTTACGGAAAAGGTATACTCTAGGTATACTTTTGTATGCGCTAGAAGAGTTCTTCTTCCATTACTTTACACTTTTTCGAGGAAGGAGACTAACTTTACGAAAAAGGACCTTTGGAGTCGTCTTTAGGGTTTTCAGACTCTCGAAATGTGAAAACACCAAGCGAGCATTCACCTACTCGGGCTCGATGTGAAATCCACGAGATGGTTGATAGAGGACTGTTTAAGTTTTTCAACTCTATAAACAAGAAAACACCGCCGAGCATATACCAATCCGGGCTCGATATAAAATCCACGGATAGGTGTATAGAGGACTGTTTTAGTTTTTCAACTCTATACGCAAGAAAAAATCACCGAGCACAAACCAATCCGGGATCGATATAAAATCCATGGATAGGTGTATGGAGTTCTCTTCTAGGTTTTTCAGACTCCTTAAATATGAAAATACCGTCGAGCATGCTTTAGTTCTTTGTCAAGCTCGTTAAAAAATGAAAAAGGAAAGGGAAGGGAAGAATGTTAAAATATCTTTCAATATGATGGCAGCAAGTCAACTATCTCCTTGAACAAAGCACCTGTTTTGAGTCTATCAAACAAGTTGGGTTCTAGCGTTGGCCTTAGGGTAAACCTGATCTCAGAGTTCCTACTCCTCCGTTTGGTTAGTCTTCCAATCATTTGGAGAATCTATCAATGTTTCCTACATTACAGACCTGCGTCGTGGTCCCTTTGTGTTCAAAGCTGCCTAAGTCACTCTTATGTCATGCTCACTGTTCAAGGATATAACCTGTGTCGGCCATTCTGCAGTTGCCTTGACCTCATGTGTCGGCCATTCCTTGGTGTTAGTATGTTTCATCATGTGTTCAGTCCTACTCCAAATCAGCTCATACCTGTTTGAGTGTCCCTCGTGTTGGATGATGGAGGATGCATTAAGGCCTCCCTTCCAATGAACTTCTTCCCATCGACTTCAGCTCATTGTACTCTGGGAATGAAGTTTAGAGTTTCGGTTAGTACCTTTGGGATTGCAGTCATTAGTGGCAGTTTCCCTCGCTATTGGATAGATGGGAATACATCAATGTCTCCTATCCGATGGATTCTTCAAGTGTTCGATGGCAAGACCATATATTCGCACTTGCTTGAATGTACTAGGTACCTTGGGTTCCATTTTCATTATTGGTGGACACCCTCGCGTTTGTTAACGGTATACATCAATGATCGGTAATCAAACGATACCTCCCATGTTCGACAACAAGTCATTTATTCGCATGGATAGGTTTGTACCTTCGGTTGTTTTTGGATGAAGACCTTGGGATTCTCGATAGCATCACCTCATTTATGTTATCGCCCAAGTTGCACAAGACTGAGCCACATTTTTTTTGGGCTCTTGATGAGACATAGATCCAGCTTGTTCTCTATGGCTATGTTCTCCAGTTTTGACATAGATCCACCTTGTATTTATGTGGCTATGTTTACACTTATGTTCCTCATGGATCCACGCTTGTATTTTAGTGGCCATGATATATGCATCAGTATTTTAGATCATTATTGTATCCTCTTGGAGGTCATGTTCCACCATTTGAACATGGACAATTACCCCATGGATAAGTTTGTCTGACATTGCCTTTTCTTTTAGGTACTTCATTTGAGCCTATGATTCTTGGTTTCTCCGTTCCTCCATGATTCAAATCTTCGTTATTTATAATGTATTTCGGACATAGTTTCCCGCACTCCCTCTAACCTCATACATTAGGGGGCATCTGTTATAGCTTGAAATGACACCTCTCCTTCAGTGACGACACTTGCTTCCCTTGGTCGCATGACAACATTTCTTGAGATCAAGTTCAGTCACACAACAGGACATTTGTGGATGGAGGAGTCATTTGGGACACTAAAAATGGTTGAAATTACCTCATTCTTGACCCATTTGATGTATATGACCCTTAGGAACATTTTTCCAAACCAAACCATCTCCTAAAAATGAGTAGAAAAGCCTGTTTTTGGCCATTTTTCAATATGAGCGCTGGTACATAGGCATGATAGTAGCGTGTATACCCTACTGAGCACGACTCCACTGTTGAAATAGTAGCGTGTGTACGTGACTTTGTCTATTGTAGAGTAGCGTACACCCCTGTTTTGGTCAAAATCTCAAAATTCGAGTAAGTTAAGTTGGTTGGGAAACCTCTTGAACGATTATAACTTCTTTTCCTATCCTTCACTGACTATATAAGGAGGGTAGAAGGGCCATGTGAGGGGACTAAGCCCAATTACAAAGTTATGCTAGAGGAATGGAGACCCTCATCCCCCTCTCTTGTGCTTCAGTTTTGGTAAACCCTAGCACAGTTGATTAGAGGCTGGAATCCTTGGAGAACAGAAGCAGGAGATCTTGAATCTAGGTTTCGTGAAGTGCCAAACTTGAAGGAAGGTATAACTTTATGTACTTGCTTTCATTCATCAATAAAGATCAGACGTTCTTTCCTTTCCAAATATGACCTATTAATGTGTCTCAGATTTGATTACAGTTTGTTTATAATATGATGTCTTCTTCTATTATGAATATCAATATTATATATGTAGTCAAATGTATTTGAGAAAGGTATCAAGTTGTTTTGCAGTTCTGGGCATTGCGACACTGGATAAGCATTGAAGAGCGAGGGAGGCAAAGCTAGGATCAACCTTCTGAATGAGGTGCCTACATCTCTAAACCCTAATCTCTTCATTTATTTGTTGTACTTGCAGAATGCTTGTAAGTCTATCTTTATCACCGTAAGTTGGTAGTTTCTCCCCTGAACTATAGGTGCATTTTCCCCACAACAGTACCAAATTGGACACCCATTCAGTCAATGGGATAGGATAGATTAAACCAGTGTGGAGAAGTTTCTCCACTTATACCTTAACAGCAACAACCTTCCAAGGGTTGACTAAATTCATATCTTCTTCTAAACATGCTTAAGTACATAGGGGTATGTTTTGATTTTGTGTTCGACAATCCTAGGATCAATACCTGGAATCTCTTCATAAGACTAGGTGAAAATATCACGATATTCTTTAAATAGTGCAGTATAAATTTCTATATCTTTTGGAGAACAACCTACACCAATAAAGTCATTCTCTACAATGTTGGGGTTTTTGGATATACTAATTGGGATGGTTTTATAAATTTTATCCATATTTCCCTTAGCATATACTTCTTACGTATTGTTGGCAAGTAACAACCCTCTCAAATTTTTTTGTTTTGTTGAATAAAATTGATCAATTCTCTTCTATAATTTATTAACAAAATTATTTAAGAGTGCCTTCAAAATCTATGATTCTAAAGGTACTCTCGATTAGGAGAAGATTGAAAATTTAGGGTTAAGGTTTCAAAGGTTAGAGCACACTAAAGTTGATTGATTTTTCTTACAGCTGTTAAAATTCTAGATTTTGTATGATCAATTTTTATTATATTATTATTGATCATACATTATGATGAGTTGTTTATTAATATCTTTCAAATCAACTTATTTATTTTTCTTAGATATTTTATTTTCATGTAATTAGTTCTAATTTCATTTTTTGACTTAGATACTGGGCATGATTGATGATCATATTTTATGACTGGAAATGAATTATTAGGGTTAATCAAATTATTTCATCTTATTAAACCCTTATAAGTATATCATTCATTTGATTCATCTTGTTCTTTGTAAATAAATAATATGAACATTTGTACATATTGAAACATATTCACCTTTGAGGAAATTATGAGACATTTATAAAAGTTTATAATTATTGATTCGACTTCTATTTTAGCCATTTTGTAAACTCAAAGTTTGATTATTATTTTTAGTATGATTGATATGATATTTTTAACATTATTCACTTTGAAGAATTATCATATCATTCCTATGCATCGAATTGGACTATTTGCAAACTATGAGTTTACAAGCATAACATTATGGTTTGAATCATGGTGAATCATAACACTTTCAATGATTTCTATAAGACTTTAAAGCAGGCTCATCATTTATGATGTGGTTCACATGTTATTTAATAGTTTGAGTGCCATGTTACAGCTTCATTATCATTATTCGTAACTTGGAAATCAACTATCAAATCTTAATATGTACCTTTGATCTCCACGTATAACCTTTCTCATGCCAAATCTAAAGTTGAATTTATAGATGTTGATTACGAAGAAATTCTTCTTGACCCTTGTTCTTTGCACATATTGTAAAATTATTTCCTATCTGCTATCCATATTACATTTATAATTTGGCATGATTCAACTATGAGGAAA
Organism: Larix kaempferi; assembly: GCA_027924585.1. Classification (NCBI taxonomy): domain Eukaryota; kingdom Viridiplantae; phylum Streptophyta; class Pinopsida; order Pinales; family Pinaceae; genus Larix; species Larix kaempferi. The sequence continues at coordinate 6,624,894 of BSBM01000468.1, read as the reverse complement.
TAATTTTGAGTTTTATCAAACGATGAAAGATGCATGAATTGGTTTTGATGGTGTAATTTCGCACGTAGGAATAAGTCGAGGTTTTTACCATGTCTATACAGTATTGGATACCTATTCCTTCAATTTTCACAACACCGTATGTTTCCCATTTGAGTGTGAAATCGCAGGTAGGAGAAATGGTTCCTTTATGCCGATTTGAACCAGAGGGTTCTGAGTGGCTTATAGGGGAACCTGAGGCAGCTTACTTCATTGATAAAACTGGATGGGGAAAGTTCTTTGATAGTTTTAGTGCCCATAATGTTGAAGTTACCCGAAGATTTTCTATTTCTTTTAATGGTGAAGTTGCACAGATAGGAGATTTATAGTTGACTCTTTATGAGATTTTCATAGTTGAAGCATCCAAATTGCCACAGTCTGGATAAAAGTTGTTTAAGAAGGGAAAAATTAACAAAGACAAATGGAAACAATTTATGTTGCCTCTGTCTAAATATTTCAATGACCAGTGTGGTTTCCTGGTAAGATTCTTGAAACCTCAATGGTTATCCCTGTTTCGGTTGATAGTTCGGTTCATAACTTGTGAGGGTTGTTTTTCCCATGTACAACTGTATCACCTTAGATTATTGATGGCATTAAGGGGATCTAAATTGAACTTGCCTTATTTCTTACTCCATAGCCTAGGGATGCCAATCAAAATGCCATTACGGTTCAAGACCAGTGTCTTTTTCATCATGGATTAATTAAAATCTTAGTCCAACATCAATTATCGCTTAATGGTCAAACCTAGGATCAGTTTTTAACGAGGAACGATTTAGGGGAAAATGAAATTTAGCCACCTGTTAGGCCAAAGACTTAGGTTAAACGAAAAATCCCTCAGTTCCTGAAAGCTTGACATTTCAATCAAATATTACACTAGAAGGTGCAGGGGTTAATAATCTAAGTCCAGTACAGAGTTTAGTTGAAGAAATATTGATAAAGGATGATTGTATTGTTGAAACCCTTGTCTCTCAAATAAAAAATATTCAGGACCCTCCCGCGAAGAAACTTGAAAAATTAGCAAGTGTTTGTTGTGTCGAAGCTAAGGTTGAGCAAAAGAAGATAGTTTCAAAGGTATCCTGTATATTTACTCGAAGCATGACTAGTTTGTCTCTGCCTATAGCAACGCAACAGAACACTGAACCATTTGTAATACAGGATGAAAGTGAAGATGATATGCTTTCCCCAATTCATGAGGCGATTCATGATGATGGACAAACTTCAATAGTCAATGATCCTATGACGCCTTTGGCCAAAGAATGCATTGTTAATGCTTATCCAAACGAGTCAGGGATAGAGCTTTCGTTCATATATACCCCTCAACATGATCAAGATTTGAATGAACCTAATTCTTCCCAATCCAATGACTCCTTTCATGATCAAGATGAAGAAACCCTTAAGAAGGTGCTTAACCGAGTATATGAAAGTAAAATCTCACAGCTAAAAGCAGAGTTAAAGGAATTGATAAAGGATGAAGAAAATAAAATGTTCAAGACAGAGTTGTTAGGTTGGGTGGATAGATGGAAAGAAGCAAACCTAAAGAAAAGGAGATATAAAGTAGCCAAGAAGTCTGTGATGATAACAAACAGTCATTTGCTTTAGCAGGTAGAATAGAAAAAACTTGAGATTTTGAAACTTAAGGTTAGACTTTCTGAAGCAAGAAGAGCAGTCAAGTTGCAAATCCAAAATTGACACCTACTCTGTTTTTGGTTACGATGGTATATTTCTTTTTGATAGGTATGCTTATAATTTATTGTGTTTTATATCCTGTTATCAAGATTTTAATGAGAAATTTACATCTGCATAATTGTTTGCTACAGGTGTACATATTGTTGATACGTGGGATTGCATGAAGTCCATTTTTGTTGGTCGTTGGAATTTGTTGTTGCTAGATGCAATCTTTGTGGATTAGCTTGATACGCATGGAAGCCACATCATCAGTCGATTCCTGGGCATAAATTAATATGATCCAGTCATGTAATTGAAAATTACAACCATCGGTTCATATGGTGACTGAGTCTGCCAGGTGCCCTTCTTTGGAGAATTCTTATGTAACAGAATGGTGACAAAGACTTTTTGTTTTTATTACATAACATCTATTAGAAACCGAATGTTATTTTAGAATAATAGTTACACAAAAAGCTGAAAGGAGTTATTAGTTTTGGCTATAAAAACTAGAAATACTCATTGTAATAGGGTCGATGGAGTACTGGAGAAAAGACTTATTGAAATTATAACATAGTTTCTAGTTTTGATTACGCTACTGAGTTTCTTCGTGGATGATTGTCACGAGACTTCTCAAACTGGTATCAATGTTTTGTTACAGTTTTTGAAACTTAAATACAAATTTCGATATATTATTTTCTCAGTTTTAACGCTTATGCAATTATACTTTGATGTGATTGTATTTGTTATTTGAAAGTTTACTGTATTCACACAGTATCATTATTTGATTTAAGTATTACTGAATCTTTTTATTCAATATTTTTATTGATGATTATGATTTGGTAGTAATACATTTCATATTTATTTCTATTAGCATTTGTATGTTTACAATGTTTTCATGAATGAATATAACTTATTCAAATATTTGGTATTGAGCATTTGTTATTGATTAATAGAACATTACAGAATAAGTTAAAATAATATCCTATTTTAATTTTTTGTTTTTGTGCATGATCAACAAAGTGATTTTTATGATAGTAATTTTGGTATTTTTATCTGAATTGTTATCATTCTTCCCTTTGTTATTTTAAATGATTAATTGATAATTAATTTAGTCTTCCAAGTCGCTCTCAGCTGAGATAGGGTTAGTAAGTTAGTTTTAGTTGTAGTTAAACTTAGTTTATTTAAGTTAGGTTTTAGCAGTTGTTAGATAATCCTTTAGGTTAAAATCAGTAGTTTTACTTAGGAAACATTTTGCTGAGTTTTTATATTCTCCTTAAGAGGATAAATTCAGCTAGTAGCAGGAGACCATAACCTGCGATATTTTGTTATTCCAAACACACTGGGAGCTGTTCTAAGCAACTTGTGTGGGCTTAATCTCCTTAGTTGGCCTGGGTCAAAAAATCAGGCCAATAAATGGTGCTAGAAGGAGGGCCAGTAGATGATGAATGGCTGATAGAACTAAAGTTAAACCTTCAACCAGTCAACAACCTCCATTACGGACTGATTCAAAAAACATCACCTCACAAGTTGAATTTGGTAGTTCTTCATTTAGTGAAACTATAAGGAACATTCTTGAACGAGATCATAATAAACCTTATACTCCTAAAGAGAATATTAAATCCTTACAAGAAACACGAAGAATTCTTACAAGAGCTTATGCTCGTCAAACTGGTTTATCACCTGTAGATTATGGATTTCCCCAAAGATAGCAACATAATTCTCATTCAAATCTAATTGAACAAGAATTAACAGAAACTGATATTGTGTTAATTGGTACTCTAAGTCCTAAGACTAGAAGAAAACCTCAAGGGATTACTAGAACACATACTGTACCTAGTTTCCTTAATCTAGGAGGTTTTGGTCAACCACCTTCTCCTCCAGATTCTCCACCTGATACTCCTAGACCTTTTGATCAAGACAGTTCCTCAAATTCAGAATAAAATCCTATGGCAGGAAACCAACCTGGTGGAGGAGGTAATCCTCCTAATCCACCAGCCCCATGGATAAGGAAAGTTGTTGTAGTTGTACCTGGTGTTCAACATCCATTACTAAAACATTCAGATAAATTTATTCCAAAATTTAATCCGGATAATAAAGGACTAGGTGAAGTACATGTAGATAAATTCATTTTAGTTGTTCAAACATTGAATGTTCAACATGAGGATGTAGTATGTCATTTATTTCCATTAACCTTTGAAGGGAGAGACTCAACATGGTATTTCTCATTAGTTCAAGGATCAATTACGAATTGGACAGATTTCAACAAAGCCTTCCTAGACAAGTTTGGGGAAGACAAAACACTTGCTGCCTTAGCCCTTGAACTGTCTCGAATTAAAATGGAAACCAAAGAAAGAATCAAATATTTTAATCATAGATTTCTTACATTGAAGAACAAAATTCCTATTTCTTCGCAAGCTCCCGAAGATATCATTATAGAAAACCTTTCTTCGGATTTGCCAAAATACCTAGGGATGTGGGTTAAACAAGATGGCAAGACAACACTTGTCGAAACCTTTGAAGAGGCCATTAAGGTTGAAAAAGACTCTATATCTTATGAACCTGAAAGGAGCAGGAAAATTGATACTTTTCTCGTAAGAAAATTGAACGATCCAGTGTAGATAAAGATAAGGCATAAGACGTTGAACAACTCCAAAATGCAATCCGAGCATTGACCAACGAAGTAGTAGGGTTGAAGAAAACAAATTTTGAAAGTTCTTCTTCAAGAGGATACTTAGAAACCAATTTAGGCCAAACCCTGCTGCTAATAATAAACCAAGTTTACCTCCTAATGTATCCGTCAACGAGGAAAATTTTAACACTATTCGAGCAGTTCGGTCTTTATCTGAAACATCTTCAAATCAGGAAACTATAGATCATGAAGAGGAAGAACAATCTGAAAATGAGGAAGAGTTCCAAGAGCCCCAACAGTTGAATGGTCATTTCTGGGATAGTCTGGTAAAAGATTCTGAAAGTAGAAGTCCTCCTTCAGGACAGCATGCTTATAATACAAGAAGTAGACCATCTACAAATACTCCTGGAGCTTCAACAATTTCTACTTCAAGTAAAGACAACAACAATAATTCTCAACCTGTCAAACAAACTCGGCTTGCTAAGAATTCTCAACCTGTCTAGAACTCTCCAAAGCTAGATCTACAATATGACATAATAGAAGATCTGAAAAAGTTGTGTGCAAAAATTAGCATGTATGATCTACTCCAAATGTATCCCATGCCTAATGGACTCATCATAAATCCAGCCATAAGTTCAATAACCCCTAATGTTCAGCAAAACGTAGCTGCTAATAGTTCAAACACTGAATCAGTTTTTAATGACAAAGGTAAATTAGCAGCTGACAAATCTTCATTAGTAGGGAATAACTCAAAGTCTACAACTCCTCCATTTCTCCTTACCTTCGAAATATTTAACAGAAACGTCCATAATTGTATGGTCGATTGTTGACGTACATTTTTGTCACCATTTTTATCATCAAATATACTCTGAATGGCATTATTTTCATTATTTTTGCTATGATAAGTTATTATTTTCGCCATTTAACCCATCAAACAGACCAGGTATGTATATATTTACTTATTACGCAAATCTTGTTTACATCTTGCTATATTATGATTTATTTATGTTAAAATAACATTTTCTGGGAATACTTGGTATTTAAGTTTTGATTTACAGGTTGCATTTCTCAAACAACCCTTTGTTCAGACTGTATGTTACGTTCTAATGCTCAGTCGCATTCAGCTCGTCATTCAGTCTCGCATTCAGCCCGCGGAATCAATGGTTGGCATACCTTGGGTCGTTAAAGTCAAAAATGGACACGTGGGTTCTGTTTGCCACGCAATGGTCATGGTTAATAAGCTATGGTTCTGAAAGATTCGTCCCTATGCTTTCCAATCTCGACAGCACATCCCACTTCCACATTAACACTCCAAACTCCATTTTGTCTATGCATTCAGCCGAGGATCACGCACATCCATTCATGCCATCGTTCTGGAAGAATCTAGTCCTCCCACACTCAGTATTCTAACACAATTACTTTCCCACGTCGACGCTCCGACAGCTTCATCCTTCCACGCTCAGTCCTCCAGCATGTGCTTCTCCCACGGTTGAAGGAAACGAACACGCAGTTGTTCGTGTTGGGTAGGATCGACCCCGTAAAGCCTAGTGGATACCCTCTGCGTTGTCACACATCACCCAGCAGCCGTTTTTAGTCTTAAAAGACCTCTATTATTAGAGAGGTCGACTATGTCGACCTTCTCTCCCATTGTAACTTATAAATAGATGCCTCTTATGAGAAAACAGAGAGCAAATAGCATAGAGGATAGATAGAGTAGTAGAACCAGACATTTACGTTGTATAATTTTCTTAATTGAATGGAAGCTCCTGTGTTTTGCTGTTCTTTTGGTGGTGATTAAGTTAATCTAGTTTCGACCTCTGTTGTCGGGAAGGGCCCCTCATCAACTAGAGGTTTATTTCATTTTGTATTTTCTTTCTGCAACTAGATAGTTTATTCCTCGGTTGTTTAAATTATTCTTGTTTGAAAAGGTATTCGGATGATCCACGGTGGTCATTTTCGTAGTCGACGTTTCGAATCCCAAGCTGGATTCATCATCAGGACAGAATATGTTGTAGGAAGTTGCTCATCTGCATATAAATAGTTAGAGATGCCTTCTCATCTTCTCGTCTTTTCATCTTCTGCATCTTCATCTTTTCACATTCAACTTCAACTATGATGTTCTATAAATTATCCAATTTCTCCCAATTTCCTCTTCGAATTCTAGAAATCATTCAAAAATTATTCATTCATACAAGGTCAACTTAATAGAAAGATAATCAAACAAAATAAAAATCATTATTGAAATAATGATTATTAAACCTTTACTAAAGAAATAATGCCACTATATAATGATAAAGGTCTAGCTAATTAATAATTGATAAATAATAAAATCATTAAAAGACCTTCACAATAAAACTATATAGTTTTTATTTCTCAAAATCAACCAGTCATAATAATAATCACATATTAATAATAATTATTAATGGTCCAAATGATTATTAAAAACCTTTACTAATGAAATAAAACAATTATAAAACAATAAAGGTCCAATTAAAGATTAGCTAACTATTTAATAATTGATTCTTAATACTAGATTAGCTAACTAAATAATAATTGATTCTCAATAATAAAATCATTAAAAATTATAATTAAATGACCTTCACAATCATAAAATAAAACTCTATAGTATTTATTACTCTAAAGGTCTCACAATCAACCAGTCATACTAATAATCAATTATTAATAATTATTAATGGTCCATATATAACCAATGAATAATTGAATGAAAAATTCATGATAAAAACTCACCGATGAAATGGATAAGACGAGTCGGAGGCTAGTGATACTCATCACAAAAAATGCTAGTTATAGAAACATACCTGGTTTTATCCATTACCTTCCTTGTTTACCAGAGGTAGCCATCTCTCGCTTATTTCAAGTCCCCCGTCTCTATTTAGGTTGTTCGGGTGCTTTAAGATTTCCAAGGCCTCTCTCACCCTTCGTTTGTAGTAGTGGTCCTCCACCGCGAGTACCTCCGCGTTTTCCAAGCAGACCTGGTGTTTTGTTTTGAGGGAATGCTCTGCGAGTGCGGAAGTGTTTGCCCTCTCTCTTCTTATGTCCGCCCCATGATCTTTCAATCTAGTTTGAAAAGATCGACCTGTCTTACCTTCACGCTCACTCACACCACCACCCCTCTCGGAAAATTGGGGTAATCAATACCTTGGCCATGAGAGCTTTCCGCATATCTGACAAGGAGCATCTTGAAAAAGAGACAGGTCGATCTTTTCAAACTAGATTGAAAGAGCATGGGGCGGACATAAGAAGAGAGAGGGCAAACACTTCCGCACTCGCAGAGCATTCCCTCAAAACAAAACACCAGGTCTGCTTGGAAAACGCGGAGGTACTCGCGGTGGAGGACCACTACTACAAACGAAGGGTGAGAGAGGCCTTGGAAATCTTAAAGCACCCGAACAACCTAAATAGAGACGGGGGACTTGAAATAAGCGAGAGATGGCTACCTCTGGTAAACAAGGAAGGTAATGGATAAAACCAGGTATGTTTCTATAACTAGCATTTTTTGTGATGAGTATCACTAGCCTCCGACTCGTCTTATCCATTTCATCAGTGAGTTTTTATCATGAATTTTTCATTCAATTATTCATTGGTTATATATGGACCATTAATAATTATTAATAATTGATTATTAGTATGACTGGTTGATTATGAGACCTTTAGAGTAATAAATACTATATAGTTTTATTTTATGATTGTGAAGGTCATTTAATTATAATTTTTAATGATTTTATTATTGAGAATCAATTATTATTTAGTTAGCTAATCTAGTATTAAGAATCAATTATTAAATAGTTAGCTAATCTTTAATTGGAACTTTATTGTTTTATAATTGTTTTATTTCATTAGTAAAGGTTTTTAATAATCATTTGGACCATTAATAATTATTATTAATATGTGATTATTATTATGACTGGTTGATTTTGAGAAATAAAAACTATATAGTTTTATTGTGAAGGTCTTTTAATGATTTTATTATTTATCAATTATTAATTAGCTAGACCTTTATCATTATATAGTGGCATTATTTCTTTAGTAAAGGTTTAATAATCATTATTTCAATAATGATTTTTATTTTGTTTGATTATCTTTCTATTAAGTTGACCTTGTATGAATGAATAATTTTTGAATGATTTCTAGAATTCGAAGAGGAAATTGGGAGAAATTGGAGAATTTATAGAACATCATAGTTGAAGTTGAATGTGAAAAGATGAAGATGCAGAAGATGAAAAGACGAGAAGATGAGAAGGCATCTCTAACTATTTATATGCAGATGAGCAACTTCCTACAACATATTCTGTCCTGATGATGAATCCAGCTTGGGATTCGAAACGTCGACTACGAAAATGACCACCGTGGATCATCCGAATACCTTTTCAAACACTGCAAACCACGGAAACCTAAAATCCTTATTCTTGTTTATTGTAGATGTTATTTCCTTGCTTTTCTTATAAATCATATTCTGTTGCTAACACAATCTTTTTCTTCAGGATTAGGAATGGTCAACCAAGCTCAGTATTTTGTAGTTGCATTCATTTTTCCTCCATAATCTGTAGTTAGATGTTATTTCAGTTTTCTTCCATCACCTGTAAGTTAGATATTGTTTCAAATTCTTCCATAGTTAGCATTAGTTTCCTTAGTTTCTCTCTATTAGTTTTTATTCCTGTAACTGTAGGTTAATTTCCTAAATTAATCAGCCTCTTCCTCTGTAGTTTTAGGTTACCTTATCTTCCATCTTAACCTTCTTCTCACTTCTCATAGAATAGTTCCTCTTCTTAGATAATAATTGGAATAAATAGTTTCTTAGTAGCTTAGCCTCTAACTAATCAGTCCATTGCTTCCTTTGCACTGTAGGATCATATGCATCAGTCAGCTGGTAATTAAAGTCATCCAAAACTCTTCTTTTCCTTAATTTAACTCATTTTCCTCCATTCATACTGGCATTCGGACCGCCATTCAGACAGGCATTCGGACCAGCATTCATACCTTTACACTTTCTGCACTGTTTTAGGCCTTTTTCAGAATCTAATTTCTTCTTCCTTTCAACCATAATTCTTCTTGCTTCTAATTAACAGTTTTTAATGTAATTAAGATCATGTTTTATGTTACATAGAGTTTTAATTAAGTTTTTTCATTCTTCTTAGTTTCCTTACTATTTCTTCTAATCTTCTTTTCAACTAATTTTCAGAATTATGTCGTTTATGTTGGATTTGCTAATAAGTTACTGTTTTAGAATATATCAGTTTTATTTTTAAGTACAGTTTATTATAAGTTTTCAATATTTGCTTCAAATAAGATTTAATGATTCTATTTTCTAAGTTATTTCAGTTTTAATAGTTTCTTCATTAATCAAAGGATTAGTTTTCCATTTCATATAATTAATGAAGATGATCATAACATAAGATTTGGATCAAAAATAAAATATCCTTATCAACGTTTCTACTTGTTTCTATATTAAACATATTTATCAAGTTTTCTACTTGCTTCCAAATCAATTTAGTTCAATTAAACATCTTTATTAAATTTCCTACTCGCCTCACTCGTTAATCAGTTTCCTGATTTCATAGATAGAATAAATTCTTGCATTTGAATTATGAAAGTCATGTAAGTAGTTTAAAATCATATAGTTGCACGTTAGTACATTTGCATCTTTAGTCAGCGTAGGATAGTTCAAGCCTTCAATCCTGCACATATAGTGATTGCATCTCATAAGCTCCCTTCCCGGGTTGACAATTTAAATGTTGAATTAGAGTGCATATATTTTACCCAACATCAATTCTGGAGCATCTACAAATGTGATGCCTTTGTCTGTTTGTTGAAGGTTGAATGCAAATTATGTTCCATCAGAGTCGCAAATTTCTCAACTTGATAGAACAAATGTGAGGGTTTTAGGAGAGATAATGTTAAAATTCAATATGCTAAGACAGAAAATAGCAGCATTACATTCCATTTCACAATAATAGCATATACAGGATCACTGAAGAAACAACAAGCATAGCATAAACACAAGAGACACAGATTTATCCTGGGAAACCCTCATGGGGTAGAAAACCCAGCAAAGCTTTCCTCAATAAGATGATAAACCAAAATACAAGATGTGCTCCCTCCTTCTAATCCTCCTTAGCAAATCTCCCAGACAAGTGCTCCTCTTTTCAAGTGTGTGAGTGTGTCAAATGAGGAACACACCTCCTCTATTTATACACTACTCTGACATATATTTTACACAAGTACATGTAGGCTCGTATTTAACCATTAGGTTAAATACCCTATTATAACTGACTGGGCCGACCCCCACATGGTGGGTCTAATAACCCTAGTTGCCACAACTCCTCGGAGGAATAAACATCTCCAGATACATAATAGAATCACCTCGGAGGGATGGAACATCTCCGGAATAAATAATGTACAAATATAATATTCTTAGAAGTTACAATATTCAACAGATAAAGAATGTTTTAATTAGGCTTCCATGTAATCCTTCAATTTTTCAAAACATTGATATTTTGGTTGCAGACATCCCTTATGCATATGGTTTGTTTTTTAGTAGGGATTGGTCACATAAATTGAATGGATTTTTCACAACCGATTGGTCAACTCTGTGGTTGCCTAAAAACGGAAAAGCAAACCAAATCAAGATAAGAAAGGAGAGATATTTGAAACATACAGTAACTGAAATGCACGATCCAAACGAACCAGTTTTGTTTTCAAATTATATAATGGGAAATTATATGTTTGATCTTGGTTTTGGAAACTTCAAATCTGAAAATTCTTCTTTTTCTGATAAAAAACAGCAATTTGAAATTCTGAATGTTACTACTATTCAGCAAGGTTCTTCAACCAAGGATATTGTAAATAATGTAAATAACCTTGATCATGTACATATTGTTGAAAGCAAAGTGGTTGTAAATAGTTCTACTTGGACTTTATACTTTGACAGGTCAAAATCTAAGGAATGAGCAGGAGCTAGCTACTTGTTAATTGACCTAAAAGGAAACAAGACATGTATAGCATGTAGACTTGAATTTGATTGTACAAATAATATTGTAGAATACGAGGCACTAATTCAGGGTTTGAAGAAATCAATTGATTTAGACATCAAAGTGCTGGTTGCATACGGTGATTCAGAGATTATCGTTAAACAGGTAAGAAATTCAATACACTGCATTTCAGAGCATTTGCAAAATTATCAATGTGAGGTATGGAATCTCATTTCTTATTTTGATGCATTCAATATAATTTCCATTCCTATATTTCATAATCAAGAGGCTGATCTATTAGCAAATGTTGCTTCTAGATTAATCCCATCTGAAAATTTTACATTTGATTTCTTTTCAGTGGAATTGATTTTTAGGACTTCTATACCGGATAATATTATTAACTGGCACATTTTTTATGATGATATGCAGATTCTGAATTTCCTGATGAATGACGACACTTTCAAAGATGCAGCAATTGATGAAATTACCCATGATGAAAATTTACGGGATTTTACGGTAATTCATGATTTTTGTTCAATTGAAAAGGCTATGGAGAAGGTAAAACCAATTCCTAACTCAGTTTTAAGATTGGAAAAGTTCTATGATCTTCAGGATAAGTTTAAAGTTGTTCCTAACTGCAAAACTAATAGCTCACAGCCAAAATATGAAACTGTAAATCTCGGGACAAAATCCAATCCTCAAACAATGAACTTAGGAATAGATTGCACCCCATCTGAAAAATCAGCATTTATCAAATTATTTAGAGAATTTAAAGATGTGTTTGCATGGATGTATGATGATTTAAAGACGTTTAATCCACAAATCATGCAACATGTAATCCCTATGAAACAAGCATCAAAACCTTTTCAACAAAAGCTTAGAAAATTTCATCCAATGCTTGAACCAACAATCAATAAAGAATTAAATAAACTCTTAGCTGCCAAGATTATTTTTCCCATTATACATACTCAGTGGGTAGCAAATTTGGTGCCTGTTAGGAAGAAAAATGGTGACATTCGACTATGTGTCGATTTCTGTAACCTAAACAGATCCTCTGAAAATGATAATTATCCAGTTCCACCCATGGAACAAATCTTGCAAAAGGTTTATGGTTCTTAGATGCTATCATTACTTGACGGTTTCTCAGGATATAACTAGATCCTAGTTTCCCCTGAAGACCAACTCAAAAATGCATTTAGAACCCCATCGCGAACCTATGCTTACCGAAATATGCCCTTTGGGTTAGTCAATGTTGGGGAAACCTTTCAAAGAACAATGAATATTGCCTTTAGAGGATCAATCAATCATTCAGTGGTTGTCTATTTAGATGATGTTACTGTATTTTCTAGGTATTGACATGATCACATTATTCATCTTAGAAAAGTGCTTGAGCGTTGTAGAAAATATGGGGTTTCCTTAAATCCTAAGAAAACAATATTTGTTGTTACGCAAGGTCTCTTGTTAGGATGTATGGTGTCAAAGCATGGGATCATGATTGATCCTGAACGAACCCAGGCCATTTCAAAAATAACCTTCCTTGCAAGTAAAAAGGCAATGCAATCGTTCCTTGGCAAGATAAACTTTGTTAGGAGATTTATTCCCAGCTTTTTAGAAATTGTCCACCCATTACAAAAAATGATTAAGAAAGATCATATCTTTAACTGGGGACCGACTAAAAAAAGAATCATTCCAGAGGATCTTAGAAGCCATTTCAGAAGCACCTAGTCTCTTGAGCCCGGATTTTAGCAAAGACTTCATATGTTATACTTTCTCTTCGGACGTAGCATATGCAGCAGTCTTAACTCAATAGAATCAACAGAATAATGAAGTACCAATTTCTTTCATGAGCTCAAACTTTAAAGGTGTTAAACTTAACTACCATGCTCGGTTGATAAATAGGATTTTGCTATTTTTAAAGTTGTCAAACACTTTCGTCCATACCTTTTGAAATCAAGAACCAAAGTGATTGTTCCTTTTCCTGTAGTAAGACATTTAATGGTACAAAAGGATTTAGGTGATAAAAGAGCTCCATGGATGACATCCCTCTAGGAGTATGACTTGGAAATCAAACCTTCAACGGTAGTCAAAGGACAAGGGTTATGTAAACTTGCTGCTGAGGCGGCCCATTTTCCAAATAATGATTCTGAAACCATCATTGACGAAACTTTGTTAATTAGGGAAATTTACTTTTATCCTCCACCACAGGATTCTTGGTATATAGATTTGAAACAGGAACTTCTCCTGATCATCTTGAACCAAGAAAAAGGAGAGCACTTAGATTGAAATCAAATCCCTATCTGTTGATTGATAATACCTTATTTAGAAGGAATTATGATGGCGTTTTGCTTCGTTTCCTAGACAAGGATGAGACTGAGACAGTCCTAAGAGAATTGCATTCTGGCCCTGCAGGTGGCCATTTTGGAGGTGAGACTACAACACATAAAACTATTGGGGCTGGTTATTATTGGCCTACCTTATTTGTAGATTCTTATGCTTTTGCCAGAAAGTGTCAAGAGTGTCAAATTGTTGTAGGTAGGGTTAAGAAACTTGCATTTCCTTTACAATCGGTTACAGTGGATAGGCCATTTCAACAATGGGGTATTGATATTGTTGGTCCAATAAATCCACCTTCTTCTCTACAACATAAGTATATCATTACTGCAACTAATTATTTTACCCGATGGACAGAGGCTACACCTTTAAGGGTTGTGAACACCAATCAAGTTATCTTATTTGTAGAGTCTTCTATCATTACAAGATTTGGTGTTCCTAATTCTATTGTTTTTTATAATGCCTCATATTTTTAATCAGTTGAATTAACTCAATTTGCATTGGAGAAAGGTATCAAGGTTAGATATTCGGCAAATTATCATCCTCGCGGTAATGGTCTAGCGGAATGAACGAATAAAAAATTGTTAAAAAAACTTAAAAGGACCATTTAAACTCATCATTGTGATTGGCACACCACATTATTTAATGCATTATGGGAAAATAAGGTAACTCCTAAATCTTTTGTTGGCAATTCTCCTTTCTTTCTGGTCTATCGTACAGAAGCTATTCTACCTCCTAATTTATTTTTACCTTCTCTGCAACCTTCTCAATCCATTCAGGATGAGGACTATCCAGCAATAGAGAAGAGAATTAAATCTTTGTTGAAGTTAGAAGAAGAAAGAGATAGAGCTAAGCAACATTTCGTCAAACATCAACAAATTGTCAAGGCTTGGTTTGATCAATCTTCAAGTTCTAACAGAGAGTTACAGGTGGGTGATCTAGTACTTAAATGTGATAAATCTCACGAGGATAAAGGGGAACATACTAAATTTTCAACATCTTTGGTTAGGTCCATTCGTCATTGCTGAGAAGTTAGGTCCTAGTTCTTTTCGTTTGCAAACTTTAGAGGGCCATTCTGAAAAAATCTCGGTAAATGGACTGATTTTGAAAAAGTATTTCTGCTGACTTCATCAAACCTTGAATCTGTACATAATTATGTACATTAACTATCTCATTTTGTAAATAATGACACAACAGTTTATTTTTCTTGACATTTTTAAACTACTGCTTTGTACAGTTTATCTCCACTTACTTTTAACCCAATCTTTTGTAGATAATTTTAATTTCAGAACTAATTTTTCTGTATATATTGGTTGCTTTCATCACAAAACCTCATCATTTTTTATCTTTGATTTTCATTCTATACGTCTGTAAATATTTCGAAATTTCATTTCAGAATTAATTTTCTTGATTTTTAGAAAAGATTGATTTCTTCTTTCGAAAACATCATAATCTTTTTTATCCTTTGTATATAGTTTTGTTGCATTTCTGTACATACTCGTAGGCAAATAAAGTTTCTTTTATTTTGATTTAAAAAAAAAAAAACAATTATGTACATATTTCTTTTGAGAAGGGTATTTGTAAATAAATAAACCCTAAGGCTTAAACCCAGTTTATTCCTTTATCTCGATTAGTTGTGATAAGGTAGATCTTCAATATTTGATTAGACTGATCAGTCTTTCTCAAATATGATAGGAACCTATAACTGATAATGTTGTGTTTATGATCAGGATTAATCTTCAGCCATCTGTTTCCTCATAAGTTAGGATAGACGACAGATTTCCTTTTCAAAACTTAGTACTTGGGAAAACCTTTATCAATCTGTATTATCAGTCATTTATTAAAACTTTATTTACCATCTGCAAAGATTTTAAAAGTCTCCTCCGTGCATAATTATCTATAATAAATTGGATTTTGATTGGAGAATAGGAGGTCTCATTACGAGCCGACCTAATCATGATCATCAGCTTTGTCAAAAATAACATCATTTCTGATCACTAGGGTGATGGCTCTTGATCAAAAGATCAAGGGACAAGAGGTCTCATCACGATCCGACTTGTTTATCTTTGGTAAAACTCATGAATGATGTTGTTTTACATCAATTTATCACGCCTGGACAGTATTTTTCAGTTAAAGTTTAATTGAAAATCAATAAATGTTTTATAATTGGAGTAGGTCTTGAAAAATTTTCAAAGAAGTGAATAGATTTATCTTTATACTGATGATGCAGGTTACATTTATACTGAGTACTTTGTTTTGACAGGGTAATTTTCAGCTTATCTATAACCAAATCTTTATCAACGGAAAGGAAGATAGTTCTGAAAGTATTCGCAAGTGTGAATTTAGTACTGGTTCTTGTTAGATCAACATCTTCTGATTTGTTTTAATTGAATTTTAAGATTTTCTTTTATTGCAATTTTTTAGATGAATGAGCAGAGATAAATAGTTTGCCCAGTTCGTCGCCATTTGTTGGAAGGCAACAACCCTCTCAATTTTTTTTGTTTTGTTGAATAAAATTGATAAATTCTCTTCTATAATTTATTAACAAAATTATTTAAGAGTTTCTTCAGAATCTATGATTCTGAAGGTACTCTCAATTAGGAGAATATTGAAAATTTAGGGTTAAGGTTTCAAAGGTTAGAGCACACTAAAGTTGATTGATTTTTCTTACAGCTGTTAAAATTCTAGATTTTGTATGATCAAATTTTTATTATATTATTATTGATCATACATTATGATGAGTTGTTTATTAATCAACTTATCATTTTTCTTAGATCTTTTTATTTTCATGTAATTAGTTCTAATTTCATTTTTTGACTTAGGTACTGGGCATGATTGATGACGATATTTTATGACGGGAAATGAATTATTAGGGTTAATCAAATAATTTCATCTTATTAAACCCTTATAAGTATATCATTCATTTGATTCATCTTGTTCTTTGTAAATAAATAATTTGAACATTTGTACATATTGAAACATATTCACCTTTGAGGAAATTCTGAGACATGATCAAAGTTTATAATCATTTATTCGACTTCTATTTTAGCCATTTTATAAAATCAAAGTTTGATTATTATTTTTACTATGATTGATATGATATTTTTTAACATTATTCACTTTGAAGAATTATCATATCATTCCTATGCATCGAATTGGACTATTTGCAAACTATGAGTTTACAAGCATAACATTATGGTTTGAATCATGGTGAATCATAACACTTTTCACTGATTTCTATAAGAATTTAAAGCAGGCTCATCATTTATGATGTGGTTCACATGTTATTTAATAGTTTGAGTGCCATGTTACAGCTTCATTATCATTATTCGTAATTTGGAAATCAACTATCAAATCTTAATCTGTACCTTTGATCTCCACCTATAACCTTTCTCATGCCAAAACTGAAGTTGAATTTATAGATGTTGATTACGAAGCGATTCTTCTAGACACTTGTTCTTTGCACATATTGTAAAATTATTTCCTATCTTCTATCCATATTACATCTATAATTTGGCATGATTCAACTATGAGGAAACAACTTCGAGTCTTATCAAACGATGAAAGATGCATGAATTGGATTTGATGGTGTGATTTCACACGTAGGAATAAGTCAAGGGTTTTACCATGTATGCATAGTCTTGGATACCTATTCCTTTAGTTTTCACAACACCGTATGTTTCCCAGTTGAGTGAGAAATCGCAGGTAGGAAAAATGGCTCCTTTATGCTGATTTGAACGAGAGGGTTCTGAGTGGCTTATAGGGGAACCTGAGGTAGCTTGCTTCATTGATAAAATTGGATAGGGAAAATTCTTTGATAGTTTTAGTGGCCATAATGTTGAAGTTACCCCGAAGATTTGCTCTTTCTTTTAATGGTGAAGTTGCACAGATAGGAGATTTACAGTTGACTCTTTTTGAGAGTTTCATAGCTGAAGCAACCAAGTTGCCACAGTCTGGAGAAAAGTGGTTTAAGAAGGGAGAAATGAACAAAGACAAATGGAAACAGTTTATGTTGCCTCTGCCTAAATATTTCAATGACCAGTTTGGTTTCCCGGTAAGATTCTTGAAACCTCGATGGCTATCCCTGTTTCAGCTAATAGTTTGGTTCATAACCTATGATGGTTGTTTTTTCCCATGTACAAATGTATAACCTTATATTATTGATGGCATTAAGGGGATCTAAATTACTTTCCTTATTTCTTACTCCATAGCCTAGGGAAAATGGCTTTTGCCAATCAAAATGCCATTACGGTTCAAGACCAGTGTCTTTTTCATCATGGATTAATTAAAATCTTAGTCCAACATCAATTATCACTTAATGGTCAGACCTGGGATCAGTTTTTAACGAGGAACGATTAAAGGGCAACAAGAAATTTGGCCACTTGCTGGGATGAAGACTCCGGTTAAACGGAAAAAGCCCTCAGTTCCCGAAAGCTCGACATTTCAATCAAATATTACACTAGAAGGTCTAGGGGTTAATAATCTAAGTCAAGTACAGAGTTTAGATGAAGAATTGATAAAGGATGATTGTATTGTTGAAACCCTTGTCTCTCAACTAAAGAATATTCAGGACCCTCCCGCGAAGAAACTTGAAAAATTAGCAAGTGTTTGTTGTGCCGAAGCTAAGGTTGAGCAAAAGAAGATAGTTTCAAAGGTCTCCCACAGATTTACTCGAAGCATGACTAGTTTGTCTATGCCTATAGCAATGCAACAGAACACTGAACCATTTGTAATACAGGATGAAAGTGAAGATGATATGCTTTCCCCAATTCATGAGGCAATTCATGATGATGGACAAACTTCAATAGTCAATGATCCTATGACGCCTTTGGCCAAAGAATGCATTGTTAATGCTTATATAAACGAGTCAAGGATAGAGCTTTGGTTCGTAGATACCCCTCAACTTGATCAAGATTTGAATGAACCTAATTCTTCCCAATCCAAAGACTCCTTTCATGATCAAGATGAATAAACCCTTAAGCAGGTTCTTAACCGAGTATATGAAAGTAAAATATCACAGCTAAAAGCAGAGTTAACGGAATGTCGGGCTAATGCATTGATAAAGGATGAAGAAAATAAATCGTTCAAGACAGAGTTGTTAGGTTGGGTGGATAGATGGAAAGAAGCAAACCTGAAGAAAAGGAGATATAAAGAAGCCAAGAAGTATGTGATGATAACTAACAGCCATTTGCTTTAGCAGGTAGAACAACAAAAACTTGAGATTTTGAAACTTAATGTTAGACTTTCTAAAGCAAGAAGAGCAGTCAAGTTGCAAATCCAAAAATTACACCTACTCTGTTTTTAGTTACGATGGTATATTTATTTTTGACAAGTATGCTTATAATTTATTTTGTTTTATATCCTGTTATCAAGATTTTAATGAGAAATTTATATCTGCATAACTGTTTGCTACAGGTGTACATATTATTGATACATGGGATTGCATGAAGTCCATTTTTGTGGTCATTGGCATTTGTTGTTGCTAGATGCAGTCTTTGTGGATTAGCTTGATACGTATGGAAGCCACATCATTAGTCGATTCCTGGGCATAAATTAATACGAGCCAGTCATGTAATTGACAATTACAACCATCGTTTCATATGGTGACTAAGTCTGCTAGGTTCCCTTCTTTGGAGAATTGTTATGTAACAGAACGGTGACAAAGACTTTTTGTTTTTATTACATGACATCTATTAGAAACCAAATGTTATTTTAGAATAATGGTTACACAAAAAGATGAAAGGATTTATTAGTTTTTGGCTATAAAAACTAGAAAGACTCATTGTAATAGAGTCGATGGAGCACTGGAGAAAAGACTTATTGAAATTATAACACAGTTTCTAGTTTTGATTACTCTACTAAGTTTCTCCGTTGATGATTGTCACTAAACTTCTCAAACTGGTATCAATGTTTTGTTACAGTTTTTGAAACTTAAATGCATATTTCGATATATTATTTTCTCAGTTTTAACACTTATGCAATTATACTTTGATGTGATTGTATTTGTTATTTGAAAGTTTACTGTATTCACACAGTATCATTATTTGAGTATTACTGAATCTTTTTATTCAATATTTTTATTGATGATTATGATTTGGTAGTAATACATTTCATACTTATTCCTGTTAGTATTTGTATGTTTACAATTTTTTCATGAATGAATATAACTTTTATTCAAATATTTGGTATTGAACATTAGTTATTGATTAATAGAACATTACAGAATAAGTTAAAATAGTTTCCTATTTTAATTTTATGTTTTGTGCATGATCAACAAAGCGATTTTTATGATAGTAATTTTGGTATTTTTTTCTGAATTGTTATCATTCTTCCCTTTGTTATTTTAAATGATTAATTGATAATTAATTTAGTCTTCCAAGTCGCTCTCAGCTGAGATAGGGTTAGTAAGTTAGTTTTAGTTGTAGTTAAACTTAGTTTATTTAAGTTAGGTTTTAGCAACTGTTAGATAATGCTTTAGGTTAAAATCAGTAGTTTTGCTTAGGAAACATTTTGCTGAGTTTTTATATTCTCCTTAAGAGGATAAATTCAGCTAGTAAAAGGAGACCATAACCTACGAGGTTTTGCTATTCCAAACACACCGGGAGTTGTTCTAAGCAACTTGTGTGGGATTAATCTCCTTGGTTGGCCTAGGTAAAAAAATCAGGCCAACACGTAGCAAGAGAGCTCCCATGCCAATCCATATTCCTCAATCTGATAACTTTGTTCTCGCCAATCCTTAATCCATTTGTGGTAGGTAAGAATGATGCACATTTGTGCATATATTTTCACGGTAACCATGTCTAAGGGATCTTGACAAGGTAAAGATTTGATATCCCAAATGGGTATAGTATATTAATCGCATTCCTCCACATTTGTGGATTTATGATCATGGTTTGATATGTTGGATAGGATAGTTTGATATGAAATTTCGACTATAGAAAAATTTGATGGTGCTCTTCTATACACGGTTCCCTAAGTAGAATCTAGCTATACCCATGAATCCTAAAACTAGGAAGTTCTGAAGTGACATACTCTTACCAAAAAAATAGCAGCGAATGAAGAGATCACGTGTATCAAGGAAACATTCTCATGAGGTTTTGATGGGGGAATATTGAATGTTCCCATAAGCGAAGGGTAAATCCCCACTCCAAAATTTTCACGCGATTTCATGGAATGACCAACTAATGGAACATTTGTCTCAGTTGTTTGGATGGACTTATTTCTACAAAAGGGAAGTTGGTCTGTGGTGATGATATTTCTTTAATGTGGAAAACAAATAACACAAAATATCGAGGACACCACAGCCATCATAGCATAATTCCAACTACGATATAAGAGGAGGTTATAATCTAGTGGAGCATCGATGACTTCCACCTCCACAACTATCGTCTACACCCCTAGATCTACTGTAATATCCGAGATAATTCCATGAGGTATGAAAATATGGTCATCAAATGATTTCAACATGGTGGCTTAGGGAATGGTCTCAGGAGAACCTATAGCTCACCAACATGGCAAGGAAATAACACAAGTGGAAGCCCCTTAATCTAAGTATAGTCCTGAAAATGTTTGACCCTATGGTCAAAATATAAATCTCAAATGTGGCAAAGTGAGGCAAGCGAAGTTTCCATTTATCCAAGTCAAATGTTATCAATTGAGAATCCAAAGGGTCCAAACCCCTGATTTTCATTAACAAGGTTTTTCACTGTGTAGGATAGCTCTAGAGTACCTCTAAAGTTAACATCGCACATGGGGCTTGGGCCAGGTATTCAACAATGCTATAATTTTGGGTAGCACACGCATTAGGATTGTATGCATTTAGCTTTAGCACACCTTTTGGAACATGAGGCATCGTTTCATTAGTTGGGTTCTCGATGTGTAGAGGATTAGGAAATTCATATTCAAGGGAATTCTTTCCTTTGGATCCAAATGTAGACATCTCATAATTTTGAGCTCTCATCTGGACATTAACCTCTTGTTTGCACATGTATACATTTGCATTCGACTAAGTCTATCAAACTTGGGTATATCAGAAGGAAGTTTCATGGATACCAGGAACCAACTAAGGTTATGAAACATGAGGATGTTGATTAGCTTGGTTAAGTTGGGTAGATTTAATGTTGCCAAGAACTGTAACTTTGTTTGTGCAATGGGGTTCCAACTTCCTAGGGAATCGACTACCCATTGGTTTGGGTTTATGAAAGATTGTCCTGATATGTAAGGGCTACCAGGAATCACAAAAGGATTGGTCTAATTTCCATGGATATAGGTATAATTGGGTTTGACTTGGACATATGTTGTGAAACCTCCACTAGGTATGCTTCCAAACCTAACGAAATCCATCCTCCCTTGGGAATGTTGAATCCTGAAGAAGCTCCAATCCTTGTGTCCCACATGCCCAGGAAGAGCATGCTTCCTTAGGGCATGTTGAAGCCTGAAGAAGCTCTAGCTTCCATTAAAGGAATCGCCATAACTATGTTTCCACCTCTGTTGGCTGCTTTTTGGACAGACCCGGGTTTTAATGAAGCGCAACAACAAAACCCCTTGGCGCACTGGCCCTCTCGGCAACGAGCTGCGCAGCAGCTCGAGGTCTCACCCGAAGTGGCTATGGGGGGGCTAAGGAATCAGATTTCCTTAACCTAGGGGACGCGAAGACTGTTCTTTCTTCCTCGACGATTCCTCAGAGCGGACTGCCTGGCTCTTCCGCAGACCCCTCGACGTAGCTGCGCTGAACTCTCACTCAACAGCCTAGCTGCGCGGCATCTCCATTCCGCCGCACGGGGTGACTTATCCCCTGCGTCGGCACTTTATATATATTTTCTTCCCATGCGCCCAGTGCAGTAATGCATTCCTCTATCGCTGCGGCGACAGCGTTCTACAGATTCTTCGACACTCAACGATTATAATTACCACGGAAGATTCGAGAACGGACTCAACATATTCATAGAGATAACGCAACATTCATAGAAACATTCATTGAAACACAGATAACAACTCATACATGCATTCACGCGATCACTACCATAACAACAAGACGTGAAGAATTCACCTCCACGGGAAACCACATCCACGGGGAGTGTTTCATATATTAACTCAAAGGGGACTTATACAATAATGCTGCGCACACAGCTACAGCCTTAGATCTTTCCAGGAAACTCCACGCACACAGCTGGGAGCCCTTCTCTCAATCTAGTCTCTTCCTCTACAGAGATTACAATAGTTCAGACGTCGTCTCAGACTGTCTGTAACTTGGGGATTAACTTCACGGTTATCCCAGCTCTAGCTCTTGTCTTCTAACAACACAGTAGAAAAACAATCCTCATACAAACGAACCAACCTACCAACTCGCTAGCTTATCTCAAACATCTAACCTGTGTCTCAGCATCTAAAGACAAAAGAAAAGAGCTGGCTAACTGACTAACACATATATATAGGTGGCCATGACGGTCGCACCTTTACAAAACTGTGGGCCTTTCCCAACAGTAATCCCCAAAAACCCTAACCACGCACATGGCTAGGTGTACTGTAGGCGCCGCTTGCAGTCATGTCGCCGCTTCCTGCAGGTTTCGTGACTTCCGGCGCAGATTGCCGGTATGGGCGCCTTTTCCTTCGCCTTCAATGCTTTGGTCCGTTGCTCCTCCTTGATCCGAGCAACCATAACTTCTGTACTTAGCCTTAAATGAGGGTAGCTGAGCCCTCTACTCTGTCGCTTCATTTATTATGGTAGCTGAGCTTTCTATTCAGCCACCTTCATTCTTCTATGACGTACGCGCGAGCTCTGCGAGTTCCAGTTCGTAACCTGCGTTGAGCTCATCCATCTGGCACCGTACTGCGCACCTTTTTCCTTCTACCCAAAAATTGGTGTTTCTTCAAAATTAGCACTTTCCTTCAATACTTGTGCTTTTTCCTCAAAATTCGCAGCTTTACTATAGCTATGTCCTAGGCTCTAACAGGCCCCTAACACTTACTTGTGGCTCGCCCTCGAGCCACTCGCACTAGCGTGTGGTCGCTTTATTTGTGCATCTGCTTTTGCTTGGGTCTCCGCGAATGTTTTCTTCCACTGCGCAATAGCGGAGTCCATTTCATCGACACACTCCACAGCTGTCTGCACCATTTCTGCAGTGGCTTCTTCCTTAGTTGTACCATCAATCACCTGTTGAGATTCTGCAATTTCTTTGATCTTTGCCTCGATCTCGGCAGCAAGGTCAGCATACTCATCCATAAATGGCTGAATGCTGTTGGTGAGTCTGGCATCTTCAATTCTGAGCTTGTGCAGTTGCTGTTGGATTCTGCGCACTTCACTCATTTTCCTCATTTTTGCTAAGCCGTCTAAGGCCTTAGCTTCTTCAGTCAGAATAGTTAGGGACTGTTCTGGGGCTTGTACCTGTTCAAAAAGACCAACTTTGAAAGGGAGCGTCTCAAGCTCCGTCCAAGCCTCCATAGCTTGGTTCATCAGGTTCTTGGCTTCACCTGCTCTGTTCTTCAATTGTGTAGAAGTTCTGTGCAGCGCTTCAAATTGTTCCTGGCTATCGTCTGTAAAATGCACTGCAACACGAGCTTCTAATTATGCGATCTGCGTTCTATGGTCTTCAGCCATAGCAACTATCTCATACTCCAAGGTTTTCGCCCTTCCTCCAATAATTTGAACTTTCTCAACCAGAGGAAGGTCTGGCTGAATCTCATAGGTTGGAAACTCCTGAGCAATTTCATCAACTGCGTTTCTTATGCCAATGTCTTGTGCTTCGTAAAGTGCAAGCTTTTCAGAGATATTCTTGTGGCTTGCCTTCAGCTCTATCTCCTGCGATTGCAGTCTTTGATTTGCCTGGAAGGTAGAGAGCTCTCTAGCTCTCAACTCAACAGAAACTTTCTCGTGCACTAGCTGTAGAGTCTCTATGGGAATTAAAGACAACTTTATTTCAACGGGCCCAACTGCGCTTACCTGTAGTGCAACTAGCGGATCCGGAAGTGTCATGCTTGTAGGCGGAATGTGCACGACAATATGCCTTTCTGCAAATACTTCAACTCGCTCGGTACTTGTAACTACTTGTGGCGCCTGCGAAGTAGATGCTGGCGCGTGGGTCTACGCAACTCTTCCTGCAAGACCCTTTAATTCCACAAACTGCAGGTCTAGAGCACTTCTGATGTGAGCGTGCGCGGTGCGCAGCTCGCGAAATTGCTCTTTCAGATACTGGTCGATCCCAGAGGGAATGGCCTCAGAGGGATGCGACACCTTTTGTTTCTTGGTTGCTGGTTCTGTCGAACCTTCATCACTTCTTTGCTCGGGGGCTTCCTTACCCTTATCCTTCTCTTGCGCAGCGGCGGGTGGCATCGCAGATGCGATTTCGACAGCCTCCCTCCATTCATCCGACCAGGACTTGATAGTTTCTTCAACATCCTCGGTGGTCATCCTGTAAAGGCCTACGGCCCATTCCTCTTGAATGCCGCAGGTGCAGAGGTAAAGTTGGTGCAAGTCGGCAGTAAAGGCCAACTTTCCTTCATATCTTTTCACTGTCTCCTCACTCAGCCTCGGCATTTCCTGAATGGTATCTCTGAGGAAATAGTAGTATTCACAAAATACAGCGCGGTTCATCTTGCGCTTCACGGGATTAGCAGACTCCCAAAGGTTAACATAGCGGATTCCGGCAGCCTCTCCTGCGCGGCACAGAAGGAACTGAGTGTTCGGGGGGCTCTTTCCACCCGACAAGAGCGCATAAAATTAAAAGCCAAGAAAAATGGAACAACTGACCGGGGGTGTCTTGGACGTTCCGGCAGTCTTCCAGAAAAGAATTGAGAAGGAAGAGAGACCAGTTGTATTGTTCTCCCTCCGCAGCTGCGATGGCGAGCTCCACGACAGCTCCAGTAACTTCCTTCGGTCTGCACTTTGTGAGAAGTCTGCCTGCAAGCAGACTTCCTGTAAATCTAAGTGCTTTGTCTTCTACTATGGTGAGGTCATAAGCCTGACCTCCTCTTGTCAAGTTGTATTTCTGCACCAGCCATGCAGCCAATTTTCTATCCTTATCTTTTCCGACAAAATGAATATTGGGATCCTTACCAGCCTTAGATAGACAGGTGATGCGATGAATCAAATCAACATTTAAATCAATTGGCCTCCCCAGCCAAAGGTAACCTCCATGAACACAGGATAGCAGTGTCTTCACAACTGCATTGACTTCGTTGCTACACCCGAAGTGCGGTAGCTTCAGCAAGTTCAGCAAACCAGGCTTCTCCAAGTTTGCTGCGAATCCCTTTGGGATAAACTCATCAACCTTTCTGGTGGGATTATGAACTACCGTCAGATATCGATCTGGTGCGAACTGAGGATACGTCTTATAGTCTCCCAGGTTGAAATCAGAGAACTTGATCAGTGGAAGGTGTCCAAGCAGGGACCCTTCTTGTCGCACGCCAGCCGGTAGTGGAGGTAACGGAAGCGGATACTTTTCATTCTTCGGGATATGTACCTCTGGCGCATCATCTGGACGCGGCGGGATATAATTTACCATGGTGGCCAACGGCTCTGGAACGGGCTCTTCTGGCTGTTGATGAGATGCTCTCGTGCCCGGAGATTGTCTGGGATCATTATAACCAGGGTGTACATAAGTCGAGGCCGTCACCGGAGTAGACATGCCGAAATCTAAGCCTCGGCGCAGGAATTGACGAACAACTTCTTCAGTTGACAGGTTCTCCATCATGAACCGGTATAGGGAACAAGAACTTGGTCAGACAAATGGCGGAACAGCGTAGGATATGGATGCTGAAAACAAAAGAAACACTCTGCACAACTCGGCTCTGAAAACAATAACTTAGATTCTCAAACAAGACTATGCAACTCGAGAAAAGTAACCCGAAAATATACAAGTGTGGGGTATTTATAGCTAAGGCGACAGTAAATGCGGGCAAGTGGGGCTACTAGCTGTAGGCACCTATGCATGAGTTGACAACTCCGTTATCCCCCTTGCCTCTGCGGTGCATTTATTGTGATGGACGGGCTCTGACAGCCTTCCGGGAGAAGCTAAAGCTTTCGGCGCATGAGTTAAATGCAAATCTTACGAAGATCAAGCCGAATCTGTCAGAGCGGCTATACTTAAATGGCGGGCTTATCCTTCATTTATTCTCGGACGCGGCTACATTACTGCAGTAATTCAAATTTTTCAGCGGGTCATTTCAGCTTAGGTAACTGTGCATATAGAGGGGTCCACACTGAGAACTCCTCAAGCGGAAAATTGACACAGGGAACTCCGCAAGAGCGACGGTTCAACGGCCCGGCGAAAACTTCGCAAGAGCGCAGATATAGGCTTGCTCAACACAAATTTTATTCGACATGCGCGGATGTTTCAAGGAACTGCGCGGGAAGTCGGAAACTGAAAGTGTCTCGCAACTTCCGTGTAGACTGTGACAATGCGATGTCTCTTTCAACTACACCGGACATCTGCACTTCTTTAGCAATATATTAAGTCGACAGGGCGGAGTGGCCATCGCGATAAAGCTTGAGCCAACTCCCGTTTATCTTTGTAGGTAGCAATTCTCCATTAAGCTTCACAAGCTGAACTGCTCCTCCTTCTGTTATCTTGGTCACCCGGAAAGGGCCTAACCAATGTACACGAAACTTGCCCGGAAACTTGATGAATTTACTATCATAGAGGAGTACCAAGTCTCCTTCTTCAAAGTGTTTATTCTTAATGTGTCTGTCATGCCAAGCTTTCTGTCTTGCCTTCTGTACCTGTTGATGAAATCCAGCTAAAAGTCTGTCTTCTTGTAAGGCAAGCAATTGTGACAGTCTTTCACTCATGGTATCAGTATCTGCCATCTCTGTAATTTGCGCAATTCTGAGACTGGGAACAATGTATTCCATGGGCATAACTGCTTCTTGTCCATACACCAAACTGAAAGGTGTGTGACCTGTTAGTTTCTTGCATGTGGTTCTGTAAGCCCATAATACAGCTGTGACTCTAAGGTCCCAATCATCTCTTTGTTGATTACAGATCTTCGTCAGGGCATTCTCAAGGATCTTATTGAATGCCTCCACCGTACCATTAGCTTGAGGGTGGTAGGGTGTACTCTTATGGTGACTAATTTGGAATTCTTCAGTAAGGGCCTCTATAGTCTCATTGAGGAAATGTGTACCCTGATCACTCATGAGAATCACTGGACATCCAAACCTAGTGATAATGTTCTCAAAAATAAACTGCGCGGCAGTGGCAGCGTCGCAGTTCTTAATTGGCTTCGCCTCAGCCCATCTGGTGAGGTATTCAGTAGCTGTAATGATGTATCTTGCGCCGGTTCTTTTCCCTGGTGGGTTGATAGGTCCTACAAAATCAATGGCCCATTTATCAAAAGCACGTAGTGTTATCTAGGGTCTTAGCGGCATTTCATCTCTCCTTGAGGGTTTTCCTGTTCGCTGGCACACATCGCAACATTTGCAGAATTCCTTAGTATCCTTGTTCAATGTCGACCACCAAAGACCTGCGGCTAACATCTTCTGCGCAGTCGGCTTTCCTGCGAAATGGCCTCCTGCGGTACCTGAGTGCGCTTCTGCGATGATAGAGCTTTTTTCATGCGATAAGATACATCTGCGCAAGACTTCGTCAGGGCCCAACTTATAGAGCTGGCCTGCTATCAAAGTGAAGTCTGCAGCTTTGACAACAATTTGCTTCTTCTGCTGGATTGTAAACTCAGCCGGCGCTTGCCCGGTAGTGAGAAACTCAAGAATATCGGAATAATATTCATCTGCTGCTTGAATAAAAAACAACTGCGCATCAGGCAGATTGTCCTCCAGACTTGTAGGTTCCTCTCCTGACTCTATCCTGGATAAATGGTCAGGTCCTGCATTCAATCTGCCTAGCTTTACAATAACCTCAAAATCATACTCTTGGAAAAGCAGTAGCCATCTGCAAATTCTTCCCCCTAACACTGGTTTATTGACCAAGTATTTCAAAGCAGAATGGTCAGTATACATTTTAAAATGTGCGCCCAATAGGTAGTGCCTGAATTTCTGTAGGGCATACACCATAGCTAATCCTTCTCTTTCTGTAGTGGTGTAGTTCTTTTCGGCCGTGGATATCTTTCTGCTGGAGTAAGCAATCGGGTGGTCAATACCTCCTTCTCCCGGTTGTGTAAGCACGACTCCTAATGCTATGGAAGAAGCATCGACATGAACGTGAAAGGGTTTTCTCCAGTCTGGGAAAACTAGAATTGGCGCAGTGATCATCTTTTCTTTAAGTGTATCCAAGCTCTGTTGGCATTCTTCTGTCCATTGGAACTTAGAATCCTTTTTCAGCAATCTTTCCATAGGTGTTGTGATCTTTGCATATCCTTTGATAAATTTTCTGTAGTATCCTGTATGTCCCAACGTAGTGCGCAATTGTTTGACTGAGTTGGGCGTAGGTAAATTAGCAATGATGGCAACCTTCGCAGGATCCATCAGGAGTCCTTGTCTGCATACAATATGACCCAACAAAATACCAAAAGGAACACAGAAGATACATTTTTTCAAGTTAAGGGAAATCTGATGTTGTCTACATTTTTCTAACATCATGCGCAGATTCCCTATATGATTCTTTAATAAACCAAAGACAGTCCAGTCATCAAAGTAGACTTCTAAGAACTTGTGAATGAATTCTTTAAAAACAGCAACAACGACTCTAGAGAAGATAGCAGGTGCGTTTTTAAGACCAAAGGGCATTACCGTATACTGGAATGAGCCCCATTCAGTCGCAAAAGTAGTCTTATAGCGGTCGTATGGGTGGATTCTGATCTGATGGTATCCCGAAAAGCCATCAGTGAAGGAGTAAGCCTCTTGTCCTCCAACATTATCAAGCACCTCGTCTGTAAAAGGAGTGGGAAATGGATCATGCGCTGATGCATCATTGAGTTTGCGCAAGTCCACGCAGATTCTTATTTCTCCTTTTGTCTTTTTCTCTTGTACAACCATAGGACTAATCCAGTCACTTTCCTCTACTGGCTCAATAATACCTGCTGCGAGCATTTTATCAATTTCTTCTTTAACTTTTTCTTTATATCGCAGATTCAATCTGTACGGGCGCTGTTTTACTGGCTTGGCGTCTGCTTTGAGAGGTATGCGCATCACTCCTAAGTCTCCTAGGATGCCTTTCATTTCTGTGAACTTGGTAGGAAAGATATCCTGGTAGTCACGTAATAAATCTGAAATATGCCCAACAGTTTCATCATCCCAATAATCTCCTATAGAAGCAAACTTGGGTTCGGCTTCTGTACCAATGTTAATCTTTTTGAGCTTGATGTGTTCTGTAATGGCAGGGATATCAAGCTGAGGACCTTCAACATTGCGCGTCCCTTCCGATTCTGGAATATTGACGTTGCGAGGATCATCGTCCTCTTCTCCAGTGGTGAAATTATAGCATTCCAGGGCATGTTCTATCTGGACAGCCCAATCTGGTTGGGAATATTCTGGTAATGGACATTGTTCAAATACCTTCTTTTTAATGCATTTTAAAGCGTGGTCGATGCTTGGATGTTCTGACTCAAAGCTGAAGGTAAGTTGAAAACTTTCTATCATAAGAGGCCAACTGATAGTGCCTCTGCGCAATTCTGTTTCAGTGTACCAGTTCCTGGGAACTGTATCCAATGTGTGGATGAATAGGTGAACCCACTCATCTTCTGGAATACCTGACCATTGCTGATTACATGCTTCAATATGTGACCTGGGGTCACTCTGTCCCTCATATTTGCGTAACACTTCTGCTGTGGTATCCTGAAATCTGCGCAGTATCAATCTGCGACAGTCTTGCCATGTGTGAATATTCTCTTTATGCGCACTCCACCATCTTGCGGGTGTAGCGCGCAGTGCTACGTCCAGTGCCTGTATGCGCTGTTGTTCTGGAAGTTGTTGTTCATATGCATGTATGAATTCGCGTATGTCAGTTAAACCATCAAAAATGGGAGTGTCAATCAATTCTGTGCCAATCCATCGAATGGATTTAGTCATCATGGCGCAACGTCTTGCAGAAACCTCATGTAAACGATTCTGCCAGTTTTCCAATCCTGCATCTGAGTCTGATGTGCACGAGCTATCACATCGCCAGCTGATATGGCCGTCTGCTGTGGGATTGACATAGTCACTCTGACTAGCAGTCATCTGATACAAACTTTCCATGTGGCGCGCTTCTTCTTCCGCCCGAATGGGTTCTATATACCTTGGTCCTTGAATAGGATCAAGTGGTGCAATGACCCTAATCTGGTCATCCTCAAAGGTCATCTGTCTTTTCTTCAAATTAATGACAGCCAAATTATCAAATGCCCAGTTTATGCCTAAAAGTGTTGGGTAAGGTCTACTATCATCCAGAATTTTGATTACTTCAAAGTCTGCGGAACTTCTTACTCCCTCGATATCAATAGGCACATTGGGTAATCTGCCCAATGGAGAGACTCGTTGCTAATTCGCGAGTCTTAGCTGGATGGGGGATCTTGTAAGCTGAGGGCTTCCCATCTGTTCCCATGTCTGCATGGTGAGAACATTAACTTCTGAGCCCAAATCTAGAATGACTTCATCCATTTCAAATGCTCCAATCTGTGCTGTGAGCCTCATCTCTTTTCCAGTTCTGGTATGACTCCCAATCTGGTGAAAAGCACGATGTGGTGTGTTCGTCAAAGCAGATTGTTGACATTTATCCAATAGGCGTTGAAGTTCCATAGTTGCTTTTTCATTGCGCAACAACTTTAAGCAGTTTCTCAAAAAAGTATGGACACTACCGAGTGCATCCTCTTCATCAGGCCTTCCGGATGTAGTGGCCTGTTCTTGTACCAGGTTGTCTTGTCTTAGCACTTGCGATCTAATATCATTATGCGGACTTGCGACAGAACTTGAAGCTCTAGGATCTGAGAAATACTCTTGAGCTTGCTTGAATGCTTCTCTTTGCTTCTGCAGATTAAGTGGGGCTGGTTTAATATTAGCGCGGCGCACCCATTGCGTCGCTTGCTTTCCAGTTCCCATCTCTGGCGCACCAGTGGTTGCTCCACTGCGCGTGACTATATTAACTATAGGGTCTGGTTCTCTTTTTTCTGCTCCAATCAACTGAATATTCTGATTGACCTGTGGTGTCTTTGCTTGCATCTTATCCATCAACTGAGGGCATTCTTCAATGGCATGATCATAGGATTTACAGTATCTGCAGAGGGTTGTAGGATTTTGGCAATCCCTTGCAAAATGACCTTGCGCTCCACAATTATAACAAGTGATCCGTCCTCTTTCGCGACCAAAATTTGTTGCGCGTCCGCGACCCCTATAATTTCCTGCTCGGCCGTCGCGAGTTTGGTCAGACTGGGGACCTGCTGTGGGTCCTTGTGTCTCTGATTGTACTCTATAAACATCATGCTTTCTTTCTATCATAAGATCATATGCTCTACAATTGTTCTCATCGTGGCCTACTGATTTACAGAAATTACAATATAGGTTCTTTGGAGTTTGTACATATTTCTGAAGTAAGTGGCATTCTTGTGGTCTATCACCTCTAGTTCTACATATTTCGCACCAAGGCCCTTGTGCCTGTGGTAAAGGATTAGGTGCTCCAGTTGCAATATACTCTATGAAAACGGGACAATGGTCCTTTGAATGACCTTGCGCTTTACATTTTGTACACCAAATTTCTTCCTTAACATCCTTGCCTTTCTTAATATCGTGCACTTGCAGGGTTAAGTTTGCTAATTGGTTTTGCAACTGCGCAACATCGTTGCTTGTTCCAGCCATTGGTGAAGCTTCTAGTTTCATAGTGTTAGGAACCCATGTCTTTACTTTGTTAGTATGTTGTTATTGGACGCATATGCTTTGTAAGTCGTCCCGTAGTATTTGTTGATCAATAGTTTGTGTTATTGTTGTTGGCGCATATGCTTTGTAAGTCGCCGTAGTATTGTTGATCCATAGTTTGTAACGGCCCATGGTTTCGACCCATAGTATTGGCGCCTAGAATTAGTATATAAGTGTGTGTTGAGACCTATGAAGCCACCGTGAAGTTATTTGTATTGAGCTTGCTCAAAGGAGGTTGCCCCCTCGAAGTGGCCCGTGATCAATACAAAAGTGATTCTGAGTTCTGTCATTTCTGCTATTTTGCGCATTCTTGTTAATTAATTGTTGCAGGTGCCTCACATCTGGTATCAGAGCACTTTCTTGGGCTCGCTGGGTGAAATTTCTGCCAAAATTTTTTTCGCATCTGTTGCAGGTTCGGATTTGGGAATAATCCCTATCCGCTTAACTGTGGGAAGTACTTGGGCATAAGCCCTAAAACTCATTGTGAGGAGTACCACAGGAACCCCGAAGTAGCTGGCCCATTGAGAGGACCTGCCGGCGAAAAGGGCAACGACCCCTACCTGATTGACTAGTTCCCACCCGTGAGGTAAACCAAGAGCTGTCGTTTGTGGCAAAGCGGTTATCAGTTTTACCTGAGCCGTGGAGTGAGGGGTACTGCCCCAATACGCAAGCCGTCAGACAGCATTGGTGGCCGAGTGAAAACCCTGAACTGTTAGGAAGCCGCACATACCTGGGGTCCATATCTACTTTCAGTTGAACTATTGTCGATCACTGCTGCACCGTTTCAGACTCATTTTGCAAGCCGTTCCAGATCCAGCAGGTCGGCGTTGTTCCAGATTCCTTCTGAGCCGTAGCCGCTCCAGTCTGTAAAAAAAAAAAAAAAAAAAAAAAAACCGAGCCGTAGTCGCTCCAGTCTGAAAAAAAAAAAAAAAAAAAAAAAAAAAAAAAAAAAAAAAAAAAAAAAAAAAAAAAAAAAAAAAAAAAAAAAAAAAAAAAAAAAAAAAAAAAAAAAAAAAAAAAAAAAAAAAAAAAAAAAAAAAAAAAAAAAATTTCAGTTTTCTCTCCATATCTCCCTTGTTTTACCTCTGTTTCCCTTGAAATTTTCAGGGAACCCCTGTCATTCCATTCTGCATATTTCATCCCTGAGGACCCTATCCTCAGTTCCCCTTCCTACAGCCGGAAATCCCACATTTGTCTATTTTTAGGGTTTGCCATAACTTCCTCAGATTTCACCCAATAACCTTCAATTTTTACCACAGAGTTCCTTTCTGAATTCTGCTTCTTTGTTCCCTTCTGCCAATTTTTCCCATCCTTTCACCCCGCTGCTGAAATCCTCATTTTTACTTCCCTGTCTATCCAACAGTGTCCAAAAAACGAGTCAAACCCCAATTACCCTTCTGATTTTTTCCCAAATCCAAATTTTCCTTTACTGAAGTAGTTCCTGTTTTTGTTTTCCTACCCAATCAAAAAAAAAAAAAAAAAAAAAAAAAAATCCCTGGTTATGTTTGTCACCCGTGCAGGAGCAAAAACCATGGAGGAAGCCCTTGCAGCCATCCAAGCCAAACTCCAGGATCTGGATGAAAAATTTCTTGGTCTCCATCTTGAGCATTCAGCTATGAACAACAAACGGCAGTCCGAGTCTTCAGTAGACACTGGGTTCTCTTCTTCCAGCAATTTCCGTGGTCCAAAGCTTGATTTTCCTCACTTCAATGGTACCGATCCAACTGGGTGGATCTATCGTGCAGAACAATATTTCAGTCTGCATAATACGTTTGATGTCAACAAAGTTCCGTTGGCATCCTTTCATTTGGAACAGGAAGCTCTTCAGTGGTACCGTTGGTACATCAAGGCTCATCCAGAGCCCAACTGGCCAAACTTTTGCCAGCTCCTTCTGCAACGATTTGGTCCTAGTGCTTTTGATGACTTCACAGGAGCCCTCACTAAACTTCGCCAGACCGGCACTGTGAGAGAGTATCAAACTGAATTTGAGAATCTAGCCAACCACACCGAAGGATTGTCTGATGAATTTTACCGGAGTTGTTTTATCAGTGGTCTAAAGGATGCCATCCGCTCCGAGGTCAAAATGTTCTGCCCCAACACAATGATGGAAGCACTCGGGTTGGCTAAATTGGCAGAAGACAAGATTGCAGCCCAACAACGCTCCAAGCCCACTTTTGTTCCCTTCAGAAATATGGGGTCTCAGCGACCTCCTATACCGCAGGCTCCTCGACCGACTACTATCAAGCGTTTGTCAGAAACAGAGATGCAAGCACGCAGAGAAAAGGGTCTTTGTTATAATTGTGATGAGAAATTCACTCGGGGACATCGATGTGTTCAGCAAAAACTATATCTCCTGGATGTGGAGTCTCCGCCTGCCTCTGAAATGGGTGACGAAGATCCAGAAACACTGGATGCTCCGGTCGACATTCAGGAACCGCCTATTGACCCTCCGTCTCAGGATGACCAGCCAGAGATATCTCTCCATGCTTTAGCTGGAATCACCACCCCCCAAACAATGCGGGTCAGGGGTTACTTCAAGAAGCTTCCTCTTACAATCCTCATTGATTCTGGTAGCACTCATAATTTCATCGACCCTCGGATCGCCAAACAAGCTGATTGTTTTATCCATCCTTGCTCCAACTTTGAAGTCATGATTGCCAATGGGGGCACCTTACCTTGCAAAGGGAAGTGTCGAAATGTGCGTATCTCTATGGGAGATTATATCCTGCGGTCTGACATGTTTGCCTTGCCATTAGGCGGATGTGATGTGGTTTTGGGCGCTCAATGGCTACGCACACTCGGCCCTATCTTATGGGATTTTGCCGAACTTTGGATGCAGTTTTCCCTCAATGGACACAAACACACATTGACAGGATTACAACCAGGTTCTCTCAGCATCATCAGTTCACATCGCATGGAGAAACTCCTCAAGAAGAGTTCACATGGTGTCATCGCTCAGATCAGTTCCATCCAGATGCAACCATCCGCGGTCTCCACTACTCCTTTGGATCTACAACAAATTCTGAATCGATATACAGGTGTCTTTGCTGAACCAGTGGGATTACCACCTTCCAGGCCAGAAGACCATCGTATTCAGCTCCTTCCTGGCAGCGTTCCTCCCAACATCAGGCCCTATCGCTACCCATTTCACCAAAAAACAGAGATTGAAATGCTCGTGCGGGACTTATTGAAGCAAGGTATTATTCGCCCAAGCACTAGTTCCTTTTCTTCTCCAGTTATTCTTGTCCGCAAAAAAGATGGGTCATGGCGCCTCTGCATTGACTTTCGAGCACTTAATCACCTCACCATCAAGGATAAGTTTCCAATTCCTGTCGTTGATGAGCTTCTTGATGAGCTTCATGGGGCTCACTTTTTCTCCAAGTTGGATTTTCGTTCTGGGTATCATCAAATTCGAGTTCATGAGGAGGATATTCCTAAAACAGCTTTCCGCACACATGATGGCCATTATGAGTTTTTGGTCATGCCCTTTGGCCTCACTAATGCTCCTTCCACATTCCAGGCCTTAATGAATAAAATATTTCGACCCTACTTGCGGAAATTCATTCTGGTATTCTTTGATGATATCCTCATCTACAGTA
This sequence comes from Larix kaempferi, assembly GCA_027924585.1. NCBI lineage: Eukaryota > Viridiplantae > Streptophyta > Pinopsida > Pinales > Pinaceae > Larix > Larix kaempferi. Next base: position 6,588,870 of record BSBM01000468.1, on the reverse strand, counting down.
AAACATGGGATGAACATCTCCAGCATCTGGATCTTGTCATGCAACTTTTCTCTGACCATCATCTCCATGCCAAGAAGTCTAAATGTGTTTTTGGACAAAAGGAAGTTGAGTATCTCGGGCACATTATATCAGCACAAGGGGTTCGCGTGGATCCTGCCAAAATCGATGCCATGAACAATTGGCCACATCCTCAGACACTCAAGAGCCTTCGTGGTTTTTTGGGGTTGACTGGCTACTACCGCAAGTTTGTCAAGGATTATGGGAAGATTGCAGCTCCATTAACTGCCCTATTGAAAAAAGATGCTTTTACATGGACACCTGGTGCTCAGTGTGCATTTGACAAACTAAAACAAGCTATGTGTACTACACCTGTGCTAGCTATGCCCGATTTTTCCAAGCCCTTCACGATTGAGAGTGATGCTTGCGGCAATGGACTTGGTGCTGTTCTCCTTCAAGATGAACACCCCATTGCATTCACCAGCAAAGCCCTTTCCGGTAAGAATTTAGCTGCCTCTACCTATGAGAAGGAAATGATGGCTATTTTGCATGCAGTACAGAAGTGGCGTCCATACCTATTAGGGAATCATTTCTGCATCAAGACTGATCACCAGAGTTTGAAATATTTCTTGGACCAGCGTGTCTCCTCCCCGGCACAACAGAAATGGGTTAGCAAACTCATGGGTTATGACTATGAGATCACTTACAAGAAGGGTAAAGACAATATTGTGGCAGATGCTCTTTCTCGTACATTTGATACCCAAGGGTCTCTTTCAGCTATCTCTATGCCGGTTCCAAATTGGTTGCAATCTGTTCAACAGGGTTATGTCAATGACTCTTCCTTATCTCAGATCATCCAGCGCTTGACCAACAATCCTTCTGCGGTCCCACATTACTCTTGGGATGGTGCTTCTCTGCGATACAAGGGTCGTCTGGTGCTTCCCCAGAGCACAGATCTTCAACAGGCTGTCTTCTATGAACTCCATGCTTCTCCATCAGCCGGGCACTCCGGGTTCCTCAAAACATATGAACGAGCACGGCGTAACTTCTTTTGGCAGGGCATGAAAAGAACAATTCAACAGATGGTGGCCGAATGTGATACCTGCCAGCGCAATAAGGGTGAAACAACACTCCTTCCAGGATTGCTTGAACCCTTGCCCATACCTACACGGATTTGGACAGATATTTCTATGGATTTCATCGAAGGGCTCCCTAAATCTGGCGGAAAGACAGTGATTCTCGTTGTGGTTGATCGTCTCTCCAAATATAGTCATTTTTGTGCTCTCAGCCATCCCTATACAGCCTCCTCCGTCGCTCAAATTTTTATGGACCAGATCTTTCGTCTTCATGGCATCCCTTCTTCCATTGTCTCGGATCGTGATGCGACTTTCACTAGTCATTTTTGGACAGAACTATTTCGTCACACTGGCACCAAACTGAAGATGAGTTCAGGGTATCACCCACAAACAGATGGTCAGACTGAAATTGTTAATAAATGCTTGGAAACTTATCTTCGTTGCTTCACCTCGGAACAACAACATCAGTGGGAAAAGTGGCTTCCTCTCGCTGAATGGTGGTACAATACCTCTTACCACACTGCCTCCAAAATGACCCCATATGAAGCAGTCTATGGTCAGGCACCTCCAGCTCTTCTTCCATACACCCCCACCAGTTCACCAGTTCAGGAAGTTGACAGGGTCCTTCGCAACCGAGATCAGATTCTTCGCATTTTGCGGGACAATCTTCACATGGCAAGGAATCGCATGAAGCAACAAGCTGATCAGCACCGTTCAGAGCGCACCTTTCAAGTCGGCGATATGGTTTTTCTTCGTCTCCAGCCGTACAAACAATCCTCCTTGAAACTCAAAGGACGTCATAAGCTCGCTCCAAAGTTCTATGGACCATATCGGATTCTTCAGAAGATTGGGTCCGTCGCTTATAAATTGGAACTTCCTCCTTCTTCCCGCATTCATCCAGTCTTTCATGTCTCTTGTCTGAAGAAAGTTCTTGGCACCAACATCAGCAGCCAAACGATTTTACCCGAACTGGATAATGAAGGATCCATCCTTTTGGATCCAGAGGCCATCCTCAATCGGCGCACGCGTCAGCTTCGCTCTCGCTCTATCACAGAAGTCTTAATTCAGTGGCACGGCATGCAACCAGAGGATGCTACATGGGAACCACTCCTTCAGATTCAACAACAATTTCCACATCTAAAGCTTTGAGGACAAAGCTTTTTTTCAAGGGGGAGGGGATGTTAGGAACCCATGTCTTTACTTTGTTAGTATGTTGTTATTGGACGCATATGCTTTGTAAGTCGTCCCGTAGTATTTGTTGATCAATAGTTTGTGTTATTGTTGTTGGCGCATATGCTTTGTAAGTCGCCGTAGTATTGTTGATCCATAGTTTGTAACGGCCCATGGTTTCGACCCATAGTATTGGCGCCTAGAATTAGTATATAAGTGTGTGTTGAGACCTATGAAGCCACCGTGAAGTTATTTGTATTGAGCTTGCTCAAAGGAGGTTGCCCCCTCGAAGTGGCCCGTGATCAATACAAAAGTGATTCTGAGTTCTGTCATTTCTGCTATTTTGCGCATTCTTGTTAATTAATTGTTGCAGGTGCCTCACACATAGCCATCTCTAGAGCTTGTTCCTGAGTATTGAGATTCTGTTGCATAAGAGGAAGTCTAATGTGTGGGAGCAGCGCAGCAATGAACCATTCCTTATGCTGCTATGGTGCAAACTCAAAGCTTACTTGATCTATCAAGGCTTTGAACTTCTGGTCAAATTCACATACTGATTCTGTAGGTAACTGTTTGATGTCTTTGAGCTCTGTTATACACTGTGATTCTGATTTAGGTTTCTTAAATTCTCTAATCATAGCATTTCTTACATCAGCAAGCGTCCTATTCTGTGCTGCTGAGTATTTCATGAACCAAGTTAAGGCTCTTTCTCTTAGTGTGGTTGCTAACTGAACCAGTTTAACAGCATCATCATTAATTTGCTTAATTATCCAAACGGCTTCACATAGGAACCAGTGCTGCTCAGGGTCTTCTATCCCTGTTCCTCTAAAAATTGGTAACTTCATGTCATCACCCATCCTTCTTGTGCTAGATTGAGGTGGAGGTGCTGTAGCAGTGCTTCTGGGCTGGTTAAATAAAGGTGGTGCTGAGGTACTAGAAGTACCATGTGGGATACTAGAAGGTGTTACTGCGGGTTTATACTGAGCTCCGTCTGGATTTTGCGGTGTAAAGGGGTGATAAGGGATATGAGCACTCCCTTGTCTTTCTATATGGCTTGCTCTAAGAGCTTGGCTATCTTCTGGGCTAGACTCAAAAGAATGCTGGTCAAGGCCTACTTTATATCGTTTTCCACTACGAGTGCAACCAATGAGTTCAGGATCACTATCGGAATCTACGGACATTACTTGTCTATACTATTCATCGGAAGCTATGCATAGTTTTGCTTTTTCATACAGAAGCATTTTAATCCATAAGTTCAGAGAATTTAAGAACTTACCTTTGTGTGCTTGGAAGAAACTCCTCTCAGCTTCACTGAAACTCTTTCTTGTATCTACTGCAAACTCAGTGATGAAACCTTCCAGTAGACTATTCAACCAAAAGTCTACTGCGCGGGACACGGAATTGTCTACCCGCTTCAAAATACTGACTAGCTCAGGTGTCCAAGCGACAGGTCGATCAACATGCATAGTGGGTCTAGTATCTGCTAACTTGGCTATCCAAGCATGCAACTCAAGCGGAAATGTGACAAAGAAAATTTCATGAAGGTCAGTATAAATATACTTCTGCAACCAGTCTTCTGTCTGGAGCCTAGAGCTTTTGTTTTCTTGTTCAGCGAACTCTGTAGCCTTTAAATCAAACCAGTCTTCAATTTCTTTAGCTGTAGGATTCCAGTAACACATGGGTTAGCTGAGCAACAGAACCCTTTGTTGTCTTCAGCAACAATCTCAAACGTCACGGAAATAGCAAGTCTCAGAGTAACAAGTTACGAGGCAATGGAACCATTTGTTGGCTCCCCCTTTCTATCTCGCGCGTCGCCAAAATAACAATTCGTAAGGCAACGGAACCATTTGTTGGATCCCTCTTTCTATCTCGCGCGTCGCCAAAATAACAAGTCGTGAGGCAACGGAACCATTTCTTGGCTCCCTCTTTCTATCTCGCGCATCGCCAAAATAACAAGTCGTGAGGCAACGGAACCATTTGTTGGCTGCTTTTTGGACAGACCCGGGTTTTAATGAAGCGCAGCAACAAAACCCCTTGGCACACTGGCCCTCTCGGCAACGAGCTACGCAGCAGCTCGAGGTCTCACCCAAAGTGGCTATGGGGGGGCTAAGGAATCATATTTCCTTAACCTAGGCGACGCGAAGACTGTTCTTTCTTCCTCAACGATTCCTCAGAGCGGACTGCCTGGCTCTTCCGCAGACCCCTCGACGTAGCTGCGCTGAACTCTCACTCAACAGCCTAGCTGCGCGGCATCTCCGTTCCGCCGCACGGGGTGACTTATCCCCTGCGTCGGCGCTTTATATATCTTTTCTTCCCGTGCGCCCAGCGCAGTAATGCATTCCTCTATCGCTGCGGTGACAGCGTTCTACAGATTCTTCGACACTCAATGATTATAATTACCACGGAAGCTTCGAGAACGGACTCAACATATTCATAGAGATAACGCAACATTCATAGCAACATTCATTGAAACACAGATAACAACTCAGACATGCATTCACGCGATCACTACCATAACAACAAGACGTGAAGAATTCACCTCCACGGGAAACCACGTCCACGAGGAGTGTTTCATATATTAACTCAAAGGGGACTTATACAATAATGTTGCGCACATAGCTGCAGCCTTAGATCTTTCCAGGAAACTCCACGCACACAGCTGGGAGCCCTTCTCTCAATCTAGTCTCTTCCTCTACAGAGATTACAATAGTTCAGACGTCGTCTCAGACTGTCTGCAACTTGGGGATTAACTTCACGGCTATCCCAGCTCTAGCTCTTGTCTTCTAACAACACAGTAGAAAAACAATCCTCATACAAACGAACCAACCTACCAACTCGCTAGCTTATCTCAAACAGCTAACCTGCGTCTCAGCATCTAAAGACAAAAGAAAAGAGCTGGCTAACTGACTAACACATATATATAGGTGGCCATGACGGTCGCACCTTTACAAAACTGTGGGCCTTTCCCAACAGTAATCCCCAAAAACCCTAACCGCGCACATGGCTAGGTGTACTGTAGGCGCCGCTTGCAGTCATGTCACCGCTTCCTGCAAGTTCCGTGACTTCCGACGCAGATTGCGGGTATGGGCGCCTTGTCCTTCGCCTTCAATGCTTTGGTCTGTTGCTCCTCCTTGATCTGAGCAACCATAACTTCTGTACTTAGCCTTAAATGAGGGTAGCTGAGCCCTCTACTCCGTCGCTTCATTTATTATGGTAGCTGAGCTTTCTATTTAGCCACCTTCATTCTTCTATGACCTGCGCGCGAGCTCTGCGAGTTCTAGTCCGTAACCTACGTTGAGCTCATCCATCTGGCACCGTACTGCGCACCTTTTTCCTTCTACCCAAAAATTGGTGTTTCTTCAAAATTAGCACTTTCCTTCAATACTTGTGCTTTTTCCTCAAAATTCGCAGCTTTACTATAGCTACGGCCTAGGCTCCAACAACCTCCAAATGGAAATACATTGAATGGGTGGAAGTACCACCACCAGATGTAGTGAAATTTGATATTAAGGGAGGTGTATTGGCAGGCATAGATGGAAATCTAGAAGATGGCATTCCAAATGAAAAAGGATCGGTACCCTTTGGTATAGATGTTGAACTTTCCCACTCCACTAAAAGGAGCAATTATTGGAGGAATTGATCCTCCAGTGAATATCCCAAATTGAAGTGGGGACTGTGCCATCTCAAATGTGGAATAAATGGATAGGTTAACTCCTCCTGTGGGGTTTGAAATGACTAGAGGGGGAATAAACCCAGCAAAAAGAATCCCTCATGTGTTATCTGTGTCATCCCACATGACCAATGGATTGAAATGTGTTAAGTGTTGAGTTTCAAAATCGTGGGTTTGGATGAATAACGGGATTTGAGGTGGGTTTAATCACTTGTTAGGGTCTGTAATATCCTCAATATCAATTGGACCTAGGTAATTTTGAATGGGAGGATATATACCTCTCTTATAAATAATAAAATGACCATATAAACAACTAAGGTATCCTTCTTCAGACAACCTGTCAAATTCGCTAGATCTAGATTGTCTTTCCTCTTCTTCTATGCGATTGTTTTCAATTATTAGGTTTTCTTCCTCTACCCGCTATGGGGGTGGATTGGTGTGATATAGTCTAGGTATATTCATAGTATTTAGATCTACTTGTTCATGTGATAGTTTCTATATCCTTTTGGACCGAAAACAATTTTGTTCGGACACCTTGACTGAAACTAAAGCAAATAAATAAACTTTTACAACTTGTTTGCAATTTTTCCACACTCGCTAAAAATTTCCTGAAAGATTCATAACAAGCAATCCTACTCTTCCAAATATAATCACAGGTTGATTAATACCTGGTACCAATCAAAGAAGAGTCACACAAGGGCCTTCTAGAGGTCATCATGGTATTATTAGGGCCTAATTTCAAAAAACAAAGCTTCGAGAAACAGTTACGGTAACTCTCCTACAAAAATCACCCAAAGCCCAACCACTCTCGTGAAGACAAGTACCCTCCAAGGGATATGATCAGATTTTATACGTCTATCTCAAGTACCACAATAGATTCCCCTTGCACTCACCTATGAGGATCCTAAAAAAAACCTATGGCTACCAATTCATAGAGAATACTTGGCTAGAATAGTCACAGCATAGGTATCTATGAATGGGAAGGGAACGTAGGAAACAATTCCTAGACCTGAAACTCCAGACAAAGTGGTGTCACCGCGAGGTCTTTCCACTTCCTTAGATACCCCATACTCGTGTAGCATGCTAAAAAAATAATCGAGGGGAAGATCCTAATTGCTTGCCTAGATTTACCTTAGATTTACCTCATGCTTGACGTGTGTGTGAGACACACTTTCCCAACAAGTGCTTCTGCTACTACTAGATTTCTCCACTCAACTAATGGATTTCGTAGTTTCATTTTGATGGCCTTTGAGAAATTTACTCTCCAACCTACTACCAAGTCCCTAGAACCTAGGATAATTTTGGTTTCTAAGAAAGAAAACACCTAGTTCTTTTGAATGTGCGATTGATTTTTCAAAAATCACAAATTTTCTCAATAATTAAAAAGTGACAAGGATACATAAAATTCCAGATACCATTTAGGATATTTAGATGATTTCATTCATCATGTTGGGAATGTTATATTCTTTGCATGAAATCGACGGACAAATTTGATAGTCGACTGGTATAAGTTGATTGGAATCAGAAGTCGACAGATGGAGGAAGTCTGCTCAACTGGCCGACCGAAATAGTTTTTTGGTCGAATACAAATAATTGGTTGATGTGAAGTTGATGAAATGACTAGAAGTTGAATGAGTGATCGACCAAGTTCAACCCAGTCAAGTCAACTGTAATAGAATAATTGAAAGTGGTTAGGAAGTTTAGTGAGTAGTTGGTTTTATTGCATCTATAAATAAGATGTAATGGTTATGAAAATAGCGGGATGTAATGAAGTGTGATTTGCGGTCTGGTCAATCATGGTTGTAAACATTGGTTAAGAGTCATGATTAATAGATGAGTGGTAAATCTCACTAGTTTACTAGTTTTCCCCCAATATAAGGGTTTCCAGGGTAATTTATGTGTATTATGTTGATGTGTTTAATTTTTGTATAAATGTGCTTAACAATATGAATCATATACATAACCACTGTAAATAGGTATAATAAATCAACAACTAGTATTAGAGTTATATTTGGATGCATGGGGACGCCTTTGTTGCTCAGGATTTGGCTTGGTCCTAGATCTGGTGAACACTTATTTTAGTGGGAGTTTTCAAAAACATTGATTCATAGTTAGAATGGATAACACATCGAGGATAAAAATCAAAAAGTTTAATGGGAAGAATTTTGAGTTTTGGAAGCTTAAAATGAAGGATCTCCTTATGGATTGAGAACAATGGGTTGTAGTTGTCCAAAGAACGACTTTGAATGGCATGTTGAAGGAACATTGATAGAAAATCAATAGGAAGGTCAAGAGTACAATCCAACCTTTTTTTAGCAGATTATGTATTGTTGAAAGTCTCAGAAGAAGACACTGCAAACAAGCTATGGGAAAATTTCCAAAACTTGTACCAGTCAAAATATCTAGTTAACAAGTTGTTTCTGTGGAATAAGTTATATCCTATGAGCTAGAGGATGAGTGAAGGTGACTCGATTACGGAGAACCTGAACGTATTCAACACTGTGATTACTCAGTTACTATATCTGGATATTAAAATCACTAAGGAAGAAAAATGTATCAGTCTATTGTGTTCTTTGTCAAATTCCTAGGATAGCTTGGTTGTGACTATTGGAAGCAATAATACCACATTGAATATCGACGATGTGTTCGCATGTATGTTTTCATAAGAGATGAGATTAAATTACATGGAAGGTTCGACCCATGATGCCTTAATGTTAAGAGGTCGTTCGGTAGACAGAGGAAAAGGTAAAACCTTTGGTAGAATATCAAAGTCGGGGTAGATATAACACCAAATTCCCTAGTCCAACAACGAAAACATGTTGGCAATACAGTAAAGTTGGGAATTATATTAAACAAAATTGTAATTCTTTGGAAGTTGAGAGAAGAAAGGGGTCTATGAAAGGTCATTCGGTTGATGGTGATCCTTTGCAAGAAGAGAAAGGTGATGTGTATTTTTCCTCCACAAGTACATAATCAAATCGTGACTCTTAGTTGATTGAATCTGATGCATGATATCATATGACACCTCGTATAGAATGGCTCTGTGAATATCAGAATTTCGATGGTGGTGATGTTATTTTGGGAAATGATTCACCAACCAGGTTAGTTGGATGAGGTAAAGTTTGACTAAGACAAAAATATAGAAGAATAGCAACACTTCAGGAGTGTTCCATATCCCAGGTTTGACTCGAAACCTTATCTCAATTAGTAAGATGGGGAATGCAAGTGTGTAGTTTGTATTTGAGAAAGATACATGCAATATGTTTCTAGAAGTGACATTACTAATGAGAGGAGTTCGCACTGGAACCTTGTACAAGCTATTGTGAAGTACATAAACCAACGGATGTGCCAATGTGTTTGTTCTTGAATCCAATAACATGTATTCTTGTCTAATCGAATCGACCACGTTGTGAAATCAACGGATGGGACATGCTAGTGAGAAAGGTCTTCATGTTATGCAGTTTCAAAAGTTTCAAAATTCCTATGGTATAAAATAATCACCTAGGATGTGGTTTCAAAAGTTTTATATGTATATCTAGCAATTGGGGTTTATGAGAAGTCAATATAATCACTGTGTGTATGGAAATAAACTCAATAATCACTTTCTATATGTAGTTTTATATGTTGATGATATATTGTTGGTCGGAAATAACATCGATCCGATTAAGGAGGTAAAATTGCAGTTGTCCTCCAAGTTCGAAATGAAGGATCTCGGTGTAGAAAATTTCATTCTTGGAATGGAAATAAAGAGATATCAAGCAAGTAGAAGGCTCTAGTTAAATTGGAGTAAACATGTTGATAAATTTTTGAAACGCTTCAACATGCAGAAGTGCAAATATTTCAAGGTTCCTATTCCTGTGGGAGTCAAGTTATCTGCTTAACAATGTCATAAGACACGGGAAGAAATAGAGTACATGTCATGTGTTCCCTATGCTACTGATGTAGGTATCCTGATGTATGCTATGGTCTGTACTCAACTAGATATTTACCATGTAGTGGGAGTATTGAGAAGGTATATGTCGACACTTGGAAAAGAGCATTGAACCATAGTTAAGAGAGTATTCAAGTACCTTCATGGAACGACGAATTATGCAATATGCTATCAAGGGAAACCTAAGAACAACAAGGAAATAAATGTTAATGGTTTTTTCGACACTAACAACATTGGATATATCAAGCGCAGATGATCAATCAGTGGATATGTTTTCAAGTTATTTGGTTGAGCAGTCAATTGGATGAGTAGGAGACAGTCGATCGTTGCACTATTGACTACTGAGGTTGAATACATGGAAAATAGTCATGCATGTAAGGAGGTTGTTTGGTTGCATATATTGTGTTTAGAGGTTGGGTTTGGTCAGTGTGATGTTGGATTGTGATAGTCAGAGTGAAATATTCTTAGTAAGGAACCCAACATATCATTCAAATACAAAGCACAATGATGTACAGTACCATTTTGTGAGAGAAATGTGTTAAAGTTATTATCCACATTCTCCAGTCAATCTTGTGTGTCAATATTGAGCCTTGCGTGTCAAGGTAGTGCCTTATAGGATCCTGAGTTGGACTCAGGAAACTTAGGGAAGAATATTGAGTTGGAATCAAGGATGGATAAGCTTCATGTGTTGAGGAAAGTGCTTAGTATGTCAAAGTGATGATGTTGTACACTATTGCTAGTCAAGGCTAACATATTGTGTGCCAAGAAAAATCCTCATGTGTTGAGGTGATGCTTTGCATGTCAAAGCATGTATTGTGTGTGATGTACTACTAACCATGGTTGATTTATTAAGTCTCCTCTAGAGATTTGACACCTCTAAAGTGAATTAATTTAGCATATAACCATTTGTAACGATAGTAGAACAATATGATGACATCATTGGGAAAATATCCTTAGTATATTTGATGTGATAATTAAGCTGGCACATGTGGACCATGTAGATAAGACAAGAGATAAAGATAAGATGTCATAATATATGAGAGAATTTGAATTGCACATAAAAGAATTAGCTAAGAGAGAATTTGAATTGTTAAACTTCGGTGAATACTTCAGTAAATCAAAGGAGAACTCGAATTGATCACTACAGTGATGTTAACAAAAAAGAATCAATTAAGAGATTTAACTAAAAGATAACAAAGAAGATCTAGTTAACTAAGTGTTATTGCATGACGACACTTTTGTTAAATTAAAATATGACACTTGAGTTGTGACACTTGCATGATGACACTTAAGTTAGCCACCTAACTAAGTGGGAAAGCTTTCAGTTAAGGGGCAAGTTCATCCTAAGAGATAGTTGACTGAGTTAATGAATTGCATCAGAAGTGGAGCACACTTCTTCATGCAAGATTGATGCATCTAGATGGAGGGAAAGTTCATCTTGAAGTCATAAGATAAAAATAGAATCCGAAGCATGAGAAGAATGTATAAATTTATTCTAATTCTCTCTTATTTATCTTTCTCTTGCTTTGTAATTGCACTGGAGGTGCTTGATGTAAAAGACATTCTCTACTATTTATCAATATACTAAGGAAGGTTTTGCTAGGGTTTTCTCCCTCAAGTCATAGAGAATTTCCCTAGGGTAAATTCATGTGTCAATTTTGATTGCTTATGTGTATGATTGTTATTTGATTTCAAGTATTATTGCAGCTTTGAATTAAAGATAAAAAATTTACACGGTATTAGAGCTCAGGGCGTGAAAGAGATAAGTTCAACAATCAAGCTTAAGCCTATGTAGATCATAAGTGTGCACAGTACTTGAATAATTATGGCTTAAATATCAGTAATACTGGAAGACCATCTTGAAGGAACTTCAAACTTCAATACTTGGAAGGCCATGATCCTAAATATCTTGGAAGAGCATGATTTGGATGGTTATATATCCAGTGTTATTGAAAAGCCTACTTCAAATAAAGAGTGCATTACCTTCAATAATAATCAAGCCAAAACAAATAGAATCATTTATGATTCCATGAAAGACAACTTGAATCCCATGATTACTCCATTGAATACCGCAAAGGAATGCTTCGACACTTTGACAAATCTTTATGAGAAGAAGGTGCCCAATCAAAACAAAGCATTGAAGAACAATCTTCGAAATATGAAAATGGAAAAGGACAAAGTTGTGGCTTCCTTCTTCACAAAGATATCTCAAGTAAGAGCTCAGCTCATGAGCATTGGTGTGACGGTCGATGAGATTATGATCTCATACAGACCGTTGTCGATGGCATTCCATCTTCATGGCAGACATTCTTGGATGCAGTAAATGGTCGATAAGTGCAATCTGACTTCGTGAGACCGTGACATGATTTCCTACAAGAAGAAGGGTGAATCCAGATCAAGTATAATGCCTCTGAAGAAGATAACCTCGCTCTTGCAGAACATATGAAAAGAGGTAAGAAATATCATAAGAAATTCTCTCATCAAAAGGAGAATGATTTCAAGAACTTTGATAAGTATAAAGTTAAATATTTCAATTGCAAGAGAATGTCGTACAAATCAAAGAGGAAATTTCAAGTGTAGGTTATTGAAGAAGAACCTCATGTATGTTTCGGTTCTAGAAGATAAAGGATTATGAGTTATCTTTATGGACAACAAAGTGATTATGTGGCCTAATCAAGAAGACTTGAACTATGCATCAATGATTCAAGTTAGAGAAGGAGGCGTGTACAAAGTTCATGGAAATCTTATTCAATCCATGATCCATGACACAGTCAGTCCATGTGAGTTGTGGCATAGAAGGCTTGGTCATCTCCATTTCAAAGCACTACCTAGATTGCAGAAGATGGTGAAAGGTATGCCCATATTTAAATCTGATGTTGATAGTGTTTGTAGAGGTTACGCTCTTGGAAAGAACATTAAGAAAAATTTTCCAAGTAGTACCAAAATATCCAAATGGATACTTGACTTGATTCATTCTGATCTATGTGGTCCTATGTTTGCACCCTCCTTGAGTGGTTATTTGTATTATGTGTTTTTCATAGATGACTTCTCTCACAAGTCATGGGTTTATTTTCTGAAGGAAAGGAGTGAAACTTTCAGCAAGTTTCAAGAGTTTAAATAATTGGTTGAGGATCAAAATGGAAATCGCATTCGTTCTTTGAGATATGATAATAGAGGAGAGTTTGAGTCCCATGACTTCAATGACTTATGTTGAGATACAGGAATAAAAATACAGTTGACTATACCCTACAAACCCCAGCAAAATGGGGTTGCTAAAAGAAAGAACATAACAATATGTGAGGCTACAAAATCCATGATGTGTGATCAGGATATCCCCGCATCCTTATGGGAAGAAAACTCCAGCACTATTGTTTATATTCAGAACAGAATCCCTCATGCTATCTTTGGAGAAAAGACTCCTAAAGAGGTTTTCACTGGTGAAAAAATAGATGTTGGACACTTGTTAACACCCAAAAAGTGCTCACCAGCTCATTCCCTTATTCACATGACCCATTTGTCCACTTTTCCACCATTTGAGCCTCTAAAGCCATCAAAAGGTCACCAAAAGACCTTAATACACCCCTTTTCCCACTCAAAATGATTATTTTTCCTAAAAAAGCATAGAAAACCCTCAAAAAGGGTCCAAAATTGCCAAAAATATTAAAAAGGGAATAAAAATATTAATTTTATTCAAAAAAAAAGGGAAAAGGTACCTAAACCATGTTGGTCAATACCATTGGTTTCCTCAAAACCACAATGGTATTCCCCACCACCAAAACCTGTAAAAAGGTGGTAGGGGCTCCTCATTTCACATCCATCCATCTTCCTATCCTCATGCTGCCAAAATCTCCCTTGAGCTTTTGGTCATTGTAGCTACCTTGGAGAAGGGACCCTTTGGAGTTTGGAGCTGCTCACCCTTGGAGCTACTCAACAACCTTCATCACTTGGAGGTATTACTATTGCAAGCACTTGCTTGCCCCCATTTTCAATACAAAGTTATTTTTTCTATTTCTTGTTCTTGTTTTAATTCAAAAGTTTATTATGATATGCACATGCTAGTTTAGTTTTAGATTTAGATTTAGTTTATTGTTTTTGCTTAATATTGAAATTGCTGCTACTAGTTAGCAGGTGCCCATTGCACTAAGCTTGGTTGCAAAACCAAGCCAACAACACTTGAATATTTTCAGTTGTCCTGTACACATTCATGTACCAAAAGAGAAGAGGAAAAATATGTATCCATCCGGAAAGAAAGGAACATTTTTTGGATATAGTGAAGCCTCCAAAGCTTACAGAATCTATGTTCCAGGACAAAGAAACATTGAAGTCAATGGAGATGTAACATTTCATGAAGAGGCTACATTCAAGTGCTCTAAAGAACTTTAGTGTGATTCATATATGGAGGAGCATGAGACTCCCTTGATGGAGGATCCAGTTTCTAATTCTCCCCTTTCAAATGTTGAGAGGGAGAATCCAGAAGAGTCTGTACATCCACTTGATCATAAAGAGCCAAACGATCTAATAGAAATATCACTTGATGAACCTCCTGCTAAGAGGATATCTGCATGGTTTCGAAGACATTCTGCAAGATGAATAAAATCATGGAGCACCTTCAGGCTCATCAAGAGAGCGAAAGAGACCTAAAATATTTTCAATATATGTAGCACAGATGAGTCACATCGGTGATTCAGAACCCTATACCTATGAGGAAGCCTCAAAGCAACAAGTATGGAAATATTCCATGGTATAAGAATACAAATCTATCATGAAGAATGATGTGTGGGAAGTGGTTCCTAAACTTGATGGGAAGTCCATAGTAACTTCCAAGTGTCTTTCTAAAATCAAGCATTTCGCTGATGGAAGCATTGAAAAGTATAAGGCAATATTTATGTCCCAAGGTTTCTCACATAAAGAAGGGATAGACTATGATGAGACCTTCACTCCCGTGGCAAAGTACACTACTATTTGAACCATAATTTCCCTTGCTTCAGTTTTGGGTTGGAAACTTCACCAAGTGGATGTGAAGACTGCCTTCCTCAATGGTGAGGTTGAGAAATAGGTTTACATACAACAACGTAAGGGTTTTTTAGTCCATGGGAAGGAGTCCCATGTATCAAAACTTAAGAAATCCTTGTATGGGCTTAACCATCCCCCGAGGTCTTGGTATTCAAGGATTGACAGTTATCTTCAGAGCTTGGGATTATCCAAAAGTGAAGCTGACCCAAACATGTACTTCGAGGTTGTGAAGAACCAACCATTGATCTTGGTTCTCTATGTTGATGAATTGTTCCTTACTAGAGAGGAGAAACAAATAGATCGGTGCAAGAGGGATCTCACTTCTGAGTTCAAAATGAAAGACTTAGGTCTTGTGCACTATTTTCTTCATCTAGAAGTTTGGAAAAGGAAATATGAGATCTTTCTTTCACAAGGAAAGTACAAAGTTGATGTATTGCGGAGATTTGGTATGATGGACTGTAAGTCCATGTCTACTCCAATGGTGTCTAATATAAAGAAGCTACATGAGTTAGATTCCGAATCGGATCTAGTGGATCCTACCATGTATAGATAGCTCATTGGTTCCTTGATGTATTTTATACATTCTAAACCAGACATATGTTATGTTGTGAGTATCTTAAGTCAGTTCATGTCTGAGCCAATACATATACATTGGGTTGTTTCCAAGGGTGTGCTTAGACACCTTGGAGGTACTATTGCTTATGCACTTAGATATGCTTCCAGTAGTGGAGTGATGCTACTTGGATATGCCGACTCCGACTAGGGTGGTAGTATTGTGGACCGAAAGAGTACATCCAAATTTTCTTTTACCTCGGGATTAGATATGATCTCTTGTTCCGGTAGGAAGCAGGGATCTGTATCCTAGAGTACTATAGAATTAGAGTATATTGCAACTAGTACCACCTTCCAAGAAGTTGTGTGGATTAGGAACCTACTTGATGGGTTGTTCGGTGATAAGATTGACAGTACTTTCATTCGATCTAACAATCATAGCTACATTAAGCTCTCTAAAAACCCTGTGTTTCATGATAGATAGAAACACATTGAGATGAAGTATCACTACATCAGAGACATAGTCCAAAGAGGTGCCATACAACTTCAGTACATTGCTACTGGTGAGCAGATTGCAGATATGTTGACTAAGCCTCTATATATGATGAAGAGAATACATCCCTCTCTGAGACGGAGTGTTAAAGTTACATCATCATGATTCATTCTCCAATTCAATCTTGTGTGTCGATATTGAGCCTCGTGTGTTGAGGTAGTGCCTTATAGGAGCCTGACTTGGAATCAGGAAACTTGCAGAAGAATATTGAGTTGGACTAAAGGATGGATAAGCTTCATGTGTTGAGGCAAGTGCTATGTATGTCAAAGTGATGATGTTGTACAGTCTTGCTAGTTAGGGATAAGGTATTGTGTGTCAAGACAGATCCTCATGTGTTGAGGTGATGCTTTGCATGTCAAATCATGTATGGTGTGTGATGTACTACTAACCATGTTTGAGCTATTAAGTCTCCTCTAGAGATTGGTTATTGGTTGTGGAGCCAGATATTCCAGTCTCGTAGATGATATTGTCTCAGTCGTGTACCTAAGCTTTATATGATATGCAAAAGGACTGTACACTTGTTCCCCAACCTTGGGGTTCAGGGACTATACTGGGGTTGTTTTCGCCAACAGTTTATGGGCCCATGGTTTTGGGTAACCCGTGGTATTTTCCCATTGTATTTCCCCTTTATAAGAAATACATTGTAATATGGCTAGGGTTAATGTATTAGGTATTATGTGTGAAGAACCTGCAACAAATAATTAATGAAAATACACGAGATAGCAGAAATAACAGAATTCAGAATCACTTTTATTGATCGCAGGCCACTTCGCGGGGGCAACCTCCTTTGAGCAAGCTCAATACAAATAACTTCACAGTACCTTGATTGGTCTCAACACAAACTTATATACTAAGTATAGGCACCAATACCATGTGTCAATACAAACCATGGGCCAATACAAACTATGGATCAACAATTACTACGGGACGACTTACAAAGCATATGCGTCCAACAACAATAAGACAAACTATGGATCAACAAATACTACGGGACAACTTACAAATCATATGCATCCAACAACAATATACTAACAAAGTAAATAGAAGGGTTGAAATGGGTTCCTAACATCCCCTCTCCCTTAGAAAAAGCTTTGTCCTCAAATATTTAGATGTGGAAATTGATGCAGAATTTGAAGGAGTGGTTCCCCTGTAGCATCCTCGGGTTGCATTCCGGGCCACTAACGCCTTGTGAGTTTCAGGGAGGGTTGCTTGGAAGGATGTGGACGAAGAAGAACCATATCAGTTGCATGAAAAGTGCACTCAGAACGGTGCTGATCGGCTTGTTGTTTCAGTCGAATTCTTGCCATGTAAAAATTGTCCTGCAGAATGAGAAGAATCGGATCGCGGTTTCGAAGAACCGATTCAATTGCCTAAACTGGGGAGCTGCTGAGGGTGTATGGAAGAAGAATTGGCGATGCCTGTCCATAGACTGCTTCATACGGTGCCATTTTAGAGGTGGTATTGTACCACTGAAGTGCTTCTAGGAAATCCATAGAAATAGTTGTCCATTAAATCTGTGTAGGGATGGGAAAGGGTTCGAGCAGTCCCGAAAGGAGTGTCGTTTCACCCTTGTTGACGTGGAAAGTATAACAGTCAGCCACCATCTGTTTAATTGTCATTTTTAGTCCCTGCCAAAAGAAGTTACATTGTTCCCAGTCATACATTTTGAGGAACCTAGAGTGCTCTGCCGATGAAGAAGCATGGAGTTCATAAAAGAGATAGCCCTGTTGAACAGATTGCAACCAATTTGGAACAAGCAGAGAAATAGCTGTAAGAGAAATTGGGTCATCAAATGTGCGAGAAGGAGCATCTTCCACCATATTGTCCTTACCCTTCTTGTAAGTGATCGCATAGGCATAACCCATGAGTTTGATAACCCATTTCAGGTATGCTGGGGAGGAGATCCATTGTTCCAGGAAATTTTTCAGACTCCAGAGATCAGTCTTGATGCAGAAATAATTCCCTAACAGGTATGGCTTCCACTTCCGTACTACATGCAAAATAGCCATCATTTCCTGCTGAGATGTAGATGCGGCTAAATTCTTACCGGAAAGGTCTCTTGAAGGCGACAAACCCACTGGTTCAGCAAGGACACCTGCATATATATCCAAGGAAGTAGGGGAGACAGTTGATGGGTGCATCTAAATGGAATGAAGTTGAGCGATGACACCATGTGAATTCTTCTTAAGGATCTTTTCCAGGGGATGTGAACTGATGATGCGGAGAGACCCTTGTTGTAATCCCTTAATTTTTTGTTGTTTCCCATTGACTGAAAACTGCATCCAGAGTTCAGCAAAATCCCATAATATGGGGCCAAGTGTGCGTAACCATTGAACGCCCAAAACCACATCACATTCGCCTAGGGACAAGGAAAACATGTCAGAGAGTGGGTTATAATATTCCACAGAGATACACACATTGTGACACTTCCCCTTGCAAGGTAAGGTTCCCCCATTGGCAACCATGACTTCAAAGTTGGAGATGGGATGGACAAAACAATCAGCATGTTTGGCGATCTGAGGGTCAATGAAGTAATGAGTGCTACCAGAATCAATGAGTATTGTAAGAGGAAGCTTCTTGAAGTAAACCCTGACCCACATTGTTTGGGGGGTGGTGGCGCCGGATAAAGCATGGAGAGATATCTCTGGTTGTTCATCCTAAGATGGGGGGTCAATAGGCGGCTCCTGAATGTCGACCTGATCATCCATTGTATCTGGAATTTCTCCACCAATTGTAAAGGCAGGCGAAGAATCCATATCCAAGAGATAGAGCTTTTGTTGAACACATCTAGGTCCCCGAGTGAATTTCTCATCACAATTATAACAAAGCCCTTTTTCTCTGCATGACTGCATCTCTGTTTCAAACAAATGCTTGATAGGAGTTGGTCGAGGAGCTAGCGGGATGGGAGGTCATTGAGAACCCATATTTCAAAAGGGAACAAAAGTGGGTTTGGAGCGCTGTTGGGATGCAATCTTTTCTTCTACCAACTTAGCCAACCCTAGGACTTCCATCATTGTGTTGGGACAAAAAATTTTAACCTATGACCGGATTTCATCCTTAAGACCACTGATAAAACAACTCCTATAGAATTCATCACACAATCCTTCTATGTGATTGGCTAGTTTCTCAAATTTTGTCTGATACTCTCTCACAGTGCCACTTTCATGAATTTTAGTGAGTGCTCCGGTGAAGTCATCAAAAGAACTAGGACCAAATCGTTGCAAAAGGAGTTGAAAAAAATTTGTCCATTTTGGCTCGTCATGAGCCTTGATGTACCAACAGTACCATTGAAGGGCTTCCTGTTCCAAATGAAAGGATGCAAGTGGAACTTTTTGGACATAAAAAATATTATGTAGTCTGAAATACTATTATGCACGATAGATCCATCCAGTCGGATCAGTACCATTGAAGCAAGGAAATTCAAGCTTCGGACCACGAAAATTATTGGAAGAAGAGAACCCATTGGTTGCAGAAGATTCTTGATGTTGGTTATTGTTCATGGCTGAATGCTGAAGATGGAGGCTGAGAAATTTTTCATCTAGATCTTGGAGTTTGGTTTGGATGGCTGCAAGTGCCTCCTCCATGGTTTTTGCTCATGCGCAGGTGACAACCATAACCAGGAGTTTTTTTTCTGGGGCGGGGGGGGTGGATAGAAAAACACAAACAAAAGCTTATTTAGTAAAGGGAAATTTGGATTTGGGAAAAACTCGAAGGGGTAATTGGGGTTTGACTAGGTTGTGGACACTTTCTGATGGACAGGGAAGCAAAAAATGGGGATTTCATAAGTGGGGTGAAATAATGAGAAAATTTGTCAAAAAGGGACAAAGAAGCATAAATAGGGAATGAACACGGTGGCAAAATTTGGAGGCGAGTGGGTGGAAATTGAAGAAGTTATGGAAAACCCTAAAAATAGACAAATGTGGAATTTCTGGCTTTGGGAAGTGGAATTTGGGATAGGTTCCTCAGGAATGAAATATGTAGAATGGGATTGCAGAGGTGTCAGTGAAGTTTCATGGAAAACAGAGTTAAAACAAGGGAGATATGGCGAAAAAACATATTTTTTTTCCAGAATGGATTTGAAACAGCTTTCGGAATGGATCGGAAATGGATGGATCTGAAATGACTTTTAGAATGGATCTGAACCGGCTTTCAGAATGGATCTGCAACGGCGTGGAAGTGATTGGCAACAAATGGATCTGTAATGGCACGGAAGTGATCCATAACAGTTCAGTTGAAAATAGATATGGACCCCAGGTATGTTCAGCTTCCTATCGGTTCAGGGGATTCACTCGGCCACCAATGTTGTCTGACGGCTTGTGTATTGGGGCAGTACCCCTCACTCCACGGCTCAAGTAAAACTTATAACCGCTTTGCCGCAAACGACAACTCTTGGTTTACTTCATGGGTGGGAACTAGTAAATCAAGTAGGGGTTGTTGCCCTTTTCGCTGGAAGGTCCTCTCAATGGAAGGTCCTCTCAATGGGCCAACTACTTTGGGGTTCCTATGGTACTCCTCACAATGAATTTTAGGGCATATTCCCAAGTACTTCCCACAGTTAAGCGGATAGGGATTATTCCTAGATCCGAAGCTACAATAGATGCAAAAAAAAATTTGGGAAAAATTTCAACCAACGAGCCCAAGAAAGTGCTCTGATACCAGATGTGAAGAACCTGCAACAATTAATTAATGAAAATACATGAGATAAAAAAAAATAACAGAACTCCAAATCACTTTTATTGATCGCGGGCCACTTCGAGGGGGCAACCTCCTTTGAGCAAGCTCAATACAAATAACTTCACGGTACCTTCATTGGTCTCAACACAAACTTATATACTAAGTCTAGGCGCCAATACCATGGGTCAATACCATGTGTCAATACTAACCATGGGCCAATAAAAACAATGGATCAACAATTACTACAAGATGACTTACAAAGCATATGCATCTAGCAACAATAAGACAATCTATGGATCAACAAATGCTATGGGACAACTTACAAAGCATATGCATCCAACAACAATATACTAACAAAGTAAATAGAAGGGTTGACATGGGTTACTAACATTATGCATTGTAAATATCTCTGAGATCGTGAAGAGAGACTGTGAGATAGTGAAGAGGAAGTACAGCGGATGTGTTGCAGGTTGTATCCCTTCATTTGCTGGATGGTATAATAATAAGGACTGGCAATTTCAATGTGGACGTAGCCCATCTTGGGTGAACCACGATATATTGATGTCTCTCTTGCAATGTGTCTGTGTGATTATATTTGCATTTATATTTATTGGTATTGCTCTGCGATCTTGTTTTTCTAACAATTGGTATTAGAGCCAAAGGTCTATTTGGCAGATAAACCCACGGGAAACTAGGGTTTCTGGTTCGAGTGGGAGCAATGGAAGAAGAAGGAAAGTTTAAGGTCGAGAAATTTAATGGCCAAAACTACCAGTTATGGAATATGCAAATGGAGGACTATCTATACCAGAAGGATCTATTCCTACCGTTGGGAGGAAGAGCAAAGCAGCCGACGACTATGAAGGATGAAGAATGAGATGTTCTTGACAGAAAGGAACTGGGAACAATGCGGTTGTCCCTGGCTTCGTCGGTGGCTTTCAATATCTCAAAAGAAAATACAATGGAGGCTTTGATGAGCACATTAGGTAAGTTGTATGAAAAACCCTCGACCTCCAACAAGGTATTTCTAATGAAGCGTTTATTTAATATGAATATGTCTGAAGGTGGATCTATTGCTGATCATTTAAATGAATTTAATACGGTTACAAATCAGCTAAGTTCTATAAGTGTGAACTTTGATGATGAGCTTAGGGATCTTCTAATATTTTGTTCATTGCCATAAAGTTGGAATATCTTGGTCATGGTTGTAAGTAACTCTATCTCTGGTTCAAACACCTTGAAATTTGATGATGTTATTGGTTATTCTTAGCGAGGAAATGCGAAGAAAAGGCATAGGTGAGACATCAGGTAATGCATTGACCATGGAGAGCAGGGGAAGACAAAGGGAGAAAGGAAAGAGCCAAGGTAATTGTGGCAAGTCTAAAACGGGAAGATCCAAGTCCAAACTAGGAAAGATAGAGTGTTGGAACTGTGGAAAGAAAGGACATATGAAGAAAGACTGCAGATCTCTAAAGAAGAAAGGATATGGACAACAGGAAACTACCCAGGAAACAAATGTAGCAGGTCATGTGTTGCAAGATGCTTTGATTCTTGCATTCGATAATACTAGTGATTATTGGGTAGTAGATTCAGGGGATTCATGTCATGCTACACCCCACATGAAATATTTTCATGATTATGTTCCAGGGGCTTCATGTCATGCTTTGTAATTGTATCGGGGGTGCTTCATGTAAAATAAATTCTCTGCTATCTATCAATATAGTAAGGAAGGTTTTGATGAGGTTTTCTCCCTCAAGTCATATAGGGTTTCCCCAGGGTAAATTATTTTTTCGAATGTGATTTCTTATGTGTATGATTGTTATTTTATTTAAATTATTATTGCAGCTCCAAATTAAACATAAAAAACTAACAAAATAGTGGAGAACTAGAAGGTGTTGTTGGAGAAGGTAGAAACTATGAAGAATGTTGCAGACTCCTTGACCGAATCGATGAGTATTGAGAAGTTTTCATGTTCTAGGGAATCGATGGGCTTTCGATCCCTACTTAAGTGAACTGAAATTTGGAAGTATCATGCTTATGCAAAGAAAACAACAAGTGAGATAATGTTGGGAATGTTAAATGAAATCAATGGTCGAATTCGATAATCGACTAGTATAAGTCGACTGGATTTGAAAGTCAACAAACGATGAAATTTTGATCGACTAGAAGACCAGAATAATTGTTTGGTCAAAGACAAATGACTGGTCGATGAGAAGTCAACAGAACATCCAAAAGCTCAACAGGAAATTGAACAAGGTTGACCTAGTCAAGTCGACTATAATACAATAACTAAAAGTCGTTCGGAAGTTATATATTTCCATTAATGAGCAGTTGCAGGTTTTATTGCATCTATAAATAAGATGTAATGGATATGAAAATAGTGATACGTAATGAAGTGTGATTTGTGGTCTAGTAAATCACGGTTGTAAACACTGGTTAAGACTGTTGATTAATAGATGAGTGGTAAATTTCACTTGTTTGTTGGTTCTCCCCCCCAGCATAGGGGTTTCCAAGGTAATTTATGTTTATTGTATTAATGTGTTGTGTTTGGATTTATGTATAATTGTGTTCAACTATATGAATCATATGCATAACCATTGTCAATAGGTATAATAAACTCATACATCATCCTCCAAAAGAAAAGAAGGTATACAAAACTTCAACACTATCAATCCTATTTCCTCTTTCAAGTATTTTTTCACTATTCAAATCAAGCAATACAACATGCACCTTAATATGAAAATGCAAAAAAATAATACACCTACAAGTGCAAAAAGAAAATCAATTGTTATTTCACTAACAAACGCAAATAAATACCCAAGAAAATTGTCCTTTAACCTATTTTTCCACAAAACGATTTGAGAAGAAACAACAAACAAGTTTTCTTACACTTAAAAACGAAACAACCACGTATACTAGGAAAGAAAGTTTCGGTATCTATTTCACCTATGCAAGGAGGAAAAACAAAGGCACAATCAAGTAGTTATGCTCTTTATTTCTTCAAGCAAGAAAATAATGCAATTGAGACAAATGCAAACTTTGCTTATATGTAATGTATCCAAGAGCAGTTAATTCAACTTCAAAATTGTTAATAATGCAAAGTAATGACCAATGTATCTCGACCTATAGTGTTCCAAAACTCACAATTTTGTTTCGATTTTAAACTCTTCAATCACACAAAAGGTAATGAAGTTCTTCACTCCTTAGGATTTTCTAGGCTCAAAATCAAGAAATCTTCTTAAATGATGGCCCTGCCATAGATCAAGGCATGCAAAAACCCCTGAAATTTTTTGTAAATTGGATAGACAAAACCAAAAACTCAATTCCTAAAGGCTTATATCTTGCAATTTAAGTCTCTACAAGGCCTATGCTACTATTTAGTAGAGCAGGCACGTATGTACACAATTGTTCAGAACATTATGTGTGTATGTGCGTGCCTATCTAGAACAATACCTGTGTGCATACACTTATGTTCTAAAAACAAGCAGCGTGTGGCAAGCAATAGGGATAGAAAGAGTGAAGACATTCAAATTTATTTTATGTTGGTTAAGTCTGAATTAGAAAAACATTCAAGGAATGACAAATATCAACCAAAGCAACTTGTACACTGAAGGAAAACTAAACCATACAAAGAATGTTGAGTATAATTGTCATTGATGCCAAAAGTATTCATTAATGACAAAGGATATGATGATATGGAATATATGATGAAGTGGCATGTGTGATGAGTGTGCAAATCCATTTGATGGTGTTCTAGTACCTTCATGATGTCATTGTTACAATTTGACATCATTATATAAAGGTTTGACAGTTTGGTGAAACTCTAGAAATTGACTAAGTATTGGAAAATTAGTCTAAGTTGCTCTAGGAAAATGCCCGCCATATCTCATTGGTTAAAGATAAAAATTATCTAAGAGTGTCAAGTTGTATATTTTTTACTTGTGCATCTGACCATGGTCTCAGTTTTCTTTAAGAGTGTTTGAGGAGAAAGATACAGATCTTCCAAAACAAGGGTTCGGGCTGTTTTACTGGTTGGGAACCCAGTTCAATAAAATGCCCGCCTGGGTCAGAGGATGATGAATCTGAAGGTGAAACCAATTGTTATGAGATCATTTAGATGGATATTATTTTCTGATATCATAGTTTCATTTTTTTGGTGAAATAAAAATTCACCTTGAAAATTGAAGGATTTGGCCAAGTATAAACTCTTCTAGTAAAACTGCCTATGTAGCCTCAGGAAAATGCTTGCCACCTTCTGTATTTGATTGATTAATTAATTCTGAGGATATAGGAATGTAGATGGTTGGTTTTTCATCTAACCATATGATTAGTTTTCCAAAACAATCATTGAGGGTGAAGATATTGACTTGCCAAAAATGCCCTTTGGCATTATTTACACTGTCCAAGTAAAATGCCCATCAAGGAGAGAGGATGAGGTTGAAGAGGATGGAATTGACATGGATGGAATCTGCATGATGTCCCCATGCTTTGGATGCTTAATATTTCCAATATTGGTGAAAATAAAAATCACTTCATGTTGACTTAGGGTTTGATATATTTGTCTAAGTGTTAAATCAGGGGTTTAAGAGGCCATCTGCAAATGCATGCCATATGCTCTCTTTGTGTCAATAAATTCAACAAATGATATGGATATGTTCTTTTTTTAATTTTCCATCCATTCATGTTCTCATTTTTCCCTCTGGTCGTCACACGTGTGAGAAATGGACCTGCCAAGTTGAAGAAAAAATATGTTGGTTCACACTTTATAGTATGCCCGCAGGCTCAAGAATTATGCCCGCAAGTTTATGAAGGATGAATACAGGAATATGCCTGCAAACACTCTATTATCCTCAGACATGAGGTGATGCTTTCATATATAAAATATGCCCACAAACTTTATGAAGAGTGCTTAATTTGTGAAGAGATGCCCGCCATTGTGATGGAGAATGTAAAAAGATTAGTTAAAATCAGTAAAACAATAATTATTATTGGATAAAATGGATATGAAAGGGTGTGATGAAGGTTATTAAAACAAATATATAATTAGTTGGTGAAAAGACATAATGAAGTCTTATGATGCTTGAAATAAAGGACACGATGGTTCTTTGTGATTATGATGAATATATAAACAGATTTCAATCTGATGTAAGGCGTCCATGTGGTTCCAATAAGCAGATCATAAACAGAGGTAAAAGACAGAGAATAACAACAATAGTTCTTGAAGAAGTTTTGAATATTCTTAAAAGACAAAAGGGAGGTTGGGAGGTGCAAGGACAGGAAACAAGCTTGTAGGGAGTCGTAGCCTCCTTCCAGTTGTTGATGGTAAATAGGGTGTTGGTGCATCCTTCATTCATTGCTGAAAAATTTGGGTGTTGGTGAATCCAACAAGTTGGTGCTTGCAAACTATTTGTGAATATATTTTGCAGTAATAGAAAGTATTGGTGGTTTTCCCAACTGGGCTTCCACTATAATATTGTGTGTTCTGTCTTCATTGTTGATTATTTTTTGAAGTGATAAAAATTTAAATAATAGCCTAATACTGATTCAACCCCCTCCCCTCTCAGTATAATACTGATTCAACCCCCTCCCCTCTCAGTATAATACTGATTCAACCCCTCCCCTCTTAGTATTACTTGATATTCCAACAATTGGTATCAGAGCAGGCTCTTCACTAAAATTTTATAACACTTGAAGAGAGAAAAAAAATTATCACTATGGATCAACAAGTAAAAATGTCCTCCAAGGTTCCAATATTCAATGGAGAAGATTATGCGTTCTGGATCATCAGGATGAGAAGCTATATAATGTCTCTTGGATTAGATGTTTGGATGTCTATAGAAATAGGTTACACATATCCCAAAACCCCTCCCACAGATCTTGAAGGAATAAAAAAATTTGGAAGCAATGTCAAATATATTAATGCAATCTTGGCTAGATTAGCCAAAGCAGTATTTGACAAAGTGATGCTTTGAAAAACAACGAAGGAGATCTGGGACAAATTGCAGAATATCTATGAAGGAGACACCAAGGTAAAAATGGAAAAACTCCAGACTTTTAAAACCCAATTTGAAAGTCTAAAAATGAAGCCTAAGAAGAAAACATTTAGAATACTTTGAGAGAATTGATTAAATTGTGGAATGCAATTCAAGGGCTAGGAGAAGAATTCGAAGAAAAAGAAATAGTTGAAAAAGTACTAAGATCACTTCCAATAATTTACAATCCTAATATTTCCACACTAGAAAATAGAGAAAATCTTGACAAACTCGCCATGGAAGAACTATATGTAATTCTCATAGCTTATGAAATGAGGACTGGGAAAGACAATTCTCAAAAGAAGGAAGCAGCTTTTAAAGCATCAAAAGTAGATAAGAAATCTAAAACGGCGTTTCAATCAGAAGACTCCGATGATGAAGAAGCAATTTTTTTTAAAAGTATTAAGAGAGGTACTAGAAGGTTCAAAGGGAAATTTCCCTTAAAATGTTTTAACTATGGGGGAATTGTTCACTTTGCTTCCAAATTCCCTTATCCCAAACAAGAAGACAATGATGAGTTCCTTGACAACTTCAATAAGAAAAAAAATATTTTTAAGAAAAACAAAAAGAATACCTTTTATTCCATGGATGATAGCTGCTCAAATGAGTCTAGTGAACATGAAGAAGCAGAAGTTCTATTCATCGGAATAGAAAATAAAATCTCTTAAGAAGAGGTAGAAGGTGTGATAGATCTTGAAGCAGAACTTGTAAGTACTCTTGAAGAATTAGGAAATTCTAAAAAGATGTACAAAAAACTAAAAATTGATATGACAGAATTTGAGGAGAAAAACAATGATGTAGAAAGAATTATTGTTGACTTAAAAAATCAGCTTCAAGAAGCCAAAAAGGTTGAAAGAAATCTAGAACAACACCTCAAGAAATGAGAGGACGAATTAGAAAAGTTCAAAGCTGAAATGATCTTGCTTAAAAAGAAGGATGATGAAGAATCCTTTCAACCAAAATTTAAGAGCAGCTCAAAAACTCTAGATGACATCCTAAGTTGTCAAAGATCATTCGGTAATAAAATTGGACTAGGCTCTGACATAGGAAATAAGTCAAAACAATCATCTTTCATAAATAAAGAAGGAAATAAAAGAAGTTATGCTGATGCAATTATGAAATCAGTTGTAAAGGAATACAGTCAAAAATTAGCTCACTCTCGAAATGAAAGAAGGACAGATAATGTGCTAAGCAGAAATCAGCAACTCTTTTTGGGAAATTGTTATGCATGTAACAATTTTGCACATATAGCTAGAAATTGTAAACTAAATTCTCCTATTGGGAAAGGAATTACATCACAATCTCTGTTGTATAAGAAGAATGTCACTAGAAGCAATCCAAAAGGAAGAATTTATAACTCCTTTTATCCTTTACAGAATTATAGTATAGAATGTTACAAATGTGAGAACCTAGGATACATAACTAGAAATTGTAAACTAGTGATTCCTATGAAGAATGACACCACAAAATCTCAAGGAAATGAAGAAAAGAAGGTTTGTAAGAAGAAGGAAGATATGGAATGTTCAATAGCTCTATGTGCAACATAAAAAAAAAAATATATGGAATGTGGATAGTGGATGCTCAAAACATATGACAGGAGACCCACACAAATTTATAAACCTAAAAAGAAATCAAAAAGGAAAAGTCACTTTTGGAGATAATCTATCCTCTAAAATAATTGGGAAGGATACAATGGCTCTTAGAGATAAGATGAAAGCTGAAATTTTTTTTCTTGTAAAGAACTTGAAACCTAATCTTTTAAGTGTGAGCCAAACATGTGATCATTGACACATATTTATATTTGATTCCAAGAAGTGTGAAATCGAAAGAAAAGATTCAGGTAAACTTGTTGGGACTGTTGTGAGAACTCCAAGCAATGTGTATATTCTAGAAAATGAACAATGTTATATAAGTCAAATTGATGAAATTTTATAAGAATAAGATATTCTTGAAGAAGAAGAAGAAGAAGAGAAAGTAGAGAATGAATACTCCCCCAGATCATACACAAAAATATCATCCAGACAGGTTCAAAAGAATCATCCTTAAATTCAAATACTTGGTAACAAAAATTCAGGAGTTCAAACAAGGAGAAAACCGTTTTATGACGAAGAACAAGCATTACTTTCGATAGTAGAACCAAGAACCTTTAAAGAATCTTGAAAAAGCGATGATTGGATCAAAGCTATGAATGATGAACTTGATCAAATAGAGAAGAGCCAAACTTGGGAACTTGTCCCAAGACCTAAGGACATGAATTTTATTGGAACCAAATGGTTCTTTAAAAACAAGTTCAATGAGGATGGTCATGTAATATCGAAACAAGGCCATATTAGTATGCAAGGGATATGCTCAAGTAGAAGGTGTTGATTTTGAAGAAACTTTTGCACCTGTGGAAAGACTTGAAGCCATTAGGATGTTTTTAGCTTGTGTGTGTGATGCCAAAAGTATTCATTAATGACAAAGGATATGATGATATGGAATATATGATAATGTGGCATGTGTGATGAGTGTGCAAATCCATATGATGGTGTTCTAGTACCTTCACGATGTCATTGTTACAATTTGACATCATTATATAAAGGTTTGATAGTTCGATGAAACTCTGGAAATTGACTAAGTATTGGAAAATTAGTCTGAGTTGCTCTAGGAAAATGCCCTCCATATCTCATAGGTTAGTGATAAAAATTATCTAAGAGTGTCAGGTTGTAGCTTGTTGACTTGTGCAGCTGACCATGGTCTCAGTTTTATTTAAGAGTGTTTAAGGAGAAAGATACAGATCCGCCAAAATAAGGGTTCAGGCTGTTTTACTGGTTGGGAACCCAGTTCAATAAAATGCCCGCCCAGGTCAGAGGATGATGAATCTGAAGGTGAAACCAATTGTGATGAGCTCAGTTAGATGGATACTATTTTCTGGTATCATAGTTTCATTGTTTTGGTGAAATAAAAATTCACCTTGAAAATTGAAGGATTTGGCCAAGTAAAAACTCTTCTAGTAAAACTGCCTATGTAGCCTCGGGAAAATCCCCGCCACCTTCTGTATTTGATTGATTAGTTAATTCCTAGGAAATAGGAATGTGTATGGTTGTTTTTTTCATGTAACCATATGATTATTTTTCCAAAACAATCATTGAGGGTGAAGATATTGGTTTGCCAAAAATTGCCTCTGGCATGATTTACACTGTCCCAATAAAATGCCCGCCAAGGAGAGAGGATGAGGTTGCAGAGGATGGAATTGACAAGGATGGAATCTGCATGATGTCCCCCATGCTTTGTATGCTTCATATTTCCAGTATTGGTGAAAATAAAAATCACCTCATGTTGACTTAGGATTTGATCAATTTCTCTAAGTGTTAAATCAGGGGTTTAAGAGGCCATTTGCAAATGCATGCCAGATGCTCTCTTCGGGTCAATAAATTCAAAAAATGATATGGATCTGTTCTTTGTTGAATTTTCCATCCATTCATGTTCTCAGTTTTCCCTCTGGTGGTCACACGTGTGAGAAATGGACCTGCCAAGTTGAAGAAAAAATATGTTGGTTCGCACTTTACAGTATGTCCGCAAGCTCATGAATTATGCCTACGGGTTTATGAAGGATGAATACAGGAATATGCCCACAAACACTTTGGTATCCTGAGACATGAGGTGATGCTTGCAGATATAAAATATGCCCACAAACTTTATGAAGAGTGCTTGATTTGTGAAGAGATGCCCGCCCTTGTGATGGAGAATGTAAAAAGATTAGTTAAAATTAGTAAAACAATAATTCTTATTGGATAAAATGGATATGAAAGGGTGTGATGAAGGTTATTAAAACAAATATATAATTAGTTGGTGAAAAGACACAATGAAATCTTATGATGCTTGAAATAAAGGACACGATGGTTCTTTGTGATTATGATGAATATATAAACAGATTTCAATCTGATGTAAGGCATCCATGTGGTTCCAATAAGCAGATCATAAACAGAGGTAAAAGACAGAGAATAACAACATCAGTTCTTAAAGAAGTTATGAAGATTCCTACAAGACAAAATGGACATTGGGAGGTGCAAGGATAGGTTGCAAGCCTGTAGGGGGTCGTAGCCTCCTCCAGTTGTTGCTGGTAAACAGGGTGCTGGTGCATCCTTCAACCATTGCTGAAAAATTTGGATGTTCATGCATCCAGCAAGTTGTTGCTTGCAAACTATTTGTAAATATAATTTTACAGTAATAGAAAGTATTGGTGGTTTTCCCAACTGGGCTTCCACTATAATATTGTGTTTTTTGTCTTCATTGTTGATTCGGTTTTAAAGTGTTAAAAAGTTAAATAGATATCCTAATACTGATTCACCCCGCCCCTCTCAATATTACATGATATTCTAACAAAGAATCATTTAACGAATTAAATCCCTAGAGAATTCACCAATTCAGTTGCGACAAAATACTCACCTCATAGATAGGGTTCAAACTATCACTAGATCAGGGAGAATACCTACTTCTAATTCCCTGCTTATTCAATTAACATGAATCATATGAAAAATTATAGATGCAATTACTTGTATCCTACGCTTGAAATCCTTGCAAGTAAATGGCTCTGAACACCGCCATTTGATCAACCTCAAATCTCTCATACACCTGCACACAAGCAACAAAATACCTCTCTCAAATGCCTTTGGATACTAGAAAGTGATAACAAAAGCAATACTAAATTCAATGATTGAAATAAGTAAATTGATTAGCAAGAACTAATACGAATTCTAACCTCAAAACAAAATTCAAATATAAACTAGATCATCAACAAGATTATTTTGTGGAGAGGGAAAAAGAGTGATCTCATATTAATTAAGAGACAACTGAAATAACAATTTGTACTTGAATATTCAGTGAGGTGTCTTTGTCACCAGTTAGGATTCACCTTTGCACGGGCCATTGATAGGTCTTCTTTCACAAACTTCTCCAAACTAGGAATAAAAGGGATCAAGAATACTAATCCACACTCACTCTAGAAAGAAGGGCCCACTCATCATATAGGGGAATTGAGGGGCAAAATGACTATAAAAACCTTGAGGCAAAAACTCTTGATTATATTCCTCCAGCTTGTGACTTACTTTCTTGAAAACTAGTCCCCATCCTTCAATTTGAAACTTGATTTATAGTTTGAGATAGATAGTTTGGGTGGTTGGTTCTCGTGTAGCTAAGACTATACTAAACTCTAACTATCCAAACCACACATGAAAATTCATTTTCTTTTTATTTTTCAAATTTAAAGAGGTGTGCACATGTTGTTAATGGTCAACCTGTGTACGTATGCCAAAATTGTTTTTTTAAAGGATTTTTCTCATAATTTGATGATGAGGGAGATGTAGGATCATTTTCATTGGATCACTAAGTAAATTAATGCTATAACACTAATCCATGGGGATTATGGTTCCATTTTTTAAAATATTGTAAATATTTTAGTTTTCAGTTATTAAAGAATAAGTTGAAGAGTCATGTATCTTTGGAAAGTGAAAGGCCAAAGGTCACTTCTCCTCATGTACTAATAAGACTTCATGACCAATGAAACTCATTATAGCTTGGAGTTTCCCATGCCAGTCAAGTAATACCTAACATGTCCTAAAAAACTGGAAACATCCTTCTGGGATAATAAGATCTTTGATGACATTGATTTTTGTAGGATCCACTTGAATACCTCAAGTAAAGATATGGTTCCCTAATACAACTCCATTTTCCATCATCATGAATTGTTTCTCATGACTTCATAGTCCGATATTGTTTAAGAACTATTTCTAGTTTAGTCAAGGATTCTTCATAAACATCTCCAAATACAATGAAATCATCCATGGAAACTTCAACAAAGTCATGGATTAGGTCATAAATGATGCTTATCACCACTTGTTGAAAAGTTTCAAGTGCATTGCACAATCCAAATGGAAACACCCGGTAAGAAAAGGTTCCCTAAGGGAAAGTGAAGTTGGTTTTGTCTTAATATCTCAAGGAAATTTGGATTTGGATATACCCACTAAAACCATCGAGAAAATAAAAATATTTCTTTCTAGATGAGGAATCCAATACTTGATCAATGAAGGGAAAGAGAAAAGTATCTTTCCTGGAGGATTTATTTTGTTCTTGGTAGTCTATAGAGATTCTTCCTCACTTCTTTGGTACAATTACTAAGGATAAAACCCACCCACTATCAAATATAGCATAGAGGAACCCAATAGCTAATAGTTTCTGAACTTGTTCTTTAACGATGTCCTTAAGAGTTGAATTCATTTTTTATTGAGGTTGATAGATTGGGCAGAAGCCTTGTTTGACGTAAATATGATGTATTCATATGGCATGATCAATGTCTTCCATATCTTTATAGTCCCAAGGGAAAACTAATGAATTATTTTGCAATAGACTCATCAATAATTGTCATTGAGATGGATGTACATTACTATTAATATTAAAGCATTTTCCAAGAGAGATTTCAACAACCACAACTCTAGAATCTATTGTCGTTGCTACAAAGTAATCGTCTAGGTAAGTAATGGAAGCATTGTCATTAAATTGAGGGACAATCAAATATTCCTAATTTATAGAGGAAATTGCCTCTTCTTTATGTTGGTGGGCATGATCATTGATCTAAATTACATTAGAGGGATGCATATTTTCCATAAAGTGCAACATCACCTAATGGTTAGTGGGTTATTTAAGTGTTAGGGCTTGATCAATAGTCAAGATCAGTTGTATTTTGGTATCATAGGAAGCACATGTATACTCACGGCATACCCATAGAGGTTATTCCATGTCCAAATGCATTTTTCAAGATGGAGTAATGTAATATTTTTCATCGAGCCACCTTGGGACATAGTCATTTTAGTATAGTGACATCCATTGTAAGAATCAACAATTTCTAACCAAGGTCATCCTAGGATAAGAGGATAACCCCTAAGGCTAGTCTTAGTGTGAAAAACATAAAGTATGTAGGGTATACCAGGAATCAATGGAAACAATTACCTCTTCCAAGATGCCCTCTGGTTTAATAACTAACCAATTGACCATCTGCAATACAATATAAGTTTGCAACAATAAATTTTGGAGTTGTAATTTCTCCATGACTTGGTCATCACATTAATGGATTCCCCAAAATCAATCAAGCTATGTGGGATAATATTTTTCCCAATGTGAATATTTACACTTGGGATCCATGTTTTAGAAACCCATTACATGAATATTTTTTGGACCTTTCTATTTCCTACTAGGTTTCTTGAGGCAAAGGTGTTGTATGGCCTTGTAAATGGAAATATCATTGATGGCCTAGAATAGAGGAATTTTAATGAATAGATTTTCCAATTCCCTGACAACATCGAAATCAAATTGCTTTGGGGAAGGTGGAGATTCAACTATGGGTTCCTTAGAAGAGTATGTTAATTCTGATGAATTATGTGTGGGATGATTTTTGAATGGACTCTTCCTCTCTTAGTTTAGTGACCACGATGACTTTGGCTATGCCAAAACTTTACCTAACCAAAGTTAAGTGGCCTAACGATCAAGAGTAGATAGTGAAGAGTTCAAGCATTCTCCTACCTCATTATTGTAAATAGGTGGGGTTGTTTTATTATTTGGATTAGGAGAAAGATAAGTAGATAATTGAGGTTTCCATCTCTATGGTTGATTATTATGTTGTGAAGGAAGAGGTAAAAGAGAATGCTTTTGTTGAGGGAGTCAATTCTATGGTGGCCTAAAACATTGTTGTTGGTTTGGCCATTAAGGATTTAGAAACTAATAGGTTTGATGTCCATAAGGTATAAAATCATATCAAGGTGATTTGGTGGGAAAAGGTACTTACCAAGTTCGTTGAGTTCCCAAAAATGGTGGCGGGTACCAATTAGAAGATGGAAATTGATTATTCCAAGACAAACTAAAATATAGATGATCATAATTCATACCTAGAAACTGATGTCGTGGTTGTCCAAACCTTATTTGGTTGATGAAGCAAACGTGTTCCACATTCTGATATGCACCTTGATACATTGCTTTGAAACCTAGTGTTGAGGACAATTATTGGTATAATGATTATGTGCACAAATGTTGTAGATTGTCACGGAATTCGATGGACATTCATATTGAGCTTGTTTTTCCTTGTATTCATAGGTTTGGTACAACACTTCAAATTCAAAGATGAAATTATATTGTCCCTTTGTGGGAAGCCTGTAATACACCTAAACTCATATTACTACTATTAATTATTAATTATCAAATAGGTCAAATAGTCATTAAAAGGCCAAAGGTCATCTCGAAGAGATGCCACCCTTACATAGGATTTGATATATATATATATATATATATATTGTGTAACTTATTCATTATAAGACATCATCAAATTATAAAATAATATAAATATGTATATATTGCAAAATATTCTTTTCAAGTGGTATCAGAGCAAAATCAAGCACATAATTTTATAACCAACACGTGGTTTTATAAAACCAACATGCTTGCAAAGAATATTTTGCTATATATCAAATCCTACATAAAGGTGGCATCTCTTTGATATTACCATTGGCCTTTTAATGACTATTTGACCTATTTGATAATTAATAATTAATAGTAGTAATATATGTTTAGGTATATTACAAGTCATCATGCCTTGAAAATATTTGTCCTCGAATCTTGGGTTCCTCTTAATTGATTGCAACTTCAGGGAGGTTACAGAACTTGATGAGAAACTAAGTGACAAACGAACTTTGTTTAGTAGTTTATCTCAAATAATAGTACCACGATTCAATAATTCTTGAAGCAACTGGTCACATTTCCATTCAAATATATCGATGCATGGGAAGCATAAGATTCTATCGATAAAAATGTAATCGCAATAGAGAGTACCCTTCTGAGTTTCCAATTTGATATTTTCATGATGAACTTGTGTTGTCATGTTGATCTCTGAGATGTTTGCATGCGTTGATATGCCATTATTCTCTAGCTGACATATGGCCTCCCTAGTGATGGTCGATGGATCTTCAAACATTGTTTCAAAGTCAAATGGTGGCAAGATTTGACTTTTTTATTTCATTAATTTGTGTTTGATTAAAAAATTTCAAACAATTTATTTCCCCGACCTTATCTAACAAGATCTTCTCCAATTGTTTGTCGTCATCCTTTTGTGATTCTTGATCCCATTGAATTGTGACTTCCTCTAGATTGTTTATATCTTCATGTGACAAAGAATCTTCTGGATTTTCATCTTTTTCAACGTCATGATTATGATCATTTTTATTATCTTTATTTTCATCATTATTATACTTGTCTACATGTTCATTGTATTTGCAGTAGTCATCAACGTAATGTTCATCAATATTCGATGTATCTATAAGTTTGTTTTTGTTATTGTCATTCTCATCAAACTCTTCTCCAGATTCACCTTGATCTTCCACATTCCGAACTTCATTCTCATCTGCTACATATTTCTTTCCTTTGTCGTTGCTATTATATTTCTTATGGCTGCCTTGGCTTCAGTTTGGGATCTTGACATGGCATCTAGTTCACCTTTTCTCTGCATTTACATTGGGCATTTTATTGGTTTTACAATTGCGTGCACATTTATGTTCCTTGTATGAAGCTGCACACATGAGTGAAATAATCTTTAATAATTTTGGGTACATGTGCATATTTATGATCTGGAATCTTATTTGCAACATTGTATTTGAAACATGGGTTATTATCCCTCGTATTTGATGGCATGATCTTTTGGTGAGGGGGGATATAAGGAGTCGATCGATATGATGTATTTTTTCTTCGATCATGTGCATTGTGGTGATCCTTTGGTAAGGGGGTATATAGGGAGGCGGTCGATATGGTTTGTATTCTATCTTGTTTGTAGTAGCGATTTGAGCTGCTCTAGATCGATATCATCATTATTGTTTAGTGTTTCTTCCTGCTCCATCTCACTTGAGAATCCAGAGGCAATGCCCACTTCTTCTTCCTTCATCTCACTTGAGGAGTAGGACACATAAGTATCTATTGTATCATTATAATCTGGAACATGTGCATCAACACTTTTGTCGTCGACATTCTTATTAGATTCTTCTTCTCGTATTTATATTAGCAGCCATTTTATTTCTTCAAAGTCTCTTTTCATTTCTATTTTAATTTCTTCAACATTTTTAAGTCTTTCACAAAGTCCATTAATACTTTCGTCAAAAGTCGACGACATGGTGATTCTAATTTATAAATATCTTAAAAAAATTAACTTGTAGTAACAATATTCCAAAGATCGAAATTTTATCAAAAAAATCAATTATTAAAAAGAATAATGTAATAACAATGTAGATTCTTCTTCTCGTATTTATATTAGCAGCCTTTTTATTTCTTCAAAGTCTCTTTTCATTTCTATTTTAATTTCTTCAACATTTTTAAGTCTTTCACAAAGTCCATTAATACTTCTGTCAAAAGTAAACGACATGGTGATTCTAATTTATAAATATCTTAAAAAAATTAACTTGTAGTAACAATCTTCCAAAGATCGAAATTTTATCAAAAAAATCAATTATTAAAAAGATTAATGTAATAACAATTATGATTAAAAATTAATAATATTATTACTCTTCAAATATTTTTAATGGTAAAGAGGGTTTAAATTATTATTATTATTATTAATTATTTAAAGGAATATAAAACCACGTGAAGGGAAATAAAACCATGTATTAGTTTTATAAAACCACGTGTTGGTTTTATAAAACCATGTGTTGGTTATAAAACCATGTGATTGATTTTGCTCGTATACCACTTGCAAAGAATCTTTTTAAATATACAAATATTTATATTATTTTATAATTTGACGATGCCTTATAATGAATAGGTTACACAATATATATATATATATCAAATCCTACATAAAGGTGGCATCTCTTCGAGATGACCATTGGCCTTTTAATGACTATTTGACCCATTTGATAATTAATAATTAATAGTAGTAATATACTTTTAGGTATATTACAAAACCAATAAAAATGTGGATGAATTGTTGGATTAATATTCTTCTTCTTGGCTTCTTCATCTGATTCTCGAATGGGAAATTCATATACCACCTCTTGCTTTTCATTTCCACGGTCATTCTCCATCTCAAATAAGGAAGCAAATCCCCAACTAGAAGGAGACTCAATATGTTCTGATTTTACCTCATGGTCATCAAATCCCCCAGTGGAGATAAAAGGTCCATCATTTTGAATTTTAACTTTTGGTTTGTCATTTACAAGAGTTGTAGCCGCTTCATTTTCCATTTCAAAATGAATTCTTGCAATAATATGGGATGAAAAAATAGACCCTCCTTGTTTACTAGTCTCAACTAATTCCGTTGCAAAAGAAGATTAGGAAGAAACCTCCCAAACGTATCCCTCCCCTCATACATGCTTATTAAAAGGAATAAAAAACACCATGCAAATAAAGGAACATAAATGGATATTGGGTTCCAATCCCATAGCCTCAACAATGGAATTAAATGCCCAAAATAAAGAAAAGACTCAAAATTGGTGTTTCCCCAACAAAAAAGCCAAAAAAGATAGCTTCCAGTAAGACTTGGGATTAATGATCCCAAGACATGCTAGAGCTTACTTTAATTTACCAACCCAAAGGAATAAAACTTTCAAAACACCTAAACTATATGTGGATTCATAGAGCTTTTAATTACTAGGTTTAATAGCCACTTATTAAATGTCTTGGGAGTTCTTTTGGTGGTTTTATTTTATTATGTTGTATCACTACTCTAACAATAATACAAGAAAATATCTATGAAGCAAACTCTAAGCTTGCACACCTTGATTCGTTGGACTCACCTACAAGACAAACTCATTGTTAACTATTCTAAGTGATGTAGATGAATCTATACAACAAACTCTGACCTTGTACAACATGATTTTCCAAACTCACATCACCAACAAAAACTCCAAAGATAGGTTATCTTAAGGTGGGCCTTGGGACTACCTACCAATTGCTTCGAAGAACTACTCCAAAGGATTCTAAGATAAGAAATTAACGTATGATTTTTCAAACAATTCAACAAGCTCTATGGCTTCATAGCATTGAATAAGGAACCTAAGATTAATGAAAGTAAATTTGCAGGAAAAAAAATAACATGAAAGCATCAAAGTAAATCACTACTCTACTTACACTATCAAAACCAATAAATAAATCACATAAATTACAATGTTGAAAATAATTGAAAATCAATACTAGCACACTGCAAGAATGGGCCCTTACTCTACAGCTCACTAGATGGTCTCTTAAGAACTAAGTTAGCAAAGAAAGAAACTTAGTAGTTGGGATTCAAAAGATTGGTTATTCTATAAAAACAACAATGAACGCAAATGGCTCTCAAGTTTGTTTATTTATGTGATTATTCAAAACAAGCTCTTGGGCAGTTGTCCCATTTTTAGAAAAATAACTATCTACCGAAAACCATTTTCCTATCTTTTAAGGACTTTTCTTTACAAACTAGAAGGGAAAAACATGGAGAGATTCTCTCCTCAAAAAGAGGGAAATGATCCAACAACATTTTGATAGCTCTGTAGCTCGCCAGCTTCATTGGTGTGGATCCTACAAGTGTGTTGTCATAATCTTGGAGAAACGTGACAAAAAGGACCCAAAATCAAGATGTATGAAAAGATGGTTCAATTTGAAACTCCTTTTGTTTCGCCACACAACTTAGCAACAAGTGGCGAACTCCTCAATAATGGAACAGGACTTTGCGCCAACTCATCCACATGCTAATGAGTAATTCTTCAGCGTGCTATCAAATGAAAAAATCTATCTTGACTCCTGCAAAATAAAGAGTGGCACCATCCTATATTCTGAAACAAAACTTGCTAACAATCTCCAGTCTGTAAATTTATGTATCATGTTCTCACTTTTGAGCAAAAAGCATCCATCACCCATGAAAATCCAAGCATGAATGTGTATGGTTGCAAGGGTGATAAAAGTCTATGAATCCGGTCAAGAAGGAATAAAGAAATGGTCTAAAATATGAAAGGATGAAAAAATAGATGAAGAAAAATATGGCAATCACTATTATTTTGCTTGCTAACAACTAACATGTAGTGACTCTCTTAAGAGCTTGCAGACTACTCTTGATTACTCAAGGCCTCTAATTTTGCATATGTTTTAGTTGCTAGGATACTCTCCCTATCGCTATATGTTTCAGTGTTTTATTTTAGCATTGTTACAAAATGCTCTTCTAATAGGGAAGTGCTCTTAGAAGTGGCATATTTCACTTTGGGAGGCAACTAAGAGGGTCCGATTTGAGCTCGTTTCTGATAGCAGTGGTGCACTTTTCTCCGTAATATTGGTTACTTCTCCAAAGTTTGTTCTTAACTCCTCTAGTTAGGATTTAGCTAGTTGGAAGTGGCATATTTCACTATGGGAGGCAGCTAAGAGGGTTCGATTCGAGCTCATTTATGATAGAAGTGGTGCATTTTCTCCCTAATATTGGTTACTTCTCAAAAGCTTGTTCTTTACTCCTAGTTAGGATTTAGCTAGTTTCATTTTACGTATTGCATTTTTATATATCTCATTCCCATATTCATATCATCTTCATTATGTTTTTAAATTTCCATTTATTAGTTTATATTATAAAAGGTAGAAAACATTAAAAGAACATATTACCTTGCATCCTACAATCAGGCCATATTTAGAGGATATGCAATTTCAATGGAGAAATATCTAATTGGGCTCTTTCATCAAGTAAGCTTTTGAAGTTGACAAGGGCCATCATCTATGTCAACACCTCCCAATTTTTTATAATTATTCTATGTTTCGGGGACTTGGGTTGCAAATTTTCTATCATCATTGCATGTGAAATTTTAGGATTGACTTATTTTCTTGGGTCCTAAATCTTATCCACATTCCTTGTGTGAGGTGGTATATATTTCATGTTAGGTTCTTTTGGTTTTTGTTTTTGAGTCCCTTCTTGGAGCACTCCTCATTCCACTTTTGTTGGGAGCAAGGGATTGATGGCAATGATATTTTTGGCATGGTTTCATCATCATCAAATTTTGATTGCAACCTAGAGATGATTTCATTTTTCAAGTCTAAGATTTATATTTCCTCTCCATTTATAATTTTGCAATGCTATAGTTATTTCTCTTCACAATGGTGCCATAGAATCTATCTTTTGTTGCTTTTGCCATAATGGTTTTCGTTCTTTGTATCCTTTTCTAAGTAATTGAAGTTATTATCATTGAGTTGATTTTGTGAGAACCCATTGTCTTCTCTTGTGGTTCAAAGGAATTATTTCAGTTCCTCTTGTTATTTTCAACTACTTTGGTTGTGTATCTTTCCTTGACAATATTTTGTTGTTTGTACAACATCTTTACACAAAGGGTATAATGTAATATATGTGCTTATCCTCCACGACACCAAAGCATATTTATGGGTTGGTTGTTGCTCTAATTCCATTGAGCATTTGGAATTGTGATGATGATCCCTGGGAGGGATAGAATCGTCGAGAAAGAAAGAAAAAAATGTAGATTCCTCTTATTACAATATTTGGTGGTTTCCATACTTTTAACACATTGCAAATGTAAGGCTTCAACCCTGCAATGTGCATTTTCTAAGAAATTTAGTTCACACTAAGATCTGATCAAGATATTACACACTCTCACAAAGATCTCACACAACTAGTCAAAGACAAAGAAAATTACTCACAGATACATACAAACTATATTAACTCTCATGAATAAAATACATCAGCCAACCTTTGGAAAATAATAGGCTATTGTTATATATATTACAACAGAGATTTGAATGGCTAAAGATGCCATTTGGATCCTCATATCATCATACTTACTAAAGCTGTGCAAATCCCCCCTAGGTGGCAAGTGTGTTCTCCAAGTCACTCCAAAGGCTCACGAATTTCTGAATTAGTGACCTATAGCTGATGTGTGATGAAAAAAAATGACAAATCCCAAAAATGGAAAGAAGAAACATCATAGAGGATGTGTGGTCCAAAAAACAAATTTCCCTAGTTGACGAGCTTTTCCCCCATAGGTAAAAAGCAGTTAAAAGCAGTAAAACTCAACAAGGCGCCTTTTCCACCAGAATCTTATCCATAATCTTTTAGAAATGCGCCCAAGTGGTCTAGGAAGCTTGTGGTCCACACTTAGAAGTCTTGTGGTCCCCCCCAATGTTGCCTTGTGGTCCACACAATGGCTCAAATGGCAATTATCTAGTCTAATACATTGGAATTAATCATAAATGATTAATTAATGTTACCAATGTATTTTAATGAAATAGATAGGAAGATTTAATATTCCAACACCCCCCCATAAATCTGACTTTATGTTCTAAATATCAGAAAATAGAAATACTAAGGGCCCAGTAACAAGACTTGGTCACCCTCTACAATACTGTCGGTCCACAAAACAAGGATAGAAAGAAAACCTCATGGGAAAAACCTTCCCTCAAAAAATGGACATATCAAAATTGAAAGATTGTTGATCAATCCTTCACTCCACCACATGTTCATCCATCTCAAGCAGTGATCTAAGATAGTTGAATGTCTTCTCAGTAAAAGCTTTGGTGAAGATGTCTGCAGTTTGCTCACCTGTTGGGCAATACTGCAAATCAATGATATGGTCATGCATTAGTCCTCTGATGTAGTGCATATGTATCTCAATATGCTTGGTCCTATGTCTCTATACTGGATCACTTGAGACTCTTATAGCACTCTGATTGTCACAAAAGATGATAGTAGGAATGCTAAAAACAATCTCAAACTCTGAAAGAATACCTTGCAACCATACACACTGAGTAGTAGCATTCACTGCTCCTCTGTACTCGGCCTCTGCTGAAGATAGTGCAATGACACTATGTTTCTTGCTAGACAAGCAAAATAGACCACCTCCGAGCATGAATACAAATCCAGATGTGGATTTCCTTTCAAGGCTATCACCAGCCCAATCTGAATCAGTGAAGCCAAGAAGATCTAGGCTAGAATCTGCAACATA
Organism: Larix kaempferi; assembly: GCA_027924585.1. NCBI lineage: Eukaryota > Viridiplantae > Streptophyta > Pinopsida > Pinales > Pinaceae > Larix > Larix kaempferi. The sequence goes on along the minus strand of BSBM01000468.1, from coordinate 6,546,243 downwards.
GTGAATTCCATCAGTCTTGGTGCCCTGCACATAATGCAAAATTCTTTTTGTAGCCCTCCAATGGAGCTCATGTGGTTGCTCCATGTACCTTGATGCCACACTCATAGCATAAGCAATATCAGGTCGAGTGTGAGTCAAGTATAGAAAGCTACCAACAAGCTACCTATACAAGGTGTTGTCAACCAAGGGTGTAGATTCTGCTTCTTCCATTCTAACTCCTGAAAGGAATGGAATCTTAGAAGGCTTGCAATCAGCCATCTTGAACTTCTTTAACAAATCAGATGCATATTTGGACTGAGATACCTTTGTTCCATTCTCTGTTTGAGAAATCTCAAGCCCCAAACATTGCTTAAGAATTCCCAAGTCACTCATGGAAAAAGCTTGATGCAAAGTAGTCTTCAATAAAGCTATTTGATTAGTAGAGCTACCTAGATTAGCAAATCATCAACATACATCACTATAATCATTATTGAACCATCAATCAACTTCATATAAACATTAGGATCAGATTTGCATCGAACATAAGATTGTGACAAGAGAAAGTTGTCCATTTTGGCATACCAAGCCCTGGGGGCTTGCTTAAGCCCATATAAGGACTTCTTCAACCTGCACACATAGTTAGGATCTGATGTATACCCTTTTGGCTACTACATATAAATCTCCTCCTCAAGATCCCCATGTAGGAATGCACTCTCGACATCCATATGGTGCACTTCCCAGCGCTTGGATGCAGAAATTGCCAGAACTAGTCTTATCGAATCCTTCTGTGCAACTGGTGCAAAAGTTTCATTGTAGTCAAGGCCTTGGACTTGAGAGAATCCCTTTGCTACCAGCCTAGCCTTATATTTCACTTATGTACCATCAGCTGCACATTTTGTTTTGTAGATCCACTTACACCTTACCAATTTTCTCCCTACGGGGAGCTTGACTAACTCCCATGTTTCATTCTTCTGCAATGACTGAAAATCTTCATCCATGGAAGCCTACCATCTTGGGTCATGTGAAGCTTCCTCATATGTCTGAGGATCGGAATCTACCATCATATAACATTTCTCAGAAAGATAGGGATCATTCACATTGAGAGCAGTCTCAAATTGTGATCTAGTCATCCTTGTGTCCTGAGGATTGCCCACTAGTTCACCTGCTGCTTGCAAAGTCTTAGCAGCCCATTTAGGCTTTGTTGGTGAATTAACATATGCAATAAAATGGTCCTCATCATCAGAAATATCAGAATAAAAAATTTCAATAGGAGCATCACTTACTTCTTCACGTGGTGGTGAAAATGGTTCTCCAATTTCAGCATTCTAAGAGGGCTCTTCCTCAAATTGAACACTCATTTCTATGACGGCTTTTTGAGTGCTCATGTTCAGCAACTTATACCCTTTGGAGTCCTCTGAATATCCAACAAAAATACATGGTTGGCTTTGGGGCTGCATAGCCCTTCTCTTCTCAAGTGGAATCCTAGCCCATACATTTGAGCCAAAAATCCTAAAATGAGAGATATCAGGTTTGTGCCCTGTCCAAGCCTCAAAATGAGTGATACCTTTGAGAGCTTTGTGTGGCACTCTATTCTGAATATATGTGGCACAATTTATTGCCTCAGCCGATTGCTTGGGAGACAATGACTTTGCCTCAAGTATACATGTGGTCATCTCCTTTAGAGACCTGTTTTTCCTCTCAGCAACCCCATTCTGTTGAGGTGTATATGGAACTGTGTGTTGCATCTGAATGCCTGAAGAGGCACAAAATTGCTGAAACTCTGATTTCACATATTCACCACCATTATCAGATCTGATAATTTTAATATGCCTACCAGACTATATCTCAATTGAGGCTTTGAATAGCTTGAACAGACCAAAAACTTTAGATTTTAGCTTGATGGAATAAATCCAACAGTACATGCTAAAGTCATCTATGAATGTGAGGATGTACTTGGCATGGTTCAAAGACTCATGAGGGAATGGATCTGATATGTCAGTGTGAATAAGCTCCAATGGTGTAGAGGTTCTCTCAGTAGTGGATCTCCCATACTTATGCTCAGGGTGTTTTCCTAGGATGCAAGATTGACACACCTTTGGAAAATATGATATTGGGCAGCCCTATAACCATTTCTTTCTCATGAAGTTGGGAAAGATATTTATAATTTAGATGGCCAAATCTTTCATGCCATAATTTACTTGACTCATTGGCATGGGTTAAAAGCGCAGAAGGTGAGGGCACAAAGTGAGAAAACTTGTAAATTCTGTAGTTGTGATCAACAGTGCCTAATGCAACAATTTTGCCTGTTGAAATTTCAGCTATCTCAACATCTTGAGGTAAAGGTTACTCTCTTGGGCAGCCCTATGTGGGTCATCTATAGACTGACAAAAGGTTTGCAGTAAGTCCAAGTACATACAAGACATTATTGAATGAACCAAACTCGAGATCTATGCTACCTTTGCCTTTGCTAGATGTTTCAGAATTGTCACCCAATACAATATTTGGACCACTGGAAGAGTCAAGTGAAGTGAAAAACTTACTTGTAGACACCATGTGTCTTGAAGCTCTAGAATCAATAATGAATGAGGTAGGCTTGGATGTACTTGCCATCAGTGCATGTACTCTTTGCTTGTCATCATAATTTTTTCCTCCATCCTTCCTCCTCGCGCTCTCTGGAAGAGGAATGTTGGCTTTCTCCGGGAGTTGAGCCATTTGGTCAATGGTCTTCTTCATGCAAGAGCTTTCAAGATGAAAGCCCTTGCTGCAATAACTGCACTTTGTCCTCTCATTCTTTTTATTTGGATTCCTCTTGAAATTCGAGGAGTCTTCATTAACTTTCTGCTTGTCTTTCCTCTCACTAGTGGGCTTCTTGAAATTGCCCTTCTTCTTTCTTTTCGAACCCTTTGAATCTCCAACATTCAAACAGTGATCTTTGGATGGATTTTTAATGACTCCCATCAAGACCAATTTGTCTTGTTCTTGTGTCAAAGACTCCGTAAATTCTGAAAGTGTCGGGCTCTTCCAATTTTTAATTGTCTTCCTTGTGGAATGGAAGGTCGAGACAAAGATTGAGTAGTCAAGGCCAAGTTTGGAGAGAATGGCCAAAACTAATTGCTCATATTTTTTGTCAATACCACATTGTTTCAATTGCAACACAAGTGATTTCAATTTGGAGAAGAAATCCTATAGATTATCGAAATTTCATGGACTCAATGAAACTAGTTCATTATCCAGTTGGTGGCCTCTTAATTCATCGATCTTTCCGAACAATTCTTGAAGTTTCAACCAAACTTCATTGGGAGAGGTAAGACCATCAAGATGGAATAGAAGTTCCCTAGATGTAGTGAGACACAGCAGCCCATAAGCTTCATCTCTTCAATTATGCCACTTTGATTTCTCAACTGCCGAGGTTGGCTCAGCTTCAGTTGCCATTGCCACCGTGTAGAGCCCTTCGCTCCTCAGTATGATCTCCATCTGCGCCTTCCAGTCAAAATAATTGAATAGAGTGAGGATGATCTAATGTGACTGATCCATGGCAGCTTTGAAATCAATTTTGGAATGATTTGGGTGTGCCCAAAGATTGTTTGTTGGGCCTTCTTGATGATAGAATGCGCCCCGTGGATGAATTACTACGCCCTCCTTGAAAGTGGTTGGATCCTGCAAGACAATAGAAGGAGAAAGGAATAGCTTGATAGCTCTGATACCATGTAAAATTTAGTTCACACCAAGACATGATCAAGAAATTACACACTCTCACAAAGATCTCACACAACTAGTCAAAGACACAAAAAATTACTCACAAATACATACAAACTGTATTAACTCTCATAAATAAAATACATCAGCCAACCTTTGGAGAGTAATAGGCTGTTGTTATATATATTACAACAGAGATTCGAATGGCTAAAGATGTCATTTGGATCCTCATATCATCAAACTTACTAAAACTGTGCAAATACCTCCTAGGTGGCAAGTGTGTTCTCCAAGTCACTCTAAAGGCTCACGAATTTCTGAATTAGTGACCTATGTGTGATAAAAAACAATGTCAAATCCCAAAAATGGAAAGAAGAAACATCATAGAGGATGTGGTCCAAAAATCAAGTTTCCCTAGTTGACTAGTTTTTCCCCCATAGGTAAAAAACAGTAAAACTCAGCAAAGAGCTTTTCCACCAGAATCTTATCCATAATCTTTTAGAAATGTGCCCAAGTGGTCTAGGAAGCTTGTGGTCCACACTTGGAAGTCTTATGGTCCCCCCAATGTTGCCTTGTGGTCCACACAATGGCTCAAATGGCAAAAATCTAGTCTAATACATAGGAATTAATCATAATTGATTAATTAATGCTACCAATGTATTTAAATGACATAGATAGGAAGATTTAATATTCCAACATTTTCAGCATTGGTTTAGATGTGAGTTCAGAAAGTCTTGTTGCAAGGACCTCCCAGTCACTGGAACATTCACTTATAGTGTCCATTTGGTATAAACAAGTGAACTTTATATAAACATTAACTGCTTCTTCATCCAAAAAGCTTTTCAATAGTTAATCTGTTAAAGTCTTTCAATGTATAGCAATGTATAGAAAGACTCTCCTAAATAATTTGAAGCTTATCAATATTTTTTCCTTTTAGCCAAAACAACGATTTCATTCAAAAATTGCGTCCATGTTATTAACCCAAATGATGTCACCTCTAATGTTTTGTTAGTCTTTTTCAATAAATAATTTTTCATTTTATTGTAATTCCTATTTTGATTTTTTGAAGTACTTGTGCCTAGTGGGTTGTGAATTCAGACTGCACACAGAACTTTCAAAATTTGGTCGCTGTAGAGTTGATTTGGCCTCCGAGTATGATGAATTGCATAAATTTAGAAAGACTCCATTTGGCCCCCGAGTATGATGAATTGCATAAGTTTAAAAAGACTCCATAGAACTGAAGGAATTGACGATTGTACAACAAAATGCATAGATGTATTGAAGTTGCATCAGCAGTAGTACAAAAGTGATCTGGCAATTGCACTATGGAATCATACGGACAAAATGGTGTACAACAATAATTAGTGATAAAAAGAATGGATAGTATATAGTGGTGCTTGGCTTATATGGATACCGTAGGTATAAAGTGTATGCATTGCTATGACTAAGTGCCCAAATCTATGCTCCCATATCAATGTTATAAACATGAAATTTATAATGCAAAAATATTCCAATGATATATATATATATATATATAAAAGATGAATGATGATCTACAAAATAAATGTTTATGCCATTTATGTCTCACTGTAGTATTTTCAATGTAGTGGTGACTTTATTGTCTAATGTTTATTGTATTTTTACGTTATTCTATATACATAGCATAATTCCGCGGATCGATCCCAACTGCATATACAACCTTTTGATTGTTTCTTTGAAAACATAGAAAGGTTAATTTAGTCATTGGGGTGACTTCGTTCTTATTTGTAATTATCGACATATTCCAATGGATTCACAATTTCAACTTGAACCTTCAAATGCTGGAATAGTTTCCCAATCGTGACATCAAACAGAGAGCGAGACTTACTGCTGCATCATCTTCCAAATTGCCTAAGGCCCCAACTTCAGTGGTTCTCACCTCATTCTCCTACCTTCACTCTTGCCAGTGGACAAGTGGCGTGGCATATAGATGTAAAGCTTCTACAAATGGTTAATGGACGGAGGGGCAGCACAAACATGGAATAACACCATCAAAGGACTCTGCAAATGGCTTCATCCACTACAGGAATTGATAAAATATTCAAAACACTTTCTCCTAAAAAGAATGCATCGACATGGTATTCACAACACATTCTCTTGCATCTTCAAGACGGCCAGAAGTATGTGGACGTGCATGGTTGGCATTACAATCATTAGCGTGACATGGATTGTCACAATAAACGATTTTTATCCTCACCCGTAACTTGGTATGCATACATATCTCTACAAATAGCTATCAAACATAAGAAATACATCAATTCTGAAGCAAGAAAGATGTTTGCATACATTATTCACAACAAACTTATTTAATACCACCCTGGTTATGGTAAAATTATTTGTTTTATTGTAAACTCCAAAGAAAATAGTTACAAGCAATAAACATGTTATCTACCTATTCAAGGTAAAACCAAAAATATCCATAAAAAATATTTATCAAGGTTCAAAGGGATGGTTTTTTATGCATGTAGCGCAGAAAGACAGATTTTCAAAGACTTTTTTGTTTTCTTTACAAGAAAAATAATAGCCTACAGCTCTAAAGTTGCGCATTATGCTTGTTCTTGTCCATACAAAGTAGCATCTCCTTATTTTATTGGACTGCCTGCATACAAGCATTTTCGTTTCAAATTCTGCAATGAATCGGTTACTTGATGTGCATTTTTGCCATGGCAAGCAATCCAATGTCCCATCATAATCGTTCATTTCCTACAGTTTAGTGCACATTAAAAATTCAGAGAAAAAGATTCTGCCTCGATTTTATAGAACTACATCAATTGATGTGATGACTGCTAGGTGGCTATTCAAACTCATGAGAAATTGGTCATTATGATTAATAATCATGGGAGATGGGTCATACATGAATGACGTGCTCTACACAGTGCACCACAAAAAATGATATTTCATATGTTGCACTACAAAGCCATCCACATGTTTCAAATTGTCTTAGTTCTCCTTGCTGCGCTTCTTAACAGCCTTGATTTCACCCATTTCTTGACAATGTTCCCTGGTAGCAAGCAACTAATAAACCTCATCTTATCATGTCCATTGTTACAGGTGAGGCAACATTCCTAGTACAACTTTGTCTTACTATTAGTAAGTTATTCGAAGAAAGTTCTTAGCTTGCAAATCTTCCCCATTCAGTCAGTCAGTCAAACATAAATTTTGATTTATACTCGCTTTAACTTTTAACTTTTATTGTGTTCTCTGTAATAGAACTAGAGCATGCTGTTTTCAAAATTACCCGTATTGTGTCTGCAACTTTTGCACAGGGATAAAAATTCATAATCAAGTATGTTTATTTCATAAATGTGGAGTTTAATGGTCATGTCTATGGAGAGTGGGTGCCTCTCCTCATATGGGGCTGTCTGCTTGTTATAATCATCTTAAAACTTGACTATAACCCAGAGAACGGAATGAAAAGATTTGAACAAAAGTGAGTTTCTCAACTGTATTACCAGCAAAGATTCTCTTCAATTTACTTTGGTCAATATACAAATAAAAATATGGGTACTATTTCTGCCCAATGGCATGTATCTGACAGACGTTATTTGACAGGAACAATCAAGGATACGTAAGCCTTGCAGTCTTGTGCAGATGTTCATACAGTTGTTTTTTAATATCAGAATGACAACCAATTTTTGTTATGTTCCTCAAAAAATACAGTCCTAACAAACAATTTAGGAACCCGTAAATGAAATATTATAAATCTATCTCAACTTAGAATGCTGTTGAATTACTATCTATTCTGATTAAAATGTAGGATCTAGCAGTCATGATATCCCCAGATTCATGATTAACACTGAAGAAACTGAATAACCAAGTTTCACTTTTAACAAATTTTACATGTAAAGAATTTTGGAACGAGATTTCCACTGAAATAGAAGATCAGAATGTTCTGTTATTGTGCAGATGTTCATACAGTTGTTTTTTAATATCAGAATGACAACCAATTTTTGTTATGTTCCTCAAAAAATACAGTCCTAACAAACAATTTAGGAACCAGTAAATGAAATATTATAAATCTATCTCAACTTAGAATGCTGTTGAATTACTATCTATTCTGATTAAAATGTAGGATCTAGCAGTCATGATATCCCCAGATTCATGATTAACACTGAAGAAACTGAATAACCAAGTTTCAATTTTAACAAATTTTACATGTAAAGAATTTTGGAACGAGATTTCCACTGAAATAGAAGATCAGAATGTTCTGTTATTGCTTTGCATGGCCAGTTTTTCTCTTGTGACGACTGAAGTCAGAAACAAATCGAAATGTCTTACCACAGCCTGCAATTGGACAAACATAAGGGCGCTCACCGGTGTGGATACGTTTATGCTCAGTTCTTGCCCATGCCCACTTGAAGGTCATTTTGCAACCTTTGACAAGGCATTTCAGGGGCCTGTCATCGTCATGAACACGCCGGTGTTGTATAAGGTATTTGTGTGAACCAAACCGTTTCCCACATCCTTTAAAAGTGCAAGAATTGCGTTTGTGCATTAGCAGTTCCTGTTTTGTTTGGAATGTCATAATGCATCCTTCAATGTCACAGGGATATGAACCCTCATCTTCTACATCCTTACTGGGAACATAATTTACTACCTTTTTGTTTCTCTTCGGCATCTTTCTTGATGAGGGTGGACGCTGTTGTGTGGATACCTTGTCCACATCTTTGGCTATTGTAGCTACATTTGCTTGTCTTGATCTAATCCTCAACCGTGTAGTTGGACCTGAAGAAGGATAACCTGCAATCATTAAAGAAAACATACAAATGTCAAAAGTCAATCAAATTTCAAACCTTGCTATATTTTAACCAAAATCTTTCATGTCACCTGAAGTTGCAGAGAAACATAAGCTGGTCTGTTCTTGGGAGGCATCAGGTTCACATGACACCACTGCTTCAGAACCTGGAATAGCATGCTTGTCAGAATTTGGCATGTTATTGTCGCCTTGGTTATTTCCTGCAGGATTTTGAAGAACCTCAAAGCTATTATTTCGGCAAGCCTGTTTCTTCCTTTTGCTTCTTGCTTTACCTGCAGATGTAATCTGACATGAACCAGGCAATGATGATTTAATTCCTGCAGATGTAGACAACTTCAACTGCTCAGACATTTCCTTTGAATCCAATCGTCTAGATGAAAGTTCACCACACTTTTCCTGATCTAAACTACTATATTTGTCCGCATTGTATTCAGTCTTAACTGTCTCGATTTGATTCTGTGTACAACTCAAACTACTGTCCAAATTAAATTTACAAGCTTGCGAAACATTCCCATCAGTGCCCATATGTGTCTCAGCCATCTGGATTTTTCTTATTTTGGAATCTCTCTGTTCAAGATAACCCCCCTCTACCTTAGAAGTGACTCTATTCTCAAGCAAACTATGTTTTGAATCCTTGCCTGCTGTTACACACAAGCTTGGCTCTATATCCAGTTTTCTCTTTGACAAAGCACAAATATCCTCACAAGAAGTCATCCCAACAGAGGCTCCAAACAAAGGGTCCTCTGGCTTCGGATCTGGTAAACTGACAAAGTGCACAGGGTCCTCCACAGCAGTGTCTATGATTTTGTCCTTAAAAAGTTGAACCTTCATTTTACTATCAATGATTGTTTCTTCCATGTGCATTTTTCTCTTCTTAAGCAAATTTCTGTCTACAGCTAGCTTTTCTGTATTTGTGGGGTGGATAAATAGCTGCTCATCCGAGATTTCTTTTGTGCATATTTTGGACTTCGATCTACTGTCTAAATCTGTTGTCGGCAATTTCCTAGGACATCCTCGAGATCCACTTACTTCACTGCATCCTATCTGGTTACTTAAGAAAGCAGGTTGCTGTGAAAAGCTTTGACCTGCTAAATATGGATGAACTTGGTTAACCATCCAAACCCTCCCACACCATTTTCCTGCAACTGTTATTTTCTTCTGTTTGCTTACTTTTTTTTTAGAATCCCCGGTGCGCATTGGTAGATAGGAGGAACGTGAGTTTCTAAATTGCCACTTGAGATTTGAAATATTTGAACCATCAAAAGCACTAGGAGCAGAATCGTTATCGAAGGATTCGCCACAAAATAGTGCATCCAAAACTTTATTATAAGGCATTTGCTTACTATAAAGGGATGATCTGCTAAGTTTTACACTGTATCGCAAACTCACACCAAGCTGTGCAGTCCAGTCCCTGCCCAGTTCTGCATCATCTTGTTCCTCAATAGCCACTCGAATCATTTCCAGATCATCTTCAGCTGCATTTCTAAGTGGATTCTCTTTCCATGAATAATCAGCACCAATTTCTTTTGCAAGCAATCTTGCTCTCTTTTCTATTTTGGGATAGTCTGCAATTAACATGCACCCAAACAAAAAGCAATCATTCAGGTGGATAAAACAATAAAATAAGCAATAATAAACCAAAAACTATGTCAAATTAGTAACACTGAAATATAAACAAAGAGACTCATTTTTTAATATTCAGAAGGATCTGCAGATGATCTGCACAGTTTAGACAATAGAAGTCCACATAAAGTTTCACTTTGATAAATGAGTCACAGCCGGCAGGATTTTCACCCAAAAGTCATTACAGAAAGTGGAAAGAGAAGTGCCTGCATCAAAAACCATGTTTTACTCATATTTCAGGAAATGCAATAGAGGTTGCATTACCTTGAGGTCATTTTTTTGAGAGAAAATATGAATTGTCATCTAACTTATTTGATATTTCATTCAACCTTTCTTCTATTTTGACAAAATTTGATCATGTATGACAAAACTAAATGCAATACTTGTTATGACCCAAAGGGGGCATATATGGGGTTAAATGTATATCATATGACCCCCTTAATGAAGTACTCACTAAGGAGGTTCATAAATTGAAGCAAGAAAAGAATAGCAAAGAGAAGTGTGAAAATGACGAGTCAAGGGAAGAATTGAAAAAGAAGGAAGAAGAAATATGTAGATTAAAAAACCATAATAAAAAGCTATTAGATCAGGTCAAGAGATTGAAAGAAAAAAATAACCATGGCCGAAATCAAGAAAATACAAAGACCTTGAATGAAGAGACTACCAAAAGACTTGAAGAGGAAATTTGCAAGAAGGTTGAAAAAGCTTTAAATGTATATGATATAAAAGCATAAATGCAATCTAGAATTGAAGGATATAAGAAATTGATGGATGGCATCGCATTGCAACTTCAAAGGAGAAGAAAGACAAGATTCTAGGACGACATCAGAAAATAGTTGAAGAAGTTAGCTCCAGCCTGAAGATGTACATGTCAAATATGAGGGTATTATCTCAAAAGCAAGAGTAATCAAAGGCCAAGCACAGAGGATAAAGGATGTCATTATCTCTGAAAAGAAAATTGATGATGAGTATGCAGAAGGAATGGAAACCATTAAGATGTGAAACCATATCCACATCCTCATTACCAAGAAAGCTTCCAAGAATGACGAAAAGATCTACATCAACACTACCAAAGAAAAAGATGGACTAATCAACAATACTCGTGGAACAAGGCATCACAAAATCATTATTCAACAAGATATTATCAAAGACCAGAAACAACAACAAATTGGAGAAGTTACATCAACAAAACATGGAATCAAATTATGCAGCCACCAGATATCAAGGATTAAGACCGAAAATAATCAATTTTAGACGGATGGATCATCATCAATGACAACAAGAAAGCAGGAATATAAGGATATCCTATTGATTTCATCACATGTAAAGCCCTTAACTGCAAAGCTTCAAGGACAAAGCTTTTTGAAGGAGGATACTATGTTATGGCCCAAAGGGGGCATACATGGGGTTATATATATATGTAATGAAGTAAATGTATGTAATAGTGGTCGGCCTATTGAACGGGCCTCATGTGCAGTCAGTGAACACTGAATAGGTATATATAAAGGTAATGTAGTCATTGTTGAGGGAACATGTGAAGAATATGTATAAATGTCTTGGGGTGTTTGCAGGAGGTTCTCCTATCCTTTTAAGGACTTATTGTGTAACTTATCTCTCTTATCCATCTTGGAGTTGTGCTCCACGTTTACATTGTTGCACATCGTGTGTACTCTGTTATCCTATGCTATCTTAGGGATTTGGTTCATAACAACACCCCTTGAAGCATAATGTAGTTTCATGGAGACTAAAGCCATGATTACAAATTTAGAACATAAACACAAATTGCTCAAATTGAGCAAAGATAGGCTCCCTGTTATCACTTCTAGTATGAGAAATAACCACCATATGGAAAAGAGATTGGGTCAGAGATTTTGAGGCTTGGCCTAACTATGGAAAGATAAAAGAAGAAAATCAAATTTCTTCAAGAAAACAAGCCAACTTTTCAAGGCAACCAGTCAAATGATGTATAAATAGCATGGTCTATTGGTTTTGTATAAGCATTCTCATACTTAAATGAGAGAGAGAGAGAGAGAGAATACATTATGGACTGATATTATATATTGTATGTAGTGTATTATTAATACACCTGCTTGATAGTTATTGAGTCTTCAACATCTAACTACTCACTAACCACCGATATCTAATGCTATATATCGATCACATTACACAAGTTACATTCCATAACATTAACTGTTAATTTTTTAGCAGCATTGAGAGCTATTCTCTGCGAAAATGGAGGCACCTGGTCAGTTACCAAGAATATCATTCAGTCTGGGACTGAGGCACTTGGTCAATTACCAAGTTGTTGACTTTGGTCAACTTGATTTGGCCTAGGGCCGAGGCACCTGGTCAATTACCAGGAACATCATTCAGTCTGGGACTAAGGCACTTGGTCAGTTACCAAGTTGTTGACATTGGTCAACTTGATTCAGCCTGGGGCTAAGGCACCTGGTCAATTACCAGGAACATGATGCAGTTTAGGATTGAGGCACTTGGTCAGTTACCAAGTTGTTGACATTGGTCAACTTTATTCAGGCTGGCGCTGAGGCACCTAGTTAGTTACCAGGTCATCACTAGAATTCCTAGACCGGGTCTAGGCAAGTGATGTACTCCTCTCCTTGGTCACTAGGCTATGGGACCTCCTCAAGGGACTGGCCACCCCTTGTTGGAGTAACTAGCTTGGGGCCTTGGTGTTAGTGGGGAGAACAAGACAGCCAAAGAATATCTTCCTTATATATGACGATGTACTTGAGTTGGCAGGTGTGGACCATGGATACCAAGAGAAGGGGTTAAGATTTTGTCAAAGGGTAACTTACCGAAGGAAGGTTTGTTAAAAGCCCACAATGAACTTAAAAAGACCCCAACTAATGTACCAAAGTATTAAAATCCCACAATGAAATTAAAAAGCCCCGACCAATGTATTTTATATTATTATTTTGGACTCCTTGACTTATGGAAGCCACCCAATGATGAGATATAAAAAAGGAACCTTCTCAAGTGAATCATTACCACAAATTCATTCCTCATCTCTGTCCAAGGAATTTGTTGGGGTATTTTGCAGCAGTTGTTCATCTTCTTCATCTCAGCATTTTTCTCTAAGGGGTTTGGATCATCTACAAGTCTATTATTTTCTCTTGTGACTGCCAAAGGTCTGTCTCAAGCCATAAAGAGGGCTTTCGTCTTCATCTACAAACTTGTTATCTTTTTCTTTAAAGGTGCCATGGGTTTGTTTGAGCCATAAAGGGCTATCGAGGTCTGTTATAGCCCTACCAAGGGCTTTCGTGGTTCAAAATCAGCCCTAACAGTGTTGTCATCCCCTTTGGAAGGTTGTCGAGGGTTGCAACAGGGCTGTCGTGGCTCAAACCCAGCCCTACCAGGGTTGCTGAGGTATGTTGAGGCCCTATACAGGGCTACCATGGACAGATTAAGGGCTGCCAAGTGTCTACAGGAGGTTTTTGTGGGACATAACAAGCCCTAGAAGGGTTTAGTTCAGAGACAGCAGGTTCTAAAGGGCTTCTACAGGCTTCTTGAAGGCTGCTACAGGTTACTTGAAGACTGCTACAAGTTCTAAGAGGGTTGCTACAAGCCCTAAGGGGCTGCTACAGACTGACATCATCATCTATTAGGGCTTACATCAGCCTAGCATCTTCTTCCTCAGGTTCTCTTGGTATATGTTCCCTAGAGGCAAGTTTATTTTTTATGTAAAAGTCTGCTCCAAATCTGCTCATGTAAATTCAGTCATCTCATATTAAGGAAGATATTCTTTGCTGGAGTTTTAAACCTGAAAAGGTTTCCCCGAGGTAAAAATATTTGTGTTCTTGTGTATGGTTCTTGTGGATGACTATTTGATTTACTGCTGACTTATAATCTCAGAATTAAATCCTAGAAGTCTGCTAAATTTTGAAAAAGACTGTTACTACTATCAAATCAGATCTATGTTAAAAATTTAACATGGTTTCAAAGCAGAGGACGTAAAGAGCAGAGTTTTTAAGCAGGTTATTGTTGCCTACGTGATCTTGGTACAGATCTGGGAAGGTTAAGAACATTGCAGACTTGTTTTAGCAGACTTTTCTAATGGCTTCAATTTCCTTCAGACCAGAAGACAGACTTGAAGGGACCTCCAACTTCAACTCTTGGAAAGCTAGGATTTTGGCTACCCTAGAAGAAAATGACCATGATGATTTAGTCATCAATGTTGTAGAGGAACCTTCAACAAATGCAGGTAGAGTAGCATTCAAGAGGAAGCAAGCCAAGGCAAGAAGAATCATCTATGATTCAGTCAAGGACAATTTGATGCCTTTCATAACTTCGTTGAAGACTGCCAAAGAATGCTTTGATACATTGACAAATCTGTATGAAAGAAAAGCTCCCAGTCAGAAGAGGGTCTTGAAGAACAAGCTTCGTACTTTGAAGATGGAAAAGCATGAAGGTGTGGCTTCATTCTTCACAAAGATCTCTTAGGTAAGGGATCAACTCTTCGCTATTGGTGTTAAAGTAGATGATGGTGATCTTGTTCAAACTGCAGTTGATGGTCTTCCAAGTTCATGGGAGACATTCCTATCTACTGTAAATGGTCGTGAAGTCCAGCCAGATTTTGAAAGACTGTGGAACGATTGCTTACAAGAGGAAGGAAGAATGCAAAGCATAAATGGTGGCTCTAAGGAAGGGAACCTTGCCCTTGCTGCCAAGACAAAGAAAGGCAAGAGGTTTTTTCATCAAAAGAACAAAGGTAAAAAACCTCAAGGTAAGCACATTGATTTGTCAACTATAGAATGTTTCAATTATCACAATATGGGACATTATGCTAGAGACTGTAAAAAGCCAGAGAGAAAGTTCAAAGGAAAATTTCAGGCATCTACTGTAGAAGAAGAAGAACCTAAGAAGAAGAAAAATAACAAGTCTTCCAAGGCTCAAGAACCAAGAAGAGAGTACTATTTGGTTTCAGCTCTCTCCGGATCCATTACCAATAGTGCCAAGTCCTGGTTGGCAGACAGTGGAGCTTCTAGACATATGACAAGTTTCCGAGGAGCTCTTACAAACTTCAGAAAGAAGAAGTTTATTGCTCAGGTGGAACCTGGAGATGATACCAGCTATGACATTGAAGGAATCGATTCAGCATCCCTTCATCTTGACTCAGACTACCTTGCATATCGAAGAGATATTATACATGTTGAAATATTGTAACTTCAAAGAATATTCTATTTGTACTTTATTATTATTCATTCAGAGATGTTTTATTCCTCCGTTGGGATGTTATTATTATGTAAAGTCATTGAGGTAAATCCTCCCATGTAAGTCAGGGCAATTGATCCCCTCAGAGTCATTTGCAATTGATCCCCTCGGAGATGTTTTATTCCTCCGTTGGGAACTTGGAGATGATACCAGCTATGACATTGAAGGAATCGATTCAGCATCCTTTCATCTTGACTCAGACTACCTTGCATATCGAAGAGATATTATAAATGTTGAAATATTGTAACTTCAAAAAATATTCTATTTGTACTTTATTATTATTCATTCCGAGATGTTTTATTCCTCCGTTGGGATGTTATTATTATGTAAAGTCATTGAGGTAAATCCTCCCATGTAAGTCAGGGCAATTGATCCCCTCAGAGTCATTTGTAATGGGGTGTTTAAGTCCCCTAGAGGGGTCGGCCCAGTCAGCAAGAGAATAAACTATTGAGGTCGACCTCTCAAGTGTAAAGGTCAAGTGAATGTAAAGTATAAATAGAGGAGGTGTGTTCCTCATTTGAACACACACTCACTCACTTGTGAACTCGCGTAGGAGAGAGAGAGATCTGCAAAGGAGGAGAATGAGCTCTTGTTCCTTGTTTCACTTGCGACAATTTGAAAGTTAGGGCTTTGTATAGCAAAACCTAGTCATAGTGGAACATTCGCTATTAATCACTTTAGGAGAAGGTTCAAGATCTGAAACTTGGACAAGCCAAAGATGACATTTTCTTGTACCTTGTGTTCAAGTTTCTGAGATATGATCTGTACAAGTTAGGGTTTCTGCCTCTTCCAGAATGAAGCCCTAAACAGGTGACCTAGGTAAAAAGGTCATATCTCAAGCTAGGAAGCTCCAAATGGAATTCCGTAAGAAGTGACAGTTAGGGCATGGACTGTAGTTTCACAGGTCCTAGTTTCAGAGGTCGAAGTTGAAACAGTGACACGTGGCAATCCGTACAAGTTCGCTAAGTTGTTTCATCCCTTAAACAGGTCAGGCTACCACAGGCCGAAGTTTCAAACCCTGCAAATCCGAAATTTAAGAGATACACCAGAAACAATACAGCACATCTGAAATAGTCCAACGGAGGAAATCAAAGAAGAGGAGGAAGAAGCTCTCACTTAGGGTTTTCAGTTTTTAGGTATGGCATGACCTGATACAATGTTGGAGACACCTGATGCAACATTGGAAACTTTGAAAATGGATTTGGAATCCATTCATCATAGATATTAATCCTCCATCAAAATGTTATGGGAGGAAGGAGATTGAAAATTAGGGTTTCCAAGTAAGAAGAAACCCTAGCAAAGTTGGGAGACTCGTAGAGCAGCAATGAAGGAGGTTTAAATGGCATTGATATTTTATCATCCTAGCACCATGAACCTATATAAGATGTTTACAAAAGATCTACATTGGATGGTTAGGGTCTTACCCTTATAGAGAAGACTACAAGCAATCTCGACAGGTATGACTTGAGGAGATACAGGTGTGTTTTGAAATCTGTTTCATGATTAAGTTCATGATATGTTTGTCTTCATATTATTGAGGTTAGTACAATCATGATTAATTTTAGATTGTTTGATAACCTTAGTAAAAGTATGAATGCATGTGAATAATAGAAGACATTCATTGATTAGGGTTATGACACTTATGATTGTACTAATGCACTTGTGGTGTTGTATGAGGATGATGTTGTCTGCTAACATGAAAGGTACATCAAGAAAGACAAATCCATATGACCATGATGACATGAAGACAAAGACTCATCCATAGTCATTGATCACAT
This sequence comes from Larix kaempferi, assembly GCA_027924585.1. Lineage (NCBI taxonomy): Eukaryota > Viridiplantae > Streptophyta > Pinopsida > Pinales > Pinaceae > Larix > Larix kaempferi. The sequence goes on along the minus strand of BSBM01000468.1, from coordinate 6,529,143 downwards.
AGAAGCTCTACTTACAAGGTATGTATAATTTGGTTCTACAATGCTTAACTTATGAGATATGCAGGGCTCTAAATCATTGAAGAGAACAAAGAAGACATTGTTTGGGTATGTTAGACATAACTAGCAAGCATGATAATCCAGGTATGTTTTCCTATATCGAGTTAGAATCCTACTTTGTGTTAGGATCTTAGATAAGTATATTTGTGTATGAAATGATCATGACCATACATGTGTAAGATTGTTTAGAATCATAATGTTTTGATAGTATTGAAATTATACTAATGAATGTATGATTATGTATGAGATCTTGATGAAGACACAATGATGAAACTAGTGGTACAGAATGGATAGAAGTTCAAAGACATATAATCATGATGCTATCATAAAGGGAAAATAGAGGTCAAGAGGGAGGCAACCACACAAACATAAAAGATAAGTATTTGAGTTGTTATTTGAATTACTTCTTAAATCTCTGAATAGTTAATGATATTGCTCGTAATAGTTGTATGCATATTTGTATTCCTAGAATCAGGAAATATATCATGCATAGTGTAAGCATTCATATAGCATTGAATAGTATACTACTAATATGCATATGATGGGTAAGTTGGACAAACATTCCATTGTTGCTTGTCTAGAATGAAACCTCTTTGCTGACGTGTTGAGAGTTGTGCACGCTCTTGATAGTATGTTCTGGAAGAGATGGAAGGCATCTAGATAGCCACTATATGCATACAGGATATGGAAAAGTGTTGTGCCAAAGTATTGGTCAAGATAGTTGCATAACTAAGTGAATCATATCAGTATGCATGATAGATTATCATTAAAATGTCAACATGATTTGATGATTATGAAGTGTTACTAATCATGTAATTAAATTTGATTTGTAGGAAAGATCATGTGCTATGATCTACAAAAGAAGGATGATGAACACCTTTTCCAAAGAACAAGTGATGGATGTTCAACAAGAAGACTTACAAATCAAACGTACTATAGAAGGCTCGTGGCTAGAGGATTCCCTTAGAAAGAGGGAGAGGATCATGACGATGTTTGCTCCAAGTGGCTAGACACACATCCAGAGATAGATTACACCCATGGATGACAAGACCATTCTCTTGAATGGTGTAATTGAAGAAGAAGTGTGAATCCAGCAAACTCCCGGGATTCGATATAGAATCACATGATTGAAGAAGGCTCTGTACGGGTTCAACAAGTACCCAAGATCGATAGTCATTTGATGAGCTTGATGATCACCACGGGTGATATGGATTTCAACCTTTGCTACAAGGTTGAAGATGGTTTCTATATACAAATGACATTCTTCTCTTAGATGGATGCAAGAAGGAACTCACCATAAAGTTCGAGTGATCTTGAGGTTCATATCAATAGACCCATCTAACGAGAGATGGCACAGATAGATATGCAGAAGATCACTCAATGCAGAGTGTGCATGATGATTCAGTCACAAAGGGAGGACAATACTCAGATGTAGAAGACTCCACTTCAGAGGGAGTAGATCTCAGAGTTAAAGAATCCTGGCATGATTCTTGTGATTAGATATGTGGCTGAGATCAGATGAGATTTTTCCTTAGCCAAGAAAAATGTGAAGTAGAGATCCGTGATGATGGACGGTGGTTTCTACAGTTTACTGACAGATGACTAGTTCATTGATGTCTCTGATGAATACCAGGACAGATATATGCTTTGCTGTGAACACCCTGAGTCAGTATCTAGTTGAGCTTAGACGTGTTCACCTAGTAGCTGCAAAGCATGTGATGAGGTACCTAAAAGGTACGATAGACTTTGGTCTATACTATGTTGGAGATCATGACTACAGATTGTATGGTTATACAGAGATGCAGATTGGGCTGGAAGTGTCTCAGACAGAAAGAGCACATCAGGTGGATGTTATTGTCTGGAATCTGTCGAGTGGATGTTATTGTCTGGGATCCGCTATGATCTTGTGGTTTAGCAGGAAACAGTCCAGTGTGGCTCTCATGTAATGTCCCCATTCAAATAAATGCATAGTAAGACAATCCCATCAATCCTACTAGTTTCCTAGGTTGGATGGGCACATGTGGGATGGTAATAAGGAAGCTAATAAATAATATTTAGAGATTAGAAGGGTTCAAGAATTTAATAAATATGGTGAATAAATAAATTCAAGAGAAATTATAAGTGGCAAGTGGTTTTGGAGACATATGGAGGTGGTGGGACCCACACTAGCTTGATTTTTCAATGACACATGGTAGCTCTCTCTTGCCAATTCGAATTCATGGGAAGGTGAACACTTTTGGGTGAGTTGGTAAGTCACAACACATGGCATTGAGCATCTTAGGCCGAAATGGGATGGAATAGTAACCTCCATGGGAAAGGAAGAGTCAAATTGGAGATAGTGGACACTTGGGCTAGATTCCCTAGTTTTATGACAACAATAATGAAGCATCTATGACATTTATGACAAAATTCAGACCTGACTTCTTACACCTAACCATTATGACATGTTAGCCCCAATAATAGGCTCAAGGAAGGCGCTCATGGAGTTGGGGGAAGCTAAAGAGACTCAAATTCGAATTTGGGAGAAGATGGAAGGTTGGAACTAGGAGACAAGTGGCAAATGAGGAATATTTTCTAAATGGAAATTTATTGAATCTATTGAGAGGATTTCGACCCCTTGAAGGCTAATGTTGGTTATAAAATGTAGAAATCAAGTATGAGAATGGCTTTTGATGATTTGAGAAAAATTGCATTTGTAAAGAGAGAACTAGTTGATGACTAGTTTCTTCCCTTAGCCAATTTCGAGGGTGAAAGATTCCCATCCAAGTTGGTGTTTGGAGAGGCCACTCAGGTCTTTCATGGTGCTTTAATGGAGTTTTATTTGCAGGTAGCAGCTACAGGAAGTTTCATGGTTTGGTTTAGTGCAGCACTTTCTCTCCACCATTTCCAATTTTGAAGGCATATTCGGGCTCCTTGAGGGATTGCGCTTTGGGTGAGATCTTGCACTCATTGGGAGAGCTTCATATGATATTTTTCTGATTGTAATAGCTTCATATCCTCTGTTCTTCATATTCAGAAACTCTCAGGTCGAAATACCCATTGACTGTATGCAAAATTATTGATTAATGAGCAAACAATGTCCATTTCCCCAATGCTTTGATGTATGACACTATAAGGTTGATTATTTCGAATGGATGGATGATTCTCTGATATATTTGTGATTCAGATAGTGCCATGGATATATTCTACAAGTTTCATGTACTATACTTGAGCATTTGAAGCATTTTTACTCAGTTTGTTTGTATTGAGAGGTGAAATAATGCCATTTCCCCAAGGGTCGAATTGGGGGTTTTTGCTGTTGAATGTGAGAGAGTTAGAACAGTAGTAAAAATCAATTAATGGTGCATATGAGACCTTAATCACATACTTGATACATTACATACCTTTATTCATAAATTCGTGGGAGTTTGGAGGCATTTGGAAGGAGCCATTTGCAATGTTACCCCAGGGGTATTTGATGCACAAATTACTAGTCAAAATTACATATACTGATCAGAATACAAATAAAGTTTGCAGCAGTATCTGGAGGGCCATAAAACATCCCTGAACCTAATATTCAAGTCTAAATACCATTCATACACTCCTATAGAAGATTTGGGAGCATTTGGGTTGATTTGGAGGTCAAAACTGTAAAACTAATCAAAGGTCGAAATTGGGAAAAAATGGAAAAATTGGCATTTTAATAAAATTTTGAAAAAGGGTCATTATAAGTGGTATCAGAGCATGTTCTTGGCACCTGATAGTCTTAACAAGAAGTCAAAAGAATAATCCACCACCCCTTGAACCAGTAGTTGAAAAGGTTTTTGTTGAAGAAGAGGTAGTAGAAGAAGAGAAGTCTTTTACTGAAATCATGGGTAGAGAGGAGGAGGACAAAGCAAGATATAAGGAGGAACTTATTGCAACCTTAGATCCATGTTTCTCTAAACTTTCAACAAACATGGATAGGATAGGTGACAAATTGTTGCAAAGATTCTAATTGTTGATTAGCCAGCAAAGCAAAGGGATGATAGGAGATAATAGTGGTTCACACTCAGGGGAAAAGATGAAAGGGAATGAGCATATTTTCTCAAGTACAGGACCTCATAATAAACCTGATGAATTTCAAAGCACACAAAGGCATACTGCACCTAAATTTCTCACACCCAAAGAAGAGCCCAATCTTGAATTGGATTACAAGAAACTAGTAAATGATTGGAATGATTTGAATGAAGAGTGTAAAAGAGGTGTACCACTCAGTGACTAAATTGATGCTATGCAAAAGATTAAAAGGAAGGGAGACAATAGGAGTCCATTCCAAAACAAAGAATTGAATAGTGCTATAGGAAAAATGTCACTTCCTACTTTTGATGGTTCTTCTCAAAATTCTGCTAACACTTGGGGTGCAAAAATTGGATGTATATTTTCAGCTGAATCCTATGTTGGAAGAGGATGCATTAAAAATGGCCATTTTGCATTTGGAAGGAGATGCCACTGAATGGTGGTTTCATGGGCTGAAAACCTTGGGTCATAATCAGGTTAAAACATATGGAGAATTTGTTAACAGGGTACTAGAAAGATTTGAACAAAAAGATCCAGAATTGTCTTTCAAAGAACTAGCTCAATTGAAGCAAACTGGGTCCCCTACCGAATATATGTTGGACTTTCAAAAATTATCAGTCAAGGTGGCTGATGTATCTATGGGAAGATTAGTATTGCTGTTCACTGAAGGTTTGGCTGAACCCTTAAAAGGTTTGGTCAAAGCCCACAAGCCAACTACATTAAAAGATGCAATGAGCTTGACTAGGGATCTCCAAAATGTGCTTCCTAGAACGAGATTTCCTCCTAAGCCTAGCTACAAATTTGAAAAGAAACCTTGGCAAAGGGATGGATATGATAAGAAACCTTGGCAAAGAGAGTCATTTGAGAGGAATAAAAAAGAGGAACTAAACAGGGATGAACTTAGAAAAAAGAAACTGTGCTTCACATGCTTCCAACCATGGACACCGGGGCACAAATGTACCAAAGGAAAGGCTCAATACATAGAAGTATTTTCTGATAATGAGGGGTATGATGGGGACATGGATGAAGATGGACATATTTCAGATCAAGAAGAGGCATGTGAGACAGCAGTAGAAGAGGAAAGACAAGAAGAAAATCAGCCTTCACCGGACAAAGCAAGAACGGCAGTGCTTTCAGCAGTACCTCGCTATCATACTATCCGATGCAAAGATGTGGTACAAGGACAAAGAACTTCAGTTTTGGTAGATGGAGGAGCCACTCATAACTTCATTGATGCAGAGATGGTAGTGAAAAGAAAGATACCTATTGAACCATTTGATGGCTTCACAGTTGTCATTCCCGGTCACAACACAATGCAATGCAAAACATGGGTTCCAAAGCTGTAAGTCACCGTAGGTAACTATACTTTTGTTGATAGTTTTTATGTGGTTGATGTTGCTGATACTAATGTGGTTTTGGGAGTGCAATGGCTATATTCAATAGGAGAGCATACAGTAAACTATCCAATTCCCGAAATGAAATTCCAAGATTCAAAAGGAGTTCAAAAAATTGTGAGAGGGCAACACACTTATCCAAATCAAGTAGTAACTTGCAATAGTATGAGATCTATATTGAGGCATGGGGATATAGAATGGGCTGCTAAATGTCATATTACATCTCCCAAGCCAACTATAAATATTGTCAAACACCCAAAGGAGATAGAGAGACTTTTGCAAAAATATGAAAAAGATTTTAGAGACCTTCCACATGGTAGGCCACCGGATAGGGGGGTTGAGCATAGTGTTATTTTGGAGGAGGGTACTTCACCCATTCAGATACCACCTTATAGACATCCTAAAAAGTTCAGATATGAGATTGAAAAAGCTATCCGAGATCTCCTAGAGTTGGGACTCATTAGACCAAGCTCTAGCCCTTATGCTTCTTCAGTAGTGCTAGTGAAGAAAAAAGATGGAACATTGAGAATGTGCATAGATTTTAGAGCCTTGAACAAAAAGACTATCAAGAATAGGTATCCTATTCCTAGGATTGATGAGCTCATGGATGAGCTACATGGGGCCAAATACTTCTCAAAAATTGACCTTAGATCAGGGTATCACGAAATTCGAATGAAAGATAAAGATGTGCAAAAGACCGCTTTTCGATGTCATTTTGGCCACTTTGAATTTCTCGTCATGCCTTTTGGGTTAACTAATGCTCCTGCCACCTGTCAAGCATGTATGAATAGGATAGTTTGCAAGCAACTAAGAAGGTTTGTTTTGGTTTTCTTTAATGATATTCTCATTTATAGTAAAACATGGCAAGAGCATTTGCAGTAGTTAGAGATTGTGCTGAAAATCTTGCAAGAAGAGTCCTTATTTGCTAAATTATCAAAATGTGAGTTTGGGATGAAAGAACTACTGTATCTTGGGCACATTATTGGGCAAGAATGAGTGAAGGTACACATGGAAAAAATCAAGGCTATCTTGGAATGGCCATCACCAAAAACTATTACCGAATTGAGAGGCTTTATTGGCATATGCACCTACTACAGAAAACTTGTGAAAGGATTCTCCAAGTTGACTTCTCCACTCACTGATTTGACTAAGAATGATGCTTTCAAGTGGGATGAAGAGGCTGAAAAGGCCTTCCAAAAAATGAAAGAGGTAATGAGTAGTTGTCCCATACTTGCACTTCTGATTTTACTAAACCTTTTGTTGTGGAATGTGATGCTTCAAGTGGAGGAATAGGGGCTGTCCTAAAGCAAGGCCAACACCCCATAGCCTTTGAGAGCAAAAAGTTGCAACCTCATGAAAAACTTTACTCCATCTATGATAAAGAAATGTTGGCCATTATGCATGCATTGGCTAAATTCAGACAATACTTGGTGGATAGCAAGTTTGTGGTGAAAACTAACCACAATAGTCTAAGACACTTTCTCACCCAAAAAGATCTAAATGAAAGGAAACAAAAGTGGGTAAGCAAGATTCAAGCTTATGATTTTGATATTGAATATGTCAAAGGAAAGAATAATATAATAGCAGATGCTTTGTCAAGAAGGTCTTCTTTTTCTCTCATGGATATTGCCAAGGATTGAAAAAACATGCTACTAGTTGAATATGCCAAAGACAAATTTGCTTGTGATGTGTTGGATGGAATCAAAGGAGATGATAATTATAGGATTTTGAATGGGCTGATATATTATAAGGAAAGAATTTATTTAGTTCATAACTCCAAGCTCAAGTAGCGAATTTTGCAAGAAGCACATGATTCCCCACTAGCGGGCCATCCGGGGATCTTCAAAACTTATAGACAGTTGAGGCAAAGATTTTTTTGGAAGGGGCTGAAGGAAGATGTTCAGAAGTATGTGAATAAATGTAAAGCATGTCAACAAAACAAATCAGAACTTACATGTCCAGCCGGCCTATTACAACCATTGCCCATTCTTGAGCAAAAATGGGACAGTATTTCCATGGATTTCATCACCGGATTGCCTAAATCCTTGGGTAAGGATTGCATCTATGTGGTAGTTGATAGGTTGACAAAATTTGTTCATTTCTTTGCTGTTACATCATCTTTTAGTACTGCACAAGTGGCTGATATTTTTTTCAAAGAAATCTTCAGATTGCATGGACTCCCCAAGAGCATTGTCAGTGATAGAGATAGTAGATTCATGGGTGCTTTTTGGCAAGAACTTTTTAGATTGGTAGGCACTCAATTGACTCCAAGTACCAGCTATCATCCACAAACTGATGGACAAACATAGAGGGTAAACCAATGGTTGGAAGGATACCTACGAAACTATGTGGGAGGGCAGCAAAAAGCATGGGCAAAATGGCTACACTTGGGTGAGTTTTGCTACAACACCACTTATGATATGTCAATAGGAATGTCTCCTTTCAAAGCATTATATGGTTATGATGCACTTACATTTGCTGACATTATATTTGGTGATAGTAGAGCCCCAAACGCTAAAGTGGAAGAGAGCCAATAAATTTTAAAGCTCTTGAAAGACAATTTGCAGGTTGCTCAAAATCAGCAAAAACAATATGCTGATAGGCATAGAGAAGAAAGAACCTCTCAAGTCAATGATTTAGTATATTTAAGATTGCAGCCTTATAAACAAACATCTCTCAAAAAGAATGGAGCAGAAAAATTAAAACCAAGGTACTATGGGCCATACAAGGTAGTGCGGAAGGTTGGAAAAGTAGAATATGAACTAGAACTTCCGGAAGGGAGTAAAATCCACAATGTATTTCATGTTTCTTGTCTCAAGAAAGCTCTTGGTCAGCATATCATCACTTCAGAAATACTTCCTCCTTTGGATGATGAAGGTCAGCTCACACTTGTTCCGGAAAAGATTTTGAAGACACGGGAAAGAAGGTTGAGGAGTAGAATCATCAAAGAATATTTAGTGCAATGGAAGGACTTACCAAATGAAGATGCCACATGGGAAGAGGAGAAGATTTTGCAGCATCCAAATCTGAAATTGCTTGAGGACAAGCAATCCTGGGTGGGGAGGACTGTAATGTCCCCATTCAAATAAGTGCATAGTAAAACAATCCCCTCAATCCTACTAGTTTCCTAGGTTGGATGGGCACATGTGGGATGGTAATAAGGAAGCTAATAAATGATATTTAGACATTAGAAGGGTTCAAGCATTTAATAAATATGGTGAATAAATAAATTCAAAAGGAATTCTAACTGGCAAGTGGTTTTGGAGACATATGGAGGTGGTGGGACCCACACTAGCTTGATTTTTCAATGACACATGGTAGCTCTCTCTTGCCAATTCGAATTCATGGGAAGGTGAACACTCTTGGGTGAGTTGGTAAGTCATAACACATGGCATTGAGCATCTAAGGTCGAAATGGAATGGAATAGTAACCTCCATGGGAGAGGAAGAGTCAAATTGGAGACTAGTGGACACTTGGGCTAGATTCCCTAGTTTTATGACAACAATAATGAAGCATCTATGACATTTATGACAAAATTCAGACCTGGCTTCTTACACCTGACCATTATGACATGTCAGCCCCAAAAATAGGCTCAAGGAAGGCGCTCATGGAGTTGGGGGAAGCTAAAGAGACTCAAATTCGAATTTGGGAGAAGATGGAAGGTTGGAACTAGGAGACAAGTGGCAAGTGAGGAATATTTTCTAAATGGAAATTTATTGAATCTATTGAGAGGATTTCGACCCCTTGAAGGCTAATGTTGGTTATAAAATGTAGAAATCAAGTATGAGAATGGCTTTTGATGATTTGAGAAAAATTGCATTTGTGAAAAGAGAACTAGTGGATGACTAGTTTCTTGCCTTAGCCAATTTCGAGGGTGAAAGATTCCCATCAAAGTTGGTGTTTGGAGAGGCCACTCAGGTCTTTCATGGTGCTTTAAAGGAGTTTTATTTGCAGGTAGCAGCTACAGGAAGTTTCATGGTTTGATTTAGTGCAGCACTTTCTCTCCACCATTTCCAATTTTGAAGGCATATTCGGGCTCCTTGAGGGATTGCGCTTTGGGTGAGATCTTGCACTCATTGGGAGAGCTTCATATGATATTTTTCTAATTGTAATAGCTTCATATCCTCCGTTCTTCATATTCAGAAACTCTCAAGTTGAAATACCCATTGACTGTATGCAAAATTATTGATTAATGAGCAAACAATGTCCATTTCCCCAATGCTTTGATGTATGACACTATAAGGTTGATTATTTCGAATGGATGGATGATTCTCTGATATATTTGTGATTCATATACTGCCATGGATATATTCTACAAGTTTCTTGTACTATACTTGAGCATTTGAAGCATTTTTACTCAGTTTGTTTGTATTGAGAGGTGAAATAGTGGCATTTCCCCAAGGGTTGAATTGGGGGTTTTTGCTATTGAATGTGAGAGAGTTAAAATAGTAGTAAAAATCAATTAATGGTGGATATGAGACATTAATCACATACTTAACACATTACATACCTCTATTCATAAATTCGTGGGAGTTTGGAGGCATTTGGAAGGCCATTTGCAGTGTTACCCCGGGGGGATTTGATGCACAAATTACTAATCAAAATTACATATATTGATCAGAATACAAATCAAGTTTGCAACAGTATTCGGAGGGCCATAAAACATCCCTGAACCTAATATTCAAGTCTAAATACCATTCATACACTCCTACAGAAGATTTGGGAGCATTTGGGTTGATTTGGAGGTCAAAACAGTAAAACTAGTCAAAGGTCGAAATTGGGAAAAAAGTGGAAAAATTGGCATTTTAATAAAATTTTGAAAAAGGGTCATTACATCTCAGCGCAGCTGAAGCGGAATATATAGCAGCTTGCTTTGTTAGTTGTGAATCCATATGGCGTCGGAAGCAGTTGTCAGGACTATTTGACTTAGAGATGGACTCCACTGTGATCCTGTGTGACAACTAGAGTTGTAACAAGATGACAATCCAGTGTTCCATGATAAGTCAAAGCACATAAAAATCCGATATTTCTATATACGAGATATGGTGCAGAAAGGAGCTAAAGTATGTGATGAGCAAGTTACCGATGTATTGACCAAACCTCTGTCTCGAGTAAAGTTTGAGTATTTCCAAGACAAACTTGGTGTAGTTCAAAAGGACCCTCCTCGAAAGGGGGAGTGATATGGTCAATGATGATATTTGGATCGACGATGAGGTCGATGATGAGGATACTTGTATCGATGATGAAAGATACTTGTAATGTCCATTTTTAAGAAATTTATTAAAATGGCAAAATTTTCACTTTTTTCCCTAGTTCGACCTTTGACTAGTTTTGATGTCTAGGTCTCCAAATTGCTCCAAATGCTCCCAAATCTTCAGAGAAGGTATATGAGTGATATTAGGACTTGATTATGATGTTCAGGGATGATTTAGGACCATCAAAATACTTTTGCAAACCCCTTTAAGATTCTGGCCAATGTATGGAATTTTACTAGCAATTTGGGGTTCGAATCACCCCAAGGTAAATGCTAAATATGGCTCTCCAAATGCTTAAGTATTGAACAAGAAACTTGTGTAGCTCATTAATGACAGTCCATTAATCATAAATGCATCAGAGAAATGTTCTTCCATTCGAATACATCACTATTTCATTGCTATACATCAAGATAGTGGGGAAATGGCACCATGTGTTCATTAAAAATCAGATTTATACATTTCCACTTGGAATCTCAACCTAAAACTTTTTGAAGATGAAGAACAGAGCATTTACTTCATATTACAAAAGAAATGGGGCATTAGAAGCTCCCCCAAAGAGTACAATAGCTCACCAAAAGCGCCTCTCCTCAAGGATCTATAATATGCAATGAAAACTGGAGATGGTTGAAGGAGTGAGCTGCATTAGAAAAAACCACGAGCTGCCCTGTAGCTTACACCTGCAAATAAAGACTCCATTAAAGCTCCCATGAAAGGTCTGAGTGGCCTTTCCACACACCAACTAGGATGGGAATCTTTCACCCTCGAAATTGGCTAAGGCAAGTAGACTAGTTTTCCACTAGCTCTCTTCACAAATGCAAATTCTCAAAATGATCAAAAACTCTTCTCTTGGTTGATCCCTATATTTTATAAACATCCTTAGCCTTCTAAGGTTCCCAATCCATCCATAAAATCCAAGCCAATTCGAATTAGGGTGGGGCTCAAGATTTGCCATGTGTCCTCCCTCCCCCTTGAGCTTCCCCAACTCCCATGAGCACCTTCTTGGATGCTATATTTAGGCATGACATGTCATAATGGTCAGATGTCAACAATCAGATCTGCAATTTGTCATAAGTGTCATAGCATCTTCATCATTATTGTCATATAGGTTAGGGAATCTAGTCCAAGTGTCCAATAACTCCTCATTTGACTCTTCCTTCTCCTTAGGAGTTACATTTCTATCCAAATTCGACTTATGATGCATATGGCCAAGTGTATGTGCCTCCTTAACTCATCCCAAGAACATTAGGCTTCCCATGGATTCGAAATTGCAAGAGGAGGATGCCATGTGGCACAGAAATTCTAGCTTGTGTGGGCCCCACAACCTCCATGTGTCTTCATGATCAATTGCCACTTTGATTTTCTCTTGCATTTATTTAATTAGCTCCTTTATTAAATATTTATTCCACTCTAATGTCTAAACATCATTTAATAGCTCCCTTATTGCAAATACCAATGTCTCCATCCCACATAGGGAACTAGTAGGATTGATGGAATTTTCCTGTTATAACCTTAATTGAGTGGAGACATTACAGTCCTGCCCACCCAAGATTGCTTGTCCTCAAGCAATTTCAGATTTGGATGCTGCAAAATCTTCTCCTCTTCCCATGTGGCATCTTCACTTGGTAGATCCTTCCATTGTACTAAGCATTCTTTGATAGTTCTGCTCCTCAATCTCATTTCCCTTGTCTTCAAAATCTTTTCAGGAACAAGTATGAGCTGACCTTCATCATCCAAAGGAGGAAGTATTTCTGAAGTAACAATTTGCTGACCAAGAGCTTTCTTGAGACAAGAAATATGAAATACATTGTGGATTTTACTTCCTTCCGAAGGTTCTAATTCATATGCTACCTCCCTAATCTTTCGAACTACCTTGTATGGGCCATAGTATCTTGGTTTTAGCTTTTCTGCTCCATTCTTTTTGAGAGATGTTTGTTTATATGGCTGCAACCTCAAATATACTAAATCATTAATCTGAAAGGTCCTTTCTTCTCTATGTCTATCTGCATATTGTTTTTACTGATTTTGGCCAACCTGCAAATTGTCTTTCAAAAGCTTTAAAATTTCTTGGCTCTTTTCCAACCAATCTTTAGCTTTTGGGGCTCTACTATCACCAAAGATAATTTCAACAAAGGTGAGTGCATCTTAACCATATAATGCTTTGAAAGGAGACATCCCTATTGACATATGAAAAGTGGTGTTGTAGCAAAACTCACCCAAGTGTAGCCATTTTACCCATGCTTTTTGCTGCTCTCCCACATAGTTTCTTAGGTACCCTTCCAACCATTGATTCACCTTATCTATGTGTCCATCAGTTTGTGGATGATAGCTTGTACTTGGAGTCAACTGAGTACCCACAAATCTGAAAAGTTCTTGCCAAAAAGCACCCATGAATCTACTACCTCTATCACTTACAATGCTCTTGGGGAACCCATGCAATCTGAAGATTTCTTTGAAAAAAATATCAGCCACTTGTGCAGCACTAAAAGATGATGTAACGTGAAAGAAATGAGCAAATTTTGTCAACCTATCCACTACCACATATATTCAATCCTTGCCCAAAGATTTGGGCAAACCGGTGATGAAGTCCATTGAGATACTGTCCCATTTTTGCTCTGGGATGGGCAATGGTTGCAATAAGCCAACTGGGCATGTAAGTTCAGATTTGTTTTCCTGACATACCTTACATTCATTCACATATTTATGAACATCTTCCTTCAGCCCCTTCCAAAAAACCCTTTGCCTTAATTGCCTATAAGTTTTGAAGATCCCCGGATGGCCAGCTAGTGGGGAATCATGTGCTTCTTGAAAAAATTTGTACTTGAGTTTTGAATCTTGAACCAAATAATTTCTGCCCTTATAGCATATCAGCCCATTCAAAATCCTGTAGTTATCATCCCCTTTGATTCCATCTAATACATCACAAGCAAATTTATCTTTGGCATACTCAACTAATAGCATGTTTTTTCAATCCTTGGCAATGTCCATGAGAGAAAAAGAAGGTCTTCTAGATAATGCATCCGCTACAATGTTATTCTTTCCTTTCACATATTCAATATCAAAATCATAAGCTTGAATCTTGCTTACCCACTTTTGTTGTCTTTCATTTAGATCCTTTTGGATGAGGAAGTGCCTTAGACTATTGTGGTCAGTTTTCACCACAAACTTCTTCCCACCAAGTATTGCCTAAACTTGGCCAATGCATGCATGATGGCCAACATTTCTTTGTCATAGATGGAGTAAAGCTTTTCATGAGGCTGCAACTTTCTGCTCTCAAAGGCTATAGGGTGTTGGCCTTGCTTTAGGACAACCCCTATTCCTCCACCTAAAGCATCACATTCCACAACAAAAGGTTTAGAAAAATCAGGTAATGCAAGTATGGGACAACTACTCATTACCTCTTTCATTTTTTGGAAGGCCTTTTCAGCCTCTTCATCTCACTTGAAAGCATCCTTCTTAGTCAAATCAGTGAGTGGAGAAGTCAATTTGGAGAACCCTTTCACAAACTTTCTATAATCGGTGCATATTCCAATGAAGCCTCGTAATTCTGTGATGTTTTTTGGTGATGGCCATTCTAAGATAGCCCTGATTTTTTCCATGTGTACTTTTACTCCTTCTTGCCCAATAATGTGCCCAAGATACAATAGTTCCTTCATCCCAAATTCACATTTAGACATCTTAGCAAACAAGGACTGTTCTTGCAAAGTTTTCAACACAATCTCTAAATGATGCAAATGCTCTTCCCAAGTTTTACTGTAAATGAGAATGTCATCAAAGAAAACCAAAACAAACCTTCTAAGCTGTTTGCAAAAGATCCTATTCATACATGCTTGAAATGTGGCTGGAGCATTAGTTAGTCCAAAAGGCATAACAAGAAACTCAAAGTGACCATAATGACATCTAAAAGCAGTCTTTTGCACATCTTCTTCCTTCATTCGAATTTGATGATAACCTGATCTAAGGTCAATTTTGGAAAAATATTTGGCCCCAAATAGCTCATCCATGAGTTCATCAATCCTAGGAATAGGATACCTATTCTTGATTGTCTTCTTGTTCAAGGCTCTAAAGTCTATGCACATCCTCAAGGTTCCATTTTTTTTCTTTACCAACACTACTAAAGAAGCATAAGGGCTAGAGCTTGGTCTAATGAGTCCCAACTCTAGGAGTTCTTGGATGGCCTTTTCAATTTCATCTCTGAATTTTTTTAGATGTCTATAGGGTGATATTTGAATGGGTGAAGTACCCTCCTCCAAAACAATGTTGTGCTCAACCCCCCTATCAGGTGGTCTACCATGTGGAAGATCTCGAAAAACTTTTTCATACTTTTGCAATAGTATCTCTATCTCCTTTGGGTGTTCAACAACCTTTATGTTTGGCTTGGGAGATGTGATATCACATTCAGCAGCCCATTCTATGTCTCCATGAGTCAATATAGATCTCATACTATTGGAAGTCACTACTTGATTTGGGTAGGTGTGCTGCCCTCTCACAACCCCTAGTATTCCTTTCGAATCTTGAAATTTCATCTCAGGAATTTGATAGTTTACTGTATGCTCCCCTATAGAGTACATCCATTACACTCCCCAAACCACATTATAGTATCAACATCAACCACATAAAAGCTATCAACAAAAGTATAGTTACCTATGGTGACTTGCAGCTTTGGAACCCATGTTTTGCACTCCATTGTGTTGTGACCAGGAATGACAACTGTGAAGCCATCGAATGGTTCAATAGGTATCTTCCTTCTTTCCACCATGTCTGCATCAATGAAGTTGTGTATGGCTCCTCCATCTCTACCAAAATTGAAGATCTTTGTCCTAGTACCACACCCTTGCATTGAATAGTGTGATAACGAGGCACTACTGAAAGTACTAACATTCTTGCTTTGTCAAGTGAGGGTTGATTTTATTCTTGTCTTCCTTCTTATGTTGTCTCATATGCCTCTTCTTGATCTGAAATATGTTCTTCTTCATCCATACCCCTTTCATACTCATCATTATCAGAAAATACTTCAATGTATTAAGCCTTTCCCTTAGTACATTTATGCCCCAGTGCCCATGGTTGAAAGCATGTGTAGCACAATTTGTTTCTTCTAAGTTCTTCCCTGTTTAGTCCTTCTTTCTTATTATTTTCAAATGAATCTCTTTGCCAAGGCTTCTTATCAGATGCATCTCTTTGCCAAGGTTTCTTTTCAAATTTGAAGTTAGGCTTGGGAGGAAATCTTGTTCTAGGAAGCACATTTTGGAGATCTCTAGTCAGGCTCATAGCATCTCTTAATGTAGTTGGTTTGTGAGCTTTAACTAAACCTTTTAAGGGTTCAGCCAAACCTTCAGTGAACAGCAATACTAACATTTCCATAGATATATCAGCCACCTTAACTAATAACTTTTGAAATTCTAACATGCAATCAGCAGGAGTTCCCACTTGCTTCAATTGGGCTAGTACTTTGAAAGGTAATTCTGGGTCTTTTTGCTCAAATCTCTCTAACACCCTATCAACAAATTCTCCATAGGTAGTAACCTGATCATGTCCCAAAGTTTTCAGACCATGGAACCACCATTCTTTGGCATCTCCTTCTAGATGAAAAATTGTCATTTTTAAGACATCCTCTTCCACCATTGGATTCAGCTGAAAATACACATCTAGTTTTTGCACCCAAGAGTTAGCAGAACTTTGAGAGGAACCATCAAAAGTAAGAAGTGGCATTTTACCAATAGCACAATTTAATTCTTTGTTTTGGAATAGAGCCCTATTATCCTCCTTCTTCTTGAGTTTTGTTATCACACCTATGTTAGTTGGAGCTATCATACTGCAGACTATGTGGCCAAGGACCACACAATACTTTTTTTTCCATATCAGAGATTTGATGCCTTCAGAGGAGGCACACAGTTTTGTTCAGATTGCCCCGAGCAGATATATCAGAGGGGACAGATGGTTGTACAGTTGTCCAGACATGTTACTTAGCATTTACCGCAGGGTCACCCTTCCTTGCCAGGCTTTGATATGAGCCCATTGAGACAGTTGCCTAGTCTTGCTTTGATTGAGACTATCACAGAGTATTGCTGGTTTACTATTTGTGCCCGGATTCAGCAGAGATCCAGTTCAGAGACAGCCTCAACAACAGGTATATGGTGCGGCAGGTATTGCATTTGATGTTTATTGCTCATGATTGTTGCTTAGACTTGTTTATACATGATAGTACACTAACTTTGCATATGATGATTGATTTGGTGATCTAGCTATTGTTATGATATATGATTGGGCCCTTGGTGATGTCAGTCCACCCCTTCCTAGTAGGCCCCTGTATATGCACACCGGGTCACACCCCTACTCTTGGTATAGACTTGGTCACTTAGTCCCCCTAGGCAGCTGACTTTGGATCCACTTTCACCTTCTCCATCCATCCGACTCATCCATGATAGTCTCTCCTGACTTGGATTCTGATTTGTGACCTTGAGGATCCCTTCTCCCCACTGATCTTTGAGTATGCCATGATTCCCTGTTTATTGTGCCTCGGCTCTTTAGTGTGTGAGATGCACTCTCAAACCTGGGATTTGCTCCTGTCGGTTGCCCCCGATGTTGCAATGCAGTTAGGATTGTGTAGCCTCACTGGGTGTTCCCCATTGGTCATCGAAGCATGTATTGCTCACCCCCATTACTTTGCACTATGAGCACCATGATTATATCTATTGAGATATGTATGTAGCCCAAAAGGACCTTGATGTAAATTGAAGAAATGTACAGCAAGCCAAAAAGACTTTTTGTAAATGTAAATCTAGCCAAAAAAGGGCTAAGTATGAAACTCATTGTAAAATCCATGCAATGTGTTTATAAACACACATGGACATAGGTCAGCCATACATGTCAACATTTGTAGTGGTTATTTCCTCACCTAGTCCTGCGGGGCACAGAGGTGAGAGGGAGCAAGGGACAAGCTCAAGATTGTCCCCTGGAGTCTCAAGTTACGGTTTGCCGGACACCCAGTTTGGAGGCTCTAGAAAAGAACCTCACAGAGTCTTCGGGCACGGATGTGAGTTGTGAGATACTTGTTAGATGACCAGTGGCAGTTTCCCTGCACTATACCCATTTGTGAGGCACCGCCCTTCCCCGTGTTTTATCATGGTATACTTATCTCAATGGACCCTATTTTCCCGAGTTATCCAAAAGGTCACATGATCCTCATCCCTCCTCCTTCACCATGTATTCCACATCACCCAAAGTCAGCTAGGTGGTCAAGTCTATAGGTTGTGCATAGCAGTTGAGTCTTTTGGATGTGGTGGGCCCACCTCACCTAGGGCCTTGTATTTTTCGAGATTTAATGCAGTTTTTTTTATCACCATATTATTGTCATATTGTTTAGTAATGTACTAACTTGTATAAGGAAGCCTTTCACTTCATGATTGCATACAGGTATTCAGCTAGCACCATTGTTGACCAGATTTGACTTGGTCAAACTAGGTTGACCAGGCCGAAAATGGGCCCGAAAAAATGTTGCAACCGGAATTTCGATTTTGGTCAATTATTATCTACAGGGGACCCATATGAGCTTCCAAGTTACAGAATGCAAAAAGATCAAGGCGTTTGTGAGATTTTTAATTATTATTGGTCATTAATGACCTGTTTTAATTAAAAATCATGGATTTTGGGCAAATAATGCCTAAGTGATGGATCGGGGACGTTCGAGTGGTCATTCCTACTATTTTTGGGGTCCACGATCACATTGCGGCAGACGGTTCAACAATCCGGGCACTTTAGATGGGTCAAAAGCCCAAATTACGTCTTCAGCAGTATAAACCAGCAATAAAATACATGGAAAATCAAAAATTGACAAAGGCAACTATAGCAAAGGGTGAAAATCAAAGGCTGGCTAATATAAGGGTGACATGTAAGGTAATTTTGGTAATGTTTAGACATTATATTTTGTGTTGTGGGGCCCTCATTTGCCCAGCTCACCATGAGGGGCAAATTTGCCCATAGGGGGCATTTTTCCACTTAGCAAAACTCATAATTTTGATGATATATTGTATTGGGATCATAGTAAAGTGGTATGGGGGGCTAAAACAGCCCATAGGCACCCCCCAGCCACCATTGTATTAGTTTTATGGGCCCCACGAGTTGGCCCCATCTCCACAAGTGCGCAACACATGGGCAATTTGCACCCCGTCTTGAAGCTCATCTCCACCATCGATTTGAGACTTGGGAAAGTTAATCCCAGCCATTCATTTTGGGGGGGAATAAGCTAGGTTTTGAGCCATCTCTATAAGAGAATGGGCTCACTCCATTTCTACCTCTCTTGGCACATTGTACATTTGACATTTGAGTGATATTGAGACTTTCTCCTTCTGGTTTCTTGAGAGAACTTGTGTGAATGTTGATGTCTTTGATTGTTAGCTGATTTCCATGGCTTGTAGAGAGATTTATATGAGTTTGCTGCCCTTGGTTGACTAACACGAATTGCAGGAAGATTGGCCATTTGGAGGGAGGCGCTACACTTGGAGTGGGAGCTCCGCTATAGTGTTTCTCTTCGAAATAACAACAAGGGAGTTGTCTTTTGCTTCATAGCTAGCCAATTTTCTCACTCTTAGCCATTTATTTTCTGTTATCACTTGTTTATTTGCTGCATATGCTGATTTCTCTCTTTGTGGCAGGTATACAGGATAAGTTGGTCACATAACTGCTCAAACGCCCACACAAACACGTTGGTCGCTCTATCACTGAATTGGAGTTGGTCTTCAAGTCATCTCAGCCACACGCTTTCATCCCAGGTACTCTTCTCTTGTTGGTCTCATAGATTTAAATTCCATTTCTATGTGTCAAGCTACAAAAAAACTACCATTAAAACCCCAAAAAATTAAAATTTTTAAATTCCACGATTAGAATTAGTTTTTATTGCAAACCCACTAATGAAATACTATTAAAAGCCTAATCCTAAAGTTTCATTCATTTCCGACTCCATCTACCCGTAGTTTAGGCACTGGTCTACTTAGCAAAAACGCCCACCTGGGGCGTTTTTCTCTTCTGCTTGCTTGGGTGAGTTAGGGGTTCTGGGTAGTCTTGATTTTGGTTCTAATCGTCTTCTTATCAGTAGATATCAAGCTATTCATTGCTAGAAGCACTTTAAAACAGGTATTTGTTGATGCCCTACGTCCACTATTTCAATATTTAACTGTTTTCCTGGGGTAACTTCATTTCATTTCTTCACTTCTAGCTAAACTTAGTGTCCCTTGCTTATTTCCAGCCACAAACACTAATCTAATCTCATTTTACTCACCTTATTTGATCGCTGGTCACATCACACTATTTCACACTTATCTCATACCTGTGCCCAGCTTGTGGATGAGATTAAGCTTAGGACCTATTTACACTCATATCCTGTCTGTTTTTCTTTCCATCTTTTAGATTTGGGTGTACTTTTGTCTCTCGACCATTACTTGGTGGAGCAAGCTCTCCCCCCTAACTTGGCTACGTGCCTTGTCTAAAGTGACAGTAGCCTTGTCCGGTGTGACTTCGGTTCCCTGAACGGAGGACTTGGCTATTACCGGTTACACCTTCCTAGTTGTTCACCTCTAACATCCCTGTTGGGACACCTACTACCAAACAGCTAGAGTTTGTGTGATAACAAGTTTGTTTGAGACAGTAAAGTATTGGTCAAATGGTAGATTCCTTCTACAATCCTCACTCAACTTTTCCCATTCTTTTACCAAATCATCCATGTCAAATGGGGTGTTAGGCTCTTCGTTGGGCACAAGAAATTTAGGTGCAGTAGGCCTTGGTGTGCTCTGAAATTCATTGGGTCTATTATGGGGTCCTGTGCTTGAGAAAATATGCCCATCCATTGTCTTCTTTTCTTCTGAATGTGAACTGTTGTTGCCTCCTATTACTCCTTTGCTCCCAAGTTGGCTAGCCATCAATTCGAATCCTTTCATCATCTGTTTGTTCATGTCTCTGATGCAACTTGAAAGGTCTTCAAAAAATGGTTTTATGATTGTAATTAGTTCCTCCTCATATTCTGAGGTTTCCTTTCCATTCTTAGGCACGGTTTCAACAATATACTCTTCTTCTCCTACTGCTCCCTCTTCAACAAAAACCTCTTCAACTTCAGGTTCTAAGGGTGGTGGATTATTTCTTTGGCTCCTTGTTAAGACCATCAGGTGCCAAGATCATGCTCTGATACCACTTGTAATGTCCATTTTTAAAAAATTTATTAAAATGGCAAATTTTTCACTTTTTTCCCTAGTTCTACCTTTGACTAGTTTTGATATCTAGGTCTCCAAATTGCTCCAAATGCTCCCAAATCTTCAGAGAAGGTGTATTACTAATATTAGGACTTGATTATGATGTTCATGGATGATTTAGGACCATCAAAATACTTCTGCAAACCCCTTTAAGATTCTGGCCAATGTATGGAATTTTACTAGCAATTTGGGGTTCGAATCCCCCCAGGGTAAATGTTGAATATGGCTCTACAAATGCTTAAGTACTGAACATGAAACTTGTGTAGCTCATTAATGACAGTCCATTAATCATAAATACATCAGAGAAATGTTCTTCCATTCGAATACATCACTATTTCATTGCTATGCTTCAAGATAGTGGGGAAATGGCACCATGTGTTCATTAAAAATCAGATTTATACATTTCCACTTGGAATCTCGACCTGAAACTTTCTGAAGATGAAGAACAGAGCATTTACTTCATATTACAAAAGAAATGGGGCATTAGAAGCTCCCCCAAAAAGTACAATAGCTCACCAAAAAAGCCTCTCCTCAAGGATCAATAATATGTAATGAAAACTGGAAATGGTTGAAGGAGTGAGCTGCATTAGAAGAAACCACGAGTTTCCCTGTAGCTTACACCTGCAAATAAAGACTCCATTAAAGCTCCCATGAAAGGTCTGAGTGGCCTTTCCACACACCAACTCGGATGGGAATCTTTCACCCTCGAAATTGGCTAAGGCAAGTAGACTAGTTTTCCACTAGCTCTCTTCACAAATGCAAATTCTCAAAATGATCAAAAACTCTTCTCTTGGTTGATCCCTGTATTTTATAAACATCCTTAGCCTTCTAAGGTTCCCAATCCATCCATAAACTCCAAGCCAATTCAAATTAGGGTGGGGCTCAAGATTTGACATGTGTCCTCCCTTTCCAAGACTTCCACCTTTCACCAATTCGAATAGGAACCCATTGAGCTTCCCCAAGTCCCATGAGTGCCTTCTTGGATGTTATATTTAGGCCTGAAATGTCATAATGGTCAGATGTCAACAATCGAATCTGCAATTTGTCATAAGTGTCATAGCATCTTCATCATTATTGTCATATAGGTTAGGGAATCTAGTCCAAGTGTCCAATAACTCCTCATTTGACTCTTCCTTCTCTTTAGGAGCTACATTTCCATCCAAATTCGACCTATGATGCATATGGCCAAGTGTATGAGCCTCCTAACTCATCCCAAGAACATTAGGCTTCCCATGGATTCAAAATTGTAAGAGGAGGATGCCACGTGGCACAGAAATTCTAGCTTGTGTGGGCCCCACAACCTCCATGTGTCTTCATGATCAATTGTCACTTTGATTTTCTCTTGCATTTATTTAATTAGCTCCTTTATTAAATATTTATTCCACTCTAATGTCTAAACATCATTTAATAGCTCCCTTATTGCAAATACCAATGTCTCCATCCCCCTAGGGAACTAGTAGGATTGATGGAATTTTCCTGTTATAACCTTAATTGAATTGGGACATTACAGGATACCTATCGATGATGTGGATACTTGTATCGATGGTGAAGGATACTTGTATCGATGATGATGATGAGGATACTTGTATCGATGATGAAGGATACGTGTATCGATGATGAGGATACCTGTATCAATGATGAGGATGCTTGTATCGACGATGAGGTCGATGATGAGGATGCTTGTACCGACAATGAGGTCGACGATGAGGATACCTGTACCGACGATGAGGTCGATGAGTGGTCCTTAGACTTGGTCTAAGTTGACGAGTGGATTGCATCATCCCTGGACTTTAGTCCTAAATGGATCCGGAGACCTATGTCTTCGAGAAGTGGTCCTTAGACTTTGTCTAAGTGGACGAGTGGATTGCATCATCCCTGGACTTTAGTCCTAAATGGATCCGAAGACCTGTGTCTTCGAGAAGTGGTCCTTAGACTTTGTCTAAGTGGACAAGTAGATTGGTATGATGATGTACATTTTCACCACTGTGATCATGATATGGGTGAAAATCATAGTGGAAAAAATTGGCGAAAAATCGGCGATGTCCCGAAAAATCGTGATTTTTTCTGGGTGCCGATTTTTTGGCCCGAAAAAATTGACAAAAATCGGGAAAAAATCAGCAAAGACGGGAAAAATCGAGAAAAATCAGCAAAAATCGGTAAGCAAATTTTGACCCTATTAAAGTACAATTTTTGCATTTTTTAATGCTTTCCGCGGTTTGCCGATTTTTTCGACGATGTTGCCAAGAAGATGTTTTCTGGACCCTCGCATATTTTTTGCCGATGCCGATTTTTTCCACTATGGTGAAAATTATTGAAATTTTGTTGGAGAGCCCATATATGACTCTTCCAATGATTAAAGTGTCAACTTTGAAGACCTTGAATATCCGTTTTATGATGAGATCTCTCATGATACGGTTCAGACATACTTGCTCGCTGCTATTAATGACATAGGATTGTATATGAAGACTTGTGATATAGATTTTGGCCAACCTGATTTGCACTCTCCTAGGGTGGATTTAGGCCTTCATTCTCGGTCAATTTTCTCAGGTATTTATTCAAGTTTTGGATGACAAACAGATGCTCTTATCGCAGGTTCAGAGCAACAAAGCCTCCCCTCTCCTAAGGTATAATTGAGGCCTCTTTCCTAGCCATATCTTTCAGGCTTCCTGGCTGCTTTTAACAATGATTTGGGGTAGCAAACAGGATTGAAATAGCAGGTTCATAATGAAGATGATTTGTACTCAAGCCCTATCCAATATTGGATTGAGAGAGCTTTTGAAAAAGGATATCCTCCTTGGCAAAGGTTTGACGACATCTTCCCTCATGATCTCTTGTATTGTTCCAGCTATATTTCATTGAAGATAATTACACATACTCAGCTCATTATTGATGTGGTTTTGTCTTGGTTTATTGCCAAACGCAAGGGAAGAAACCCTAGCATGGATGATATGCTAAAGTGGCTTCACTGGTTGTCTGTTTGAACTTGACATGCACTTTTCATCATGCTTAGAGTAGGTAGGTAGTATGAATAAGCTCTTGCATGAGCAGTAGGTTGATGTGTTGTTGTGGAACAAAGATGAATGTGTGATGTGGTTATGTAATTTTGCTTTTGATGGTCAAAGCTCAGAAGTTACTTGCAGAGATTCTAGGGTTCTCATATGCTCTCCTTTGCAAGATCAAGCACACATTCCGGAGTTGGAACCAGTTGCTAGTCCCCATTCCGTATGGGTGTCCACGTGTGATTCTGATCACACTCTTGAAGAAGGGGGTGACATCATTTGATGACAATTTGATGATGCCTGACCCCTAACCATTGTTGATTGATTGATGAGTCATCCCATCTTTTACCACCCAATATGCACAAGGTGCTCATTTGACAGAAGACATCATCAGCTAGCCAGGGACCTTCCAGTCCCCCGTCCGATCAAGTAGTCTTCTGCTCAGTTGTTGTACTTTACACCTCATTTCAATTTGTCATGGTCAAAGAGAGGTTGTTTGTAAAATTTTACATCGTTTAAATGTGTAAAAAGGCTAGCCCAAATGAGTCACTCATGTTATGACACCTCTGGAGTGTTTTTTACCTAGTTGAACTGAGATCCTAGTGATCAGAGTTCAACATGGTTTTTTCAACTCACACCTCCAAAGCCAAAGTGTGTTATAACATAGGTACCTCAGCTTGCTGTCTAAGTTCAAATTTAGTCAGTCCCCATGGTCCTAGAGTCATTCAGGGCATATTTGGTCACTAGGAGAAGCAATTTGGAAAAAGACTATATAAATTGATGCTGATTTGGATTTGGATATTGGCACGGAGGACTTGATGCAGGTTTAGTTGGATGTAAATCCTCAATTACCATCAGTTCATGCAGGTGTAGATCCAAAGATTACAGGCATGAAGGCACTAGTCAACCTTGTGCTTCTAGGCGATGTAGGCATACAGCTAGTACTACTACTGTAGTTGCAGATGACCTTGAGCCTAAGGAGTCCAAGCCTAAGCCAAATGATGATTCCATTGCTAGTCCTTCTAGTTCTAGCAATGGTGATGAGTTTGATCATTGATGATGTATGACAGTTGACTATGTAGCATGTTGTTTTTTGGACACTACGGGCCATATAGCCTATAGGCCTCATAGATTGTGTATTATGTTCCAATCCCAGTATCCTTGTATAAATTTCAACATTCTAGAATTTAAAGTGTCAACAACAAGAAACTCCTGAGAAAGCTTCCATAATACTTTGACTGTTGAGCATCCACCAGGACCACCACCTGTCAAAAGGTGAGATGTGTCACAGGTCTGGTGTGTGACTTCCCAATCTAACTTAACAGCAATGACAGCTTCTCCTGAACAACACACTCTTTGCAGGAGCGTGCTGGCTCATGAAAGGCAACATATCACTTGTAGGAGTCAAGCCATGCTGGGGGTAATAGCAACAACTTGCTCTCACTGACCCGACAAGCCCCTTTGACAATATCAGCAATAAAAGTAATAAAATGATAGAAAAAGAACCACAGATATTCTTTGTGATCAAGGACTAATGAAATAAGGCTTGATACAATAGTCATGGTCTCTTCGGTGTTAATCTTGTGTGGATTCAAAACTACATAGACCACATGAACCATATGGGGTAGATGGAACCTTGGTTGCGGGGAAGTGCCCCCCACCCCTGCTTCATTCCCAGAGGAGTGATCAGAAATCGCTCCAGGGAACGCAATTCCTGATCAGTCCCTCTTGGAGTTTTTTTGGGAAGCGCGATTCCGACAAAAAGAAATTGCTCCCTAGTTTTTTAGGGAGAGATGAGGGAGCGGTGCTTCCAGAGTGCTCCCTCGTCGCTACTTAGTCGTTCCCAAGAAACAAAAAGCTCCATCAACGCTCCCACAATTTGAGGCACATTGTTTTGGAGTTTTTTTAATTTTGGAACCAAGGGATGGTTCCACTTGGATTTTTTTAATCCACTTGGATATTTTGGAATGCTTAGGGTTCATTTAGGGGATTTAAACACTCTTTAACACCATTTTCTCTCATTCTATTTCTCATTTCATTCATTTCACTTCTCTTTGCTAGAGATTTCAGTGGGTTTGCTAGTTATTTGTGAGCAAATTTGTGGGAGCTTGGAAGGGAGATTGAAAGAGTAATTGAAGGCTACTATTTGTGAGAGCTTGGAAGGGAGATCGAAGGCTTCCATAGAGACATTAAACCATCTTTGGAAAGCTAAAGAGGTAGACTGTAAATCCCACTCTTTGTTTGTTTTTGAAAAAATATTTCACTATGTTAAAATTTTAAATCTTGAATGTTCTCTTCTCCTACTCTTTCCCATTTATCCTCCATCATTCTATTGCAGGCAACAAGTGATTCTCATCTTGAGTCAAGAAGCATGATGGGTATGTAGTTTTTGCTTTTGGTTCCACTTCTTATCATGATGGTGGTGTTGGAAAATAGATATACCAGTGGCAGTGACGAGGAGGAAGAGGTAGGGAGTGGCACATACCATGGAGAGGAAGAGGAAGGGGAAGAGGATGATGATAACGATGCTGAGAGTTATGATGAGCAAAAACAAAAAGATACAACACCTTTGTGGAAGTATGTGACAAGGCTTGGGGGAGGGAAAGGGGGTGGAACCACAAAATTTATATGCCCCCATTGTACTAAAATTTACACAGGTTCATATACCTGTGTGAGAAAGCATTTATGTGGGGTTATGCAATGTGATCAAGGTAAGGCAATTGGAATCAAAACATGTGGCAAAGTGCTAGGGAAAAAGAGAAACAAATACAAGTTGGAAGAAGGGCCGCTCAAAACAAATCCAAGAAATCAAGTGTTGAATATAAAGCCTCATACAGAATTTTTGGTAGTGGATCATCATCGGCTCGATCGGGACCCTCATCCCCCCATAGTATTGGATTCTCCCCTATGAGAATAACAATATCATATTTCCTTGACAAAGGTTGTAGAGATGATGTGGATTCAAAAATTTACAGATTTCTCTATGCATGTGGTGTACCATTCAATGTCCTTTGCTCACCCTATTGGCATGAAATTTGAAATGGTACAAGCCATCAATGGTGCCCCTAAAGGATACAGGAGCCCTGGGTATGACAAAGCTAAAATCGTGAGACTTGACAGGGAAAGAGCCAAAATCAATAGTGCTCTTGGAAATTTACAAATGATTGGTCCAACTATGGGGTATCCATTGTATCTAATGGGTGGACAAATGTTAAAGGCAAGCCATTGATAAATATTCTTGGTGTGTCAGCTAGTGGTGCAATCTTCCTTTCATCCCATGACTACTCAAATCGCTACAAGATTGGTATTAATATTGCACAACCTTTACTTAAAAAGTTAAAACCATTCAAGAAATTGGGCCATACAATGTCACTCAAGTCATCACTGATAATGCTGTGAATTGTAAGGCAGCAGGAGCAATCATTGAGGATAAGTATCCCAACATATTTTGGTTAGGGTGTTTGGTTCACACATTGAACCTTTTGACGCATGATATTGTTAAGATGAGGGACCCTAATTATCAATAAATCGATGCCTTGTACAAGAGAGGGAAGAAAATGATAAAATTTATTACCAATCATAGCATGGCCCACAACATTTTTAGCAATCACTCTAGTTTGGAGCTATTGAAGATTGCAAAGACTAGATTCGCTAGCTACTACCTCACCTTTAGGAGGCTTTTGAAGGTAAAAGAGGCATTGGCTAGTATGGTCTCAAGTGATTCATGGCAGGGATTGAAAGATAGAGCTGCAAACACATCTAATAGACATGACTTTCAAGAGATGGAGGACACTGTTCTTAATGGTCAATTTTGGGCACAGGTTAGGTATGTTCTGCAGTTCACCAAGCCTTTTTATAGTATGATTCCTTTTGCATATATAGATCGGTCGATGACTAGGGAGGTGTATGAGCAGATAGATAGTATGCTTGGTCAAATCAAAGACATTGTTCAGCAAAGAGATGCAATCTTGTATGATGATATTAATAAACATTTGGTCAAAAGGTGGGATAATTTGAATGTTCCACTCCATTCCCTTGCATATGTCCTTACCCCAAAATATTATTCTCCATCTTGGTTGGCCCAACCAGCACCTGGGGGTGGAGTTAGGAGAAAACACACACAAATCCAATGATGTAGATTGGGTATATGCTTGCATTAGACAAGTTGGTCCCTGACGAAAAGTGTGCTCAAGTACGAAGTATATTGAGCAAATACATCAATCAACATGGAGTCTTTGGGAACATGCATGCAACCAAAGATTGAGATAAGTTGAGTCCTATCGAATGGTGGAACATGTATGGCTCCTCTACCATATTTCTGTATAAATTGGCGGTGAGGGTGCTTTCATAAGTTGTTAATAGTTCTTCTGCAGAGAGGTGTTGGAGCACCTACAACTTCATCCACAACGTCAAGAGAAACAGTTTGAATGTAGATCAGGCAGAAAGCTTGGTTTGTGTGCACTACAACTTGAGGTTGTTGTCCCACTATTGTGATACGGCCAAGAATGATAGAACATATTTGACTTGGAACAACAATCCATAAGTGGCTAATTTAGAGGATGGAGTAAAAGCATAAGAGCACTTGGAGGTTGAACTATTGGGTGATCATGATGGTGATCAAATTCATACAACAGAGATGCCACCCCCAACCACCACCAAGTTTTGAGATATAGAAGTTTTGCCTTTATCTTCACGACCTCCAGCAATCCGTGGGGGCCATGCATCTTCTTCTCATGTTCCACGAACACTTCCAGCTGCTCCTGTTCTTGTACCTAGACCATGTTGAAAAAGATAACTCTGGAGGTCCTCCCATATTTTTGGTGTGGGTGTGATGAGGAGGACCAGAAAATTTTGTTCTTTGTGTATTTATGTAACAAAGTGACGTTTATGTAAATAAAGTGAAAGTGATGTTTTGTAATTTATAAAAGTGAGTCACTTAAGTGATGTATTTATTAATTAATTATTAATTGAGAAAAGTGCATCTATTGGGAACTGTTGTCCTCCGAAATGGCATGCGTGTCGTTTGAAAGCCCAAAGTGCAACACACCAGCTGGAATGACAACTGTCTCAGGAGAGAGGCCAATGTCACCACACTCCTCTCCTCTTCGCTTCAGGTTGGCTCTTCTCCAACACTAGGGGGGTATCCCTAAAATAGGATCGCTAAGGCAGGTACAGTAACGGGCAAGGTGAATGGAAGAGGCTGCCTTAGAGAAACGGAAGTAACAAGAGATAGTTTTAGGTGGGTGATGAAAAAAGAAAGGAAGATCAATCCTCAGGGAAAGACCAGTGCCAGTATCAAAGAGGGGCGAATGGAGTCAAAGGAGAGCTCTAAAAGGACCTTGCTGCCAGGTGAATGTAGTGACCAACTAAGAGCTCTTGCACTAGAGCATACCTGAAAGCCGCAAAACTTAAGAGAAAAACATGGGTCAAATAAAGTTGCGCTAGATTGTTAGCCTTCTATTCAGATGATCCCAGCTTAAGAATCGAAAGCAAAGAGCTAAGAGAGGTATTGCCTCAGACAAAATGAAACATGGCATACAAATAAAAATGGAAAACAAAGAGCGAAAGAATTCCCAATTTATCCAAAGAATCCCATCATGATATTTTTCTATTAAGGTCTGGGGAAGAACTCCCAAAAAAATTTCATGATTACAATGAAGAGAGTTGGTCTCTTTTATAGCCCAAAAACTCACCTACTTAAAAATAATAATAAAAAAAATAGAAGTAAAGTGAAAAAACACTTTTCTCTCCTTGTAACAAAAAGCTCGAACTATATGATTTTTCTAACAATCCCAATCTTAACGAATGAAGAGATACCCACATCATCGACCAAAATGGACAGCTCGGCATTTATTTGACTGTGCCATTTTGTTTGACAGCCGAGAAAACATTGTGTTAAAGCACTTTGTCACAACCAACCGCGGCCCTTTGTTTTTAAAATCAGATGCCCACGATTTGATGTCAGGAGACCAAAGGAAGTTTCAATGCCAGCAGTGGCCAATGATCCGAGACTGTGCTGGCCGCCACGATGTCAAAAAAAATGGTTGTGCGCTGATTTAATTGTTGAAACACGAGCATTATATTGAATGTAACTCTGCGTCCCAAAAAATGGCTGCAAAATGAAAACGTGGACTTCTATTGATACTCGGGGGCCAAGTTATTGTGGATCCATCCTTGGTCACTCGGCTGCCGAATGGCTCCAACACCGTGACATGTCACCGACCTGATCCAAAAGAAAATCACTAAACTCGTGCTTTACGCTAGCCGCCATGAAAACAACGGAGATGACCCGTGGAGAGATAGGCAGCTCGGCTGATAAAAAATATGTGGATGAACTCGACCTTCAAATGCTTGAAATGACCCCCGATTTGCTTGAGTTTGGCTGAACCCCGAGTTCACAAAATTAATGAACAGGCCGCCAAATGTCATGAGGTTCGAACTGTCTTTTGTTCAAGTCTCGGGCTCGGTATTGATGGTATCGGCTGCCAATAAATCGTGAGTGCAAACTCCACGAATTTATCACGAAACCCAGGTGGCCTCAACGAATTTACTCGAAACGGAAGTGGCTTGCCAACCGTGCCCACTTTCCGATTACCATGGAGAGAATTTGAAAGTGCCATCGCAAACTCAATCATGCCATAACGCTCAAGAAGTCGGTGCCCTGTGATCTTTTCCCATTGTTCCATGACAGGATAAGGAAGTGCTGATGAGCCATACATCATGAGACGAAGTTGATGGGCAGCCGACGCGACAGCCTTATGAGATTCTGTTCCCATCAATTCATAACCTTGAAGCAATCGGGCATAAATTGTTGGGACCCCAGTGAAAACAGTTATTGCATCTTCAGCCTTGCTTCCATTACTATGGTATGACTCAATCCATTTTTGCCATACTTCTCTTACACTGAATATTGGGATGAAATCCAGCGCTGCACCAGCATAGAGAGGTGCAAGCAAGGCATTGTAAAGGCCATGCACATGATGTAATGGCAGGCAATGCAAAAACCTATCAGTGGGTGTATACTCCCATGCTTCTGTTACGATTTGAACTTGTGCAAATCTCATGTTCATCAGCTCTGTAATCTCGCTTTGTATTGACCTTCCCAATAAATAAAAACATGGTGATAGAGGACTGTTGGTATTCCAGGGTGTGTAAGCATAGCCAACGATGCCACTGGAAGCAATTCCCAATCAAAGTATCACCACTGTAGAGATCTGAAGCAATGAACGGGAGTCCATCGAGCTTATCTACTATTTTCAAATTTTCTAGCTGAGATTTCCCAAAATCTACTTCTAGCATTGTTAAGCAATTCTCATCATGACTGTCTCAGACACAAAGGTGTGAAAATGCATTGATCAGAACAGTCCAGGGTCTATTGAAACATGTCTGGTTACCAAAGTATCTTCCTGGTTTATACCCATAATGAACGCTGACAGCAACAAATGGGGTTTTGATCATTTCATATGGATCTTTCCTTCTTTACTAGATTCAACTGTAATCTGCCTTTCATTAATTTAAATCACTTTCCTCTGATTTTTTCCAAACCTGTATCTCTGAGCTCGAAGCCTAGGAAACTCATGTTCTTTACTGGTGCTAATCTCTCTGAAAATAACTCATGGCCTTCTCAATTGTCTCTGTCTGTAGGCAAATGAGAGAGGGAAGCAAATTTAGGTTTCTGTAATGTCTAGTTTCAGCATCCGCTCCTGCTTTTCATGCTGCAACTCTTTGCTGACTAGTAACCTGGGACCACTGACTTGATAGAGCCTGTTGTTGCCGAAGTTGAGCTATTTTCATCTTCTTCCCTCTGTCCCAGCAGCCTCCTTTCTGACCCTGTCCTTAAAGTGACCACCCATGCAAAATGGGAGGTAACAGGAACCATAGATCTCCTAATCTAATCCTAGCCATTGATTAGGTAGTTTCTTTGGTAGTTCGGGTTAGTTGATGAAAAGTAAAGTATAAAAGAAGACAAAGAGACAAATGAAGATACACTCACCATCAAAAGAGAGGAAGAGGAAGATTGAAGACCAAGAAGAGTTCCCTAGCAGAGAAGGGCACGATTTCCAAGAGAAAGGAGTAGCACGCATCCCTAGGAAGTTTGCAGCAACCGTACAACAACATTTATGACAATCACATGTGTGGGCTCGAATCCCAAAAAATGACTACACATTAAATGCAGACCGTACAGCATTAATTGCAGGCACGTGTGGGCATAGAAATCAAGGGCAAAAAGTGTGTAGGTCGTATAGTACTGTACAGCATGTGTGGGCAGCCGTACAGTAGACCGTACAGTACTTTTTGGCACAGATTTCGAGGTAGTTTTGTTGTTCTGTTTTGAGAAATTTTGTCAGTAAGGGTTAAAAGAAAGAGAAAAATTCATTGTAAATATTTTTCTGAGTTTGCTCTTCTTAATGAAAAATCTTCTTCTTAGGGTTTTCCCCAAGTTTGTGGGGTTTTTGCCCGGTCTTTGACCAAAATTGTTGTGTTCATCTTGCTTAAAGTTATTTTCAGTATTTGGGAGTACATTTTTGAAGTTGTGGTTTTACTTTCAGAAATTCAAGTTAAAACCCTAGTTTTCAAAGTGTTTGACTAAATGTGTGAATGAGCAAATTTCATATTTTTAAGTCAATGTTCTTCATGGCATCAGAGTTCATGGTACCAGAGCTCATGTTATCAGAGCCATACTGAAAAAGAAAAGTAAGCAAGTGTTCTTTGAAGTGCAGAAGAGTGTTAAGATTGTCTTTCAAGTTATTTTTGGTTGCAAGTATTTTCCATGATGAGTATTAGGTTTGAGGATAGGTTGGATGGAGTATCCAACTATATCCCATGGAAAGTAAGAATCACTGTTATGTTAAAGGAACTTAGAGTTTGGGGATTTACTAACATTGTCATGACTAAGCCAACAGATAAAGATGAGCTTGAGGAGTTTGAAGCTCTTGAAGCCAGATCCCAGAGAATCATACTGGATGGGGTTAAAGACCATCTCATCCCACATTTAGCAAAAAAGAAAATTGCTAAAGAGATGTGGGACACATTGAACCAGTTGTTCGAAGCAAAGAACGAGAAGCGGAAGATGGCCCTAAAAGACAAGCTACATTGTATCAAAATGAACAAAGATGAGGGTGTAGCCTCCTACGTGACTCGTGTCACACAAGTCAAGGACGAGTTGGCAGCAGTAGGAGAGACTATCCCTGATTTAGAGTTGGTGAGGATAGCCCTGAAGGGCTTCACCAAGAAGTGGGAGGTCTTTGTGAAATGTATTGTAGGCAGATAAAAGCTTCCCAGATGGTCAAGATTATGGGATGACTTTACCCAGGAGGAAATCCAGGAAGGGCCTCGGGTTGGCAAGACTAGTGAGGATGATGAGCAAGATGTGGCACTTGCAACCAAATCGAAGAACAAGAAGAAGAAAGATTTGAGTCAGATCAAATGTTATCCGTGTGGTCAGTTAGGACACTATGCCATGAAATGTCCTGAGAAGAAGAAAGGGAAGACAGAGAAAGATTCAGCAACAACTGCAATAGATGAGTTTGCAGGTGAGTTTGAGCATGAATTTTCTCTAGCCTCTTTTGACTCTAGTGTAGCAAGCTCGGTTTTTTAGCATGTCTGGATTGTTGACAGTGGGTCAACCAGACATATGACTAGTGTATGATGCAATCCAGATTATCATAGAGTTGGGACCAGGCCACTACATTCAGACAGATATTGACGATCCATAGATAGTTATTCGAGGGGTTGGAACAGTCAGGTTTCAACTAGACCTTGGAGAGGTCTTGGAGATACATGGAGTCCTCTTTGTACCTGGGATGAGAGTTAGCAAACTCTCAGTGTCATCTTTTCAAGATGATGGTTATGGGATGTTGGTCAAGGACGGTCATATCTTCATCTATCAGAGAAATGATCCTGTCAGGACCACTATCTTAGTTAGTGATCGCAGGGACAGATTATATATCTTGAGATTTGTACGTCCATGGACAGGTGGATGGCTATCAAAGTCAGAGGATGGGGCATGAGATACAGTTGATCGACATGTTAGTTACATTTCTTCTTATGAGGAGAGCGAATCTCTCTAGAGCACTGGCAGAAGACTCAGCCAGAGAGGTCATGGTGATGAGCAGGTTGATGAGGTTCAGGCAGAATCTCAAGAGTCGGAGTTTTATTTTCGTGGTGGCACTTCTCTGGTGGATGGCTATCAGAGTCAGAGGATGGGGCAGGAGATACAGTTGATCGACATGTTAGTTACATTTCTTCTTATGAGGAGAGTGAATCTCTCCAAAGCATGGGAAGAAGACTCAACCAGACAGGTGATGGTGATGAGCAGGTTGTTGAGGTTCAAGTAGAATCTCAAGAGTCGGAGTTTTATTTTCGTGGTGGCACTTCTCTCCGAGAGACATTCTAGAGTAGGAGGGAGCTGCATCAGGAGTCAGAGGTAGAGATTTGGATGGTGCCGAAAGGACCTCCCTCGTTAGGAGGGAGTGTTGAAAAAGATAACTCTAGAGGTCCTCCCATATTTTTGGTGTGGGTGCGATGAGGAGGACCAGAAAATTTTGTTCTTTGTGTATTTATGTAACAAAGTGATGTTTATGTAAATAAAGTGAAAGTGATTTTTGTACTTTATAAAAGTGGGTCATTTAAGTGATGTATTTATTAATTAATTATTAATTGAGAAAGTGAATCTATTGTGAACCATAGATCTCCTAATCTAATCCTAGCCATTGATTAGGTAGTTTCTTTGGTAGTTAGGGTTAGTTGATGAAAAGTAAAGTATAAAAGAAGACAAGGAGACAAATGAAGATACACTCACCATCAAAAGAGAGGAAGAGGAAGATTGAAGACCAAGAAGAGTTCCTAGCAGAGAAGGGCACGATTTCCAAGAGAAAGGAGCAGCACGCATCCCTAGGCAATTTGCAACAGCCGTACAGCAGCATTTATGATAGTCACATGTGTGGGCTCGAATCCCAAGAAATGACCGCACATTATATGCAAACCATACAGCATTAATTGCAGGCACGTGTGGGCACAGAAATCGAGGGAAAAAAGTGTGCAGGCCATACAGTATCGTACAACACATGTGGGCATCCGTACAGCAGACAGTACAATACTTTTTGGCACAGATTTCGAGGTAGCTTTTCTATTGTTCTATTTTGAGAAATTTTGTCAGTAAGGGTTAAAAGAAAGAGAAAAATTCATTGTGAAGATTTTTCTGAGTTTGCTCTTCTTAATGAAAAATCTTCTTCTTAGGGTCTTCCCCAAGTTTGTGGGGTTTTTGCTCGGTCTTTGACCAAAATTCTTGTCTCCATCTTGCTTAAAGTTATTTTCAGTATTTGGGAGTATTTGGGAGTACATTTTTGAAGTTGTGGTTTTACTTTCAGAAATTCCAAGTTAAAACCCTAGTTTTCAAAGTGTTTGACTAAATGTGTGAATGAGCAAATTTCATATTTTTAAGTCAACTTTCTTCAGACCACAAGAATAGAAATTGGAAGTTTCTCATGGCAAGAGGAAAGCTTAGTAGATAGTATCATAGTACTTTGTATTTAATGTTTATTATGGCTTATTTTGTAAACATTAGATAAGTTTAAGTTTCTTGAACTTACCTTTGATGTTTAAACTTTAAATCTATGTTGCAGGAAACACCACCCCCCTGACGTCCCCAGGTCGTTTCCTGCTGGAAACACGGAAACGCATACCGTACGGCATGGAAACGCGATTCCGTACGGACGGGCGCGTTTCCAGAGATGGAAACGCATACCCTCCGCAGGGAAACGTGTTTCCGATACGGATATGGTCTATAAGGCCGCGTTTCCAAAAACAAATTGTCTGTCTGATGAAAAATATCGCCCTATTCAATAGTAGTTGGTAGTATTAGATGGTAATAATAAATTCTTAAAGTAAAAGTGACATTCTCCGTAGGGAAACGTGTTTCCGATACGGATGTGGTCTGTAAGGCCGCGTTTCCAAAAACAAATTGTCTGTCTGATGAAAAATATCACCCTATTCAATAGTCGTTGGTAGTATTAGATGGTAATATTAAATTCTTAAAGTAAAAGTGACATTCTCCTTATATTTCTTTTTCTATCCTTTTACTTAAATTTTTAACATTACCATTAATTGTTTCAAGATGTTTGAGAGTGGTTCCAACCTCATCGGACTTCATATGCAAAAAGTAGAATTTTAGATCCCATTCAAAATTCAGCAGACTTAAGAGTTTTCAAGATTTCAGGATTGAAAAGTTTCCATCAGTTTCTATCATGTATGAGGGTATGGGATTGGCATTTAATCAACACCACATCAACCCCTATATGTATCTTGATGTTGGTGGTGTTAATTGTTGAACTCCTCTGTCATGACCTTAATAAAAGTGTACTCTTCACTTAAGCAAAATCACTTATTAAGCATGGGAAACTTTTTCTACTTTATTTTAACGATTTTATTAGGAAGTTTAATTAAAATTGTAGGGTGTTGAGTCATTGACTAATGTCCTTGGAGGATCAACTTTGAGATTCAAGTTAGAGGCAAGGGCTAGAGCGTAGAGGAGGGAGGCATAGAGTGCTATTGATGAATCCCAATATAGGCAATGATTTGCCGACGTGTATGATTTATTATTTATGTTTCACATTCATTTTTTTAAATGTCCTTGCTCATATATATATATCGCGTTTCCCCATTTCCTAAATTTTGTGGGGTCATGTTTCCAACACGTCCCTGTTTCGTGCAACTTAGCTTTAAATTATTGATTGCATCTTACAACTCTTTCGTAATGAAAATGATATTATGATGCTTTGTTTCATTTCATAGTTGATGTTATCTGTTAGAGTTTGTTGATGGAAAATATTATATGTTGAAATTTGATGATTGATGATTGATCATTTGATGACAATGTTATAAGTTATAGCTCCTAGATGATTGATGTTATGTGTACTAAATGGTTATATCTATGTTTTCGTGTTTTCTATATCTAATTTGGCATTCTGCATGTTTTTCTTAATAAGTTAATATATATGCATCAAAATATATTAAAATATGTATTATATAAAAACACTCCCGAAACGGAAGCTTTTGAAAATTTCACTTTCCGCTCCCGCTCCCCGCTCCCAACAGCATAGGATGGAACACAATTCAGCAAACAAAAACTTAACTGTCAAAAGACTGCAAGAGATCCACAACTGAGAAAAAAAAAAGTTACTCATTCACTATAAGATCGGGTACACTAAGTTCCAATGTTGTAAATATCGTGTCGCAAATGTATCGCAGAGGGTCTCCAAAGAAACTTATAGCAACATCGAGGAAAATATCAGAAAATATCGGCAAACTTTAAAATACAAAAATATTTATTTTTTCCAGTTTTTAAACATATAAAGCAACCTCCCTCCCTCCAGCCCTTTTTATGGGGAAAGGTAATAGTGAGTAACACCTTTCCTCTCAATCTACACTTTCCCTCTTCAAAATAAGCAAAAAAAAATACCCCAAAAAATCTCTTGAATCAACCAATACAAAAATATTTGCAAACATTAAAATACCAAAATATTTATTTTTTCCAGTTTTTTAAACATATAAAGCAACTCCCTCCCTCCAGGCCTTTTATGGGCGAAGGTAATAGTAACACCTTTGCTCTCAATCCACTGCTTTCCATCTTCAAAATAAGCAAAAATATTCCGCCAAAAAATCTCTTGAATCAACCAATATATTCCATCATCTCAAGATATTTTCCAATATATCACAATATTTTCAAATATTCAAAATTTGAATAATATCATGCTATAATGAAGTGATGATATCGCTGCCCTGGAAATCTCATGATTTTGACATTGTGATATTTGCAACATTGATACTGACGATTAATCCTAGTTAATAAATTTTTGCTATGCAGAAGAGACTCATTAACACAAATGCTATGCGGTCTGTAAGTACTAAGAAGTATTCCGATTTTGGGATCAATAATGGGATAAATTGAAAGTAAGAAATATCATCTATATCCAAAACAGATTAAACAGACTGACAAGCCAGCTGATTATTATTTATTGAATGAATCCAACAAATCACTCAAACGTGAAAAAGGATGCTAAAATCTGCGAAGACAATTGTATGATGAAAAATGGATATGAAGACAATACATCCTGAATGAAATGAATCTGTTTCCAGTAGGATTGTTAGAGAAAGGTTCGTGTGTTCGAAAAAAGAAAATATAAGAAATAGGAGAAATGCAAATCATAAACCCTTGCAAAACAATTTGAGGGAACTGGGAACCAGTTTCTATGGCGTATTCACGAATTCAAAATGCCCAAATTTAGTCTTGGGCAAGCTTGTCAGACTCGGGCTCAAGAATGACTTGGAGGTGGTTCAGCAACTTGTTAAAATTGGCACCAGTGTGGAGAATAACTCCACACCAGGCTCGACAATCAACTGAGTCACACTGAAATTCAGCAAGTCAATCAATTCAACATCAAACTCAATGGGTCAGCCAACTCGGCACCAGACAGGGCAGGCCATCCAAATTGCAAGATTCACATCTCACTCAGGCAGAATTGGTGAATATGATCATTTTGATCTTCAGGGCTGGTTAGGCCCCACAAAATCTCACCAAAAATAATGTAAAAAAATAGATGGAGAGGACAAGACCAAGAAAATCTCCTTTGGTGTCAAAGACATCATGATTAGCGAATAAAAACTCAAGGAACAATGTAACATTACTTCACCTGCATGGCACAGAATCAGCAAATGTGCACCTCCCATAGCTCGCAATTGCTCCTCTACCTCAAGAGCATGTTCCAGGCAGAATACATGTGGTCTCATGAAGCCTTTGCAAGGTTTCCACAGTGATGATGTTCTTCCCTTCCCCATTGCATTTTCCGTAACAGGAATATTTTCTTGAGAAACATTTCCTGCTGCAGATCCTAGCATATAGCCCTGTGCTGCTTTAGAAGCCTGCCTATTATGATGAACATCTTTACATGAAACATTAGTCATGACAGGCATAGACACAATGTCTGAATCTTCTGTAATGTCCTCATTCAGATCATTTTCTAAAGGGAGTTTCTTGGCTGCACGTTGATCATAAATAGATGGCTGTTCAGAATAGCTTGTAGAGAAATCTGCACTGCTTTCATCAACAACGGAGCACACCTCAGGACACTCAGTAATACATTTAGATACTGTACCAGCATCTAATATAGAAGCATTTCTGTCTAGTGTGGAAACTGTCATTTTCTTGGTCTCTTTTACAGAGGAAAATGTTATGCTGGGAATGCCTTCATTGGTTTCAGAAATCTTTTCAGAGGTCTCTCCAAATTCAATTTTTCCATCACTGAGCTGATTACTTGGTAGTGCTTCGCCCCCAGGAGTCCCTTTGACTGAAGTCTGACAGAGTGGGGAAGTTAGAATTGATTGCTCTAGCAAGTTACTGGATTCTGGTGAAAATAATTCCAGGCCATTGACATGGAGATCCCCATGATTGTCGGTTACAGATTCAGAAACAGATGCCCTCCTTTCTGGAAAATGGCTCAAAGACAGCAGAGACCCTTTCTTGAAACCTGCATTCTGCTTCAAGATGTCACAAAGAGAATCATTCTGCCTGGGGTGTAGAGATGATTCCTTATCTGAAGAAAAAAGCACCCTGGTGATTCCTTTCTCAGTCCCTTCCATAGAAATTTTACTAGCTGATTCAGGTGAAGAAAGCTGGGTGTTTTCTTCTAGAATACTACTCCTCGAATGATAGCTACCAGACAAAGGTGTAAACCCGGCAATGTCAACATTATCTAATGCAACATCTCGCTCTTCATGAGCAGGATGGCATTTGCCATTTTTGGCAATATCATCCAGTTCATCAGAATCTGATTCATCATTGTAAGTAGCTGCCAGAAGATCCAGTGCAGATTGCACTTTTATTGAAGAAATAGGGACTGAAAATGCATTTGACATAGATCTGTTTATGAATTTTGTTGAACTATCAGAAGCCTCATTTTTATTGTCAACTTTAGGGAAATCATTAGGGTATTTGTGGGGTAATACTTTATTCAACGCCACATCCCTAACAATCCATCTATTATTCTGAGCTGCATGAGAAATTGTGCTTCTACCAGATAAACTAGCAGATGAAGAAAATAGGGAGCTTGAATGATTCTTGAAATCATACTCTCCTTCGTTATTAATCACATTCTCAGAGCAAGCAACTGCACTGTTATCTTCAGCCATGGGTTCCAATATTGCCTTGCATTCCTCCAATATTGCCTTGCATTCCTCCAGCGATTTTTCACCACAGAGGCTCAACGCTGAGGCATTCCTGAGCTTTAACTGACTTGAAAGATTCATGACATTGAATTTGGACCTTCTAATTGCTGGAATATTATCCATTTCGGTAACTTCTTTTGGCCGAGCTGCAACAAATTCAGACTCACTGTGCTGAGTTCTTCTTTTGCAAAAATCTCCTTTACTATCTTTGGTAGAGAGTTCTGTTACAACACATGGGAATTCATAATACAAATAAGTACAATAAATCTTCCATACAATTATGCAAGAATATAATTTCACTGAAAACAAAGCTAGGATCAGCAATTTGTTTAGTCTGACCAACAGAAAACCTTGCTTGTCCACATGCATGTCTGTGCATATAAAGTTTTTGCATAAAATATCAAGAGGCAATACAATACAGAGAATAACTTTACTTTACTGGATTAACCCTTTATTAAAACTTCTAGAATTAACTGAATCTGCAGTTAAAAAAATATGGAGGTATCTACTGCTTTTAAACTATTACCAAGAATGGCAGCATCGACCAATGAAGTGGTATAGCGTCCAGCAGTATTTACGAGATAGATGACGAAATAATCACTAATAAATGATTGAAAACGCCACATCTGGCAGTCTATTCACAACAGCACAAGATGTTTGGTGGTGAAATAAATGCATACAAATTCACAGGATTTGCAAGTTTATTCACACATTCACCACCTCCATCTTGATGATTGACACAATGGGATGCCGAACCAGGTGGTGCTTCAAGAAGAAAATCCATGTTGCAATTTGCAAATGTCCAAAGAAAATAAAAAGAAGTACAGGAGAAAGAATAGTCTTTACCTTTCTCTACAGATTTATATCTATCAAGTATTTTTCCAGATTATTAATTCTCTAAGTTCTTTTATAGATACGATAAACTGATAGACCACTATCATATTCAAAATATAAATCATCTCCAAAATGTTGTCCTTGGCAATAGGTTCAACAGAATAATTATATTATTTGATCAATTTATTTGATTTTTTCTTCCCAAAGTTGTCTTCTTAATAAATTGATAGATGTTGTGATTTTCCGTCAAAATTCTAAAATTTGTTATGTTCAATATGTACAGTACTACATAGTGAGGAAGCACTCGTATCATTGCAACAACCTTACCATATTCAGAACTCAGTTACACAGCCTCGATTACAAGGACAAAAAGCCTAAAAGGACATTCGGCAATGTTTAATAAGTTCAAAAATGATGAGAAAATAGGAAAATGATAACATCACCTAAACCAATGCTCTGGTTAGCAGTAGTTGCAACTCCGATAGAGGTGACATCTTCTCTTGCAGGGCCTGCAGCAGATGCTCCATAATGTTCATCAATAGATTTATAATCGGAAGGCAAGAGATTCCTTGCAGCTTCCTCAGAAAGCTGTATTATCGCCATACATGGGAAGCCCAAAACTCCACAAGCAACACATGCCAGTGTGCCTGAATCAAGATGCATGAAATCATCAGATGGGGAGTCACTATCCAAAGACTGACCTCCCATAGAATTTTCCTGGACACAAACATCTGTAAACCTATCATTACTGAAGTCAGGCCGTTTTCCCTGTTGGCAATGGTGGCCTAAAAAGTTGCCAACGTTAATTGACTCAGATACCAAATTCTCATTCATCTCCAGGATATTTGGTGCACATGAACCTTCTTTTCTACCCACCATTATACTGCCATTTGTTGAAGAGTTAGATGGCAATGTTTCCAAGCAGCTTGCTCCAAATGAAGAACCACATTTTGCATGAGTTACAGTAGAAAAACATGAAGGTGAAGATGGACAATTACTCGAAATATGAGCAGAATCCCAGAGAACTGCATAGCAAGTAGATTCCTTTTCAAGGAGATCACAAAGCAGGCGATTATTATCAATCATATCATTTACAAAATGTTTCTTGACCGCCATTTCCCCTTCACCTCTCTTCCTGTCTTTTAACCTGGAACTCCGAGGCTCACTTGGTAAGCTTGCAGGTATCCTGAAAACACAAGCCACATAGCACTTGGTAAGCAATACAGTTACAGATCAAATAATTGTTTTAAGACCCTAATATGATAAAATTACAAAACATATGCAATCAACAGAGATGCCAACAGATTGGAGGATCAAACATGATCAGAGACCCAGCACCATCACAGTCCTACACTAACAAAAGGTATCCCTTGCTTATTGTTGATGTGCATGGTTCAGAAAAATGGCAAGCAGAGAATTATTTTGTATACAAGCAAAGTAATTACCATTAAAAATGACAATTATGTTCAAGTTTGTTGTTCTCAATTGGTGGGGATTTCTGAATAAAAAACCATTAATTGTACAGAAAGCGACATGAATAGAAGTGAAAGAAAATCAAAAATCATTTGGGAAAAAAACAGAAAGCAATGCTGAATGGACACCTCTCGACGTATCTCTCACCAAAGACTACAAAATACTGGTAAACGATATCATATGTAACGGCCATGTAGGACACTGCTATATAGATCAGTTGCTCAAGCAATTCTTCTGGCTGAAGGAGTTGGGATCTCTGTTACAGGAATTGGATCCCATAATCCACATACCATACGCAATTCCGCATTTTTTGGATTTCCTCCAAGTTTCATCCATGATATGAGATAATCCATGTCAGTCTCAAAAAGGTGCATATGAGATAATCCATACACTTCATTTTGGTTAAGAATTTTCATCATGTTTTGGGACATGGGGATGTGTAGAAAGACCTTCCAAGTTTCATGGGACATCAAAGGGAACGTCATGGTCCCCGACATAGGGGGCTTTACCCAAAATATTAAATATATAAAAGTATAAAAAACTGTAAATATGCAAAATAATTGAGAATTTTTATGCAGAATTAATCACAAATTTATAGAATTAAAGCAACAATATCCATGATCCAACTGCAAATTGGTATTTACAATAGAAAAATCATTGTATTTGTCAGTGTAAACTCATCAATGTCAAGATCAAAATGAAATCCAATAATGCATCATATTTGTTAGTTTTGTAACTAGGGAAGTGTTCCCCAAGTGACAATTGCCTAATGTCACTTAGAAGGGGGAAAAAGGTGACCCTCACATTAAATACACTTAATGAGACTTTATAACATTAAAGTCACTTTTTTATTTAACTTAAGTGGGTGAGTGATTTTATTTAAGTGATTTAAATAAAAAGGGATTTTTCACTCTCATTGGATTAGAACTCACTTAGGGTTAGACAAAAAGGGTTGAGGGAGGCATTTCATCTTACTTTGGCATTTGGAAAGAAAAGAGGAGAGAGAAGAGAGAGCTAGAGCTCCTGCACGAATATCGAGGCAGCCATTTTCTTTTGGCACAATTTTCAAGGCACTTGCTGAGCATTAATGAACAGTACGGATTCATAGCTGGATATTTCTTCTTCACAGCATGCATCCCGAGGTGTACGGTACAGCAGGAAGTTAGCATGGTTTCCAAGGTGAATCTGGGCACACATATTGAGGTATTTTCTGGGCACAGTTTCCTAGACATTATGCACACATCTCGAGGCAACTCTGGGCACAAATCCCGAGAAGTTTTACACAGATTTTGAGGCAGAAAATTTGGCACAGAAACCGAGGTTTGCTGCACAGTTTTCGAGGCAGTTTTAGTGCACAGAAATCGAGAAAATTTGCACAGTTTTCAAGGAGGACCGTACTGTACAGTTTCTGTACCTTCAGCACAGATTTCGAGGCACCCACAGGCACAGAAATCGAGGCTGCAGATTGGCACAGATTTCGGGAAATTGGTTGGATGAAATTTCATGGTGGAGATAGGTAAAATTTCTGCTGTTAAATTTATGTATTAATACTTAATGAAGAAATAAGAATTTCTCTCTCTCTTACTGGTTTTCCCCGTGGGGGTTTTTCCAGGGCACAGTTGCCGAAAATACTGAATCTATCTTTTTATGGTGTGATTGTTTTAAATATTTATTTTCAGCCTATTGGTGGTATTTTACAGCATATTTAATTGTTACTGAAAATTTCATAAGTAACCTTCAGCCTATGCAAAACCGGCTGTAGGTGAAAATCACTGAAATGTTGGCATAAACCAGCAAGCAGTAAAACCCAGAAAATCTACATGGTATCAGAGTGAGGGGGCAGAAAACAGTAATATTTTGCAGACACACAGTAATTTCCAGAACTCAGAAATTTTGTGATTTTCTTCTGTTAGTGATCAGCATTCTGTTGGGTTGAAATTGAGA
This sequence comes from Larix kaempferi, assembly GCA_027924585.1. Classification (NCBI taxonomy): domain Eukaryota; kingdom Viridiplantae; phylum Streptophyta; class Pinopsida; order Pinales; family Pinaceae; genus Larix; species Larix kaempferi. The sequence goes on along the minus strand of BSBM01000468.1, from coordinate 6,484,693 downwards.
TGGCTACAGGTCTTAGGTTGGAGGATACACTGAATGGGACAGAGAATTTTGGGCCATGAAAGGCCAGAATTTTACTGATATTGGAGGAGAATGAACTATGGGTGGAAGTAGTGAGAAATACTACAGCTAACCCGGTTACCATTCCCGCTGCTACAGATGTAGCAGCACTATCAGCCTTCAACAAGAAGGACTGTAAGGCTAAGAGGATTATCCTTAACGCAGTTAAAGACCACATAATCCCTCACATTTCTGGGAAGACTAGGGCACATGAGATGTGGAGTTCCTTGACCAATTTATATGAGAATTCCAATGAGAATAGAAAGATGGTTCTCAAAGAGAAACTCAAGAGTATAAAGATGAATGGAGGAGAGGGTGTCACAGCATACCTCACTAGGATATCTGCAGTTCGGGATGAACTGGCAGCGGTTGGGGAACTGGTATCTGCTACTGAGCTTGTACGTACAGCAGTGAATGGGGCTTCAAAGTCCTGGGGTGCATTTGTGCAAGCCATAGTGGGTAGAGAGAACCTACCATCTTGGGAGAGACTGTGGGATGACTTTGTGCAGGAGGAGACCAGGAGAGGTCTTGTACAGGGTAGTTCATCACAGAGTGGGGTAGATGAGGAGAACGTGGCTTTGACAGCCAAAGGGAAGAAGAAGAAGGGTCCCAAGAAGGGTGGGGCCAAGAAGCAATAGCAGCAGGGTGGACAGAAGGACTTGAGTGAAATCAAGTGCTATTGTTGTCAGGTGTTTGGGCACTATGCTTCACAGTGTCCAAGCAAGAAGAAGAAGAAGGGGCAGGGACAACAGACAGAAGCCTCAGCAGAGGTTGATGACTTTGGAGACTGTTTTCAGAGGGAGTTTTCCTTATTTGCTGGACAGATTGAAAGAGAGAGAGTCTCTTTAGCCACCAGCACAGATATGGATATGGAGAGTGAGCATTCATTGTTGGCAGGCCATCAGACAGGTCCATCCACCACTAGCACGTGGTACATTGACAGCGGAGCCTCGAGACACATGACAGGTACTCGAGAGTTGTTGTCCGAGCTATCACAGACAGTTAGAGATGTGGAGGTGGTACTTGGTGACAATACCATTGTTAGAGCAGTTGGTCAGGGGACCATTACATTTCAGAGGGTGCCTATGAGTCCCATGATTCTGAGGGATGTGTTGTATGTCCCTGGGCTGAAGAAGAACCTTGTTTCAGTTTCCACTATTGAGGACAGGGGTCTTGGGGTGTGTTTCTCAGATGGGAGAGTGCAGGTTTTCCCCAGGACTACAGGTGTATCTACTCCCATGGACATTGGGATTAGATGTGGAAAGCTGTACAAGCTATTGTTTCAGCCGCAGCATGCTCTAGCACACAGCAGCAGCAGTGAGCTATGTGAGCTATGGCACCGGAGGATGGCCCACCTACATCACCCAGCTCTGAGATTGTTGAGGAGCATGGTTACAGGTTTACCCGAGTTCAGCTCTGAGCAGAGTGATGTGTGCAGCGGGTGTGCTTTGGGAAAGTACACCAAGACTGTTTTTTCAAGCAGTGACACGAGAGCAGCAGGAGTGCTTGACTTGATCCATTCTGACATTTGCGGTCCTATGTCTTCAGTATCTTTCACTGGTCACGAGTACTACATTAGCTTCATTGATGACTACTCCAGGAAGACCTAGATCTACTTCTTGAGGAGCAAGAAGTCCCCATTAGTGTTGAGTGTCTTCCAAGGGTTCAAAGCCCTTATGGAGAAGCACACGGGGAGGAAGATCCGGATGTTGAGATCGGACAATGGGGGTGAGGATACCTCCAAGGAGTTCGATGCTTTTTGCAAACAGGAGGGTATACAGAGACAGCTGACAGTTCCCTACACTCCTGAGCAGAATGGAGTAGCAGAGAGAAAGAACAGGTCGATCGTGGGAGCAGCGAGAGCTATGCTTCATGATCAGGGGTTACCATTCTTTCTATGGGTAGAGGCATGTAACACTACAGTATATCTGCAGAACAGGAGTCCTCACCGTGCTTTGGGGAGGATGACTCCAGAGGAGATGTATACAGGCAAGAAGTCTGAGGTGAGCCACTTTCGGATATTTGGTTCTTTGACTTACTCTCACGTCCCTTCTGAGAAGAGGACGAAGTTTGAGCCCACTGCAGAGAGAGGTATCTTTGTGGGTTACAATGAGACTTCGAAGGCATATCGACTTTACATTCCTGGCCAGAAGAGAGTTGTAGTGAGGCGGGAAGTGAAGTTTGATGAGGAGGGAGCCTTCAAGAAGTCGAGAGAGATGGAGCAGAGGGAGCCATCAGCTCCCACACCTCAGTTGACACAGGCTTCTTTGATACAGGTTTCAGGTCCACAGGTTTCTAGAGTGACTGGATCACAGGGTACAGGCACAACTCCTACAGGTTCAATGGTTCAGGTGACAGGTACTTCAGGGACAGGTTCAGGGACAGGTACAAGTTCAGGTTCACAGGTTACAGGTTCTTCAGGGACTGGTTCATCAGTCACTGGTCCTTGGGGTGTTGGACCTTCTGCTTCTGGGAGTTCCTCGGATGAGGATAGACCAGTTTGGGAGGAGCCTTCAAGGAAGAGGAAGCCTAAGTGGCTTCAGGACACCTTGAAGGAAGCAGAAGCATTTGGTAGACCTCAGGAGGCGATCAGGACAGTAGTTGAGCCAAACAGATATGGGATGGCTCTTGTTGTGAGTCTTCGTGACTCTGAGCCTTCTACATTTGAGGAGGCTTCTCAACATCAGGTATGGAGAGATGCCATGATGGAAGAGTACCATTCCCTCATGAAGAATGACGCTTGGGAGATAGTGCCCTGACCTAAGGGGAAGTCGGTGGTGACTTCCAAGTGGCTTTACAAGATCAAGCATGCTGCAGATGGCAGTGTGGAGAAATTCAAGGCTCGGTTTGTGGCTCGGGGGTTTTCACAGGTTGAGGGAGTCGACTATGATGAGACTTTTGCGCCAGTTGCTCGGTATTCTTCCATCAGAGCAGTGATATCTATAGCAGCAGAGATGGGTTGGAAAATCCACCAGATGGATGTGAAGACCGCATTTCTCAATGGTCTTCTGCAGGAGGAGGTGTACTTAGAGCAGCCACAGGGATTCGAGATTCATGGGAGAGATTCTCATGTGTGCAGGCTTAGAAAAGCCTTGTACGGACTGAAGCAAGCTCCTAGAGCTTGGTACTCCAGGATCGATGCATACTTGACTTCGATGGGCTTTCAGAAGAGTGAGGCTGATCCCAACCTTTACTACATTGTGGTTGGTGGAGATCCTCTCATTCTTCTATTATATGTTGATGACTTGTTTATCACTGGAGATGAGCGTCTCATTGCACATTGCAAGAGAGACCTTGCAGCTGAGTATGAGATGACCGATATTGGGCTGATGCATTACTATTTGGGGATGGAGGTTTGGCAGGAGCCTGGACATATTTTCCTAGGACAGGGGAAGTATGCAGTTGATATTCTGAAGAGATTTCGGATGGAGGATTGCAGGCCTATGTCTACACCGATGATCACCAACTGGAAGCAACTACATGCTTCTCAGGGTAAGTTGGTGGATCCCACACTCTATCGTCAGCTCGTTGGATCGTTGATGTATCTGGTCAACACCAGGCCAGACTTGTGTTTTGCGGTAAACACTCTTAGCCAATTCATGGTGGAGCCTAGGAGTGTGCATTGGACTGCCGCAAAACATGTACTGAGATACCTAGCAGGTACAGTTGATTACGGTTTGGACTACAGGGGTTCAGGTGGAGTCAGCTTGTTTGGGTTCACAGATTCAGACTGGGCAGGTTGTGTGAGGGATCGGAAGAGCACTTCCAGTTGCTGTTTCAGTTTGGGCTCGGCAGCAGTGTCGTGGTTCAGTCATAAACAGAAGTCCGTTGCATTGAGTTCTACCGAGGCTAAGTACATGGCAGCCAGTCATGCTACTTGCGAAGCACTGTGGCTTCGTAAGTTATTGGTAGATTTATTTGATCAACAGCTTAGACCTACGGTGATCTATTGTGACAATCAGAGTTGCATTCAGCTCTCTGAGAATCCAGTGTTCCATGACAGGTGGAAGCACATTGAGATCAGATACCATTTCATCCGGAACTATGTCCAGAGAGGGGCAGTTGAGTTGCAGTATATTTTCACTGATGAGCAGGTAGCAGATATCTTGACGAAGTCTTTGGTGAGGGGGAAGTTTGTCTTCTTCAGAGATAAGTTGGGAGTGGTGCGGAACACTTTCCTCAGTAAGAGAGAGTGTTAGTTTTGTACCCAGGGAAGTGTTCCCCAAGTGACAATTGCCTAATGTCACTTAGAAGGGGGAAAAAGGTGACCCTCACATTAAATACACTTAATGAGACTTTATAACATTAAAGTCACTTTTTTATTTAACTTAAGTGGGTGAGTGATTTTATTTAAGTGATTTAAATAAAAAGGGATTTTTCACTCTCATTGAATCTCATCCATCGGATTAGATCTAATCTCCACCGTTGGATTAGAACTCACTTAGGGTTAGACAAAAAGGGTTGAGGGAGGCATTTCATCTTACTTTGGCATTTGGAAAGAAAAGAGAAGAGAGAAGAGAGAGCTAGAGCTCCTGCACGAATATGAAGGCAGCCATTTTCTTTTGGCACGATTTTCAAGGCACTTGCTGAGCATTAATGAACAGTACGGATTCATTGCTGGATATTTCTTCTTCACAGCACGCATCCCGAGGTGTACGGTACAGCAGGAAGTTAGCATGGTTTCCAAAGTGAATCTGGGCACACATATCGAGGTATTTTCTGAGCACAGTTTCCTAGACAGTCTGCACACATTTCGAGGCAACAATGGGCACAAATCTCGAGAAGTTTTACACAGATTTCGAGGCAGAAAATTTGGCACAGAAACCAAGGTTTGCTGCACAGTTTTCAAAGCAGTTTTAGTGCACAGAAATCGAGAAAGTTTGCACAGTTTTCAAGGAGGACTGTACTGTATGTTTCTGTCCCTTCAGCACAGATTTCGAGAAATTTGTTGGGTGAAATTTCATGGTGGAGATAAGTAAAATTTCTGCAGTTAAATTTATGTGTTAAGACTTACTGAAGAAATAAGAATCTCTCTCCCTCTTACTGGTTTTCCCCATGGGGGTTTTTCCAGGGCACAGTTGCCAAAAATACTGAGTCTATCTTTTTATGGTATGATTGTTTTAAATATTTATTTTCAGCCTGTTAGTGGTATTTTACAGCGTGTTTAATTGTTATTGAAAATTTCATAAGTAACCTTCAGCCTATGCAAAACCAGCTGTAGGTGAAAATCACTGAAATGTTGACATATATGATCCCCAGATTTAAAAATTTGTCAAATCCATAATTTTGTGTTTGTAAAGTGCAACATCCATACATAACTTTTTATCCATATACATTTCCTCATAACCTATTTTCCCAATTATAGAATTAAAGAAAGGCACACACCTTGAAGGGAAAGATAGTGCAATCATATATAGCAACTGCTGATGAGACAACATAGGAAGATAGTTCATGGCAGCCCTGCGAACAGCAGCTTCTTTAGCCACCTTAAGCCAAGACGGAGTTGCAAAATTAGCTGCCTCTCCACAATTAAAACCTATTCACACAAACAGCAAGGTTACCCTTTTGAGATAAAGCACGGAGAAATTCTTTAACCCGTAAACTTGCTTCTTCAGAAATAAAAAGCCTGCAATCAAAGAAATTTTTCAAACTGGCAAAACAACATCTCATAAATATCGAAGGAGACTAAGGATCATCAGTGTTTTGTCCAATGTCTTCCTGCATCTACTTCAACCAAAGTCAAAATTAATACTTTTGATCTATAACCACCTCAAAAACATATTCTAGGATTAATGCTTCTAAAATCAATATCACGGATAATGGCCACTAGTCCTTTCACATAAATAAGATATCTCATCATTCACATTCCAATTGTACCCACACCTATTTCATTAGCATATTGAAAATCATGAATAATTTTGTAAAACATAATAATGTGAAAGTTAGCACCTCGACGATAATGAAACAGACAAAAAATTAGATAAGATAATTTGATTAATGTCCAACAAATGACCACAAAAGTGGTTCAATGGAACGAGAAGATACATCCAGTGTGAATAAAAGGTGGGAGTGCAAAAGCAACTCCTAGGTATTTCTGAAAGCAAGATAAATAAAGCTAAAGAAAAAGAGAAAGTGCAGCATAGTTAAGTATCTAAGCAAATTACTAGATCTAACCAACACCAAAAGATATATATATATATATAACAGTACCATAGGTGCTGTGATACAAAGTGAGAGTCCAAGACTGGAAAACTCGACATCTCGATGCTGATCAAAAGAATATATGGCAAAATTTCAAAATTCCACAAACAATTAATATGCTTGTCAAAAAATTTAAATTTTTTGGACAAATAATATCACCATATGTCCTTGCCAAGGAATACATCCAATTACAAATAAAACTACAAAATGTTCAGATTCTTCTATGAATTCCCATGGTCTTTTGCACCCATAACACCAAAGACTTATCATTCCACCAGATGAGGTGTATGTATCTCTAAACAGAATCAAAACTAGCCATCTTAAGGCATCCTCATTGTTGCAAGGAAGAAATTTCATGACCACCTTACTCTCAAACTTGGGACTATTTGTGCTGCCATGTTTTTGTAAATATTAAGCTTATTTGTGTAGCTTTGTTTTATAACACAATTTGTCCTTTAGTTTATCCAACTAGATTTATCACTCTCATTTGGGAATGGCAAGTGTCCTTTCAAGATACTGGACAGCTACATAAGGTGGCAAAGCATGCCAGAGGTCTCTCCCCATTTAAATGATCATAATCGCTTGGTCTATGACAAAGTCGTATCACAATTACAAATCCTATATTAATTTATGTTCTTATCACTATGTCTATAATGACTATGTTGCTAATACGGAATGTGCATTCAAACAAAGTCGCTCGGTCTATGACCAAGTCGTATCACAAATAAAAATGCTATAGTAATTTATGTTCTTATCTCTATGTCTATAATGACTATGTTGCTAATACGGAATGTGCATTCAAACAAAGTACTCAATAAAAGAAAACTCACAATCTCACATACACAACACAAAGAATTATCCTAGACAAAACCCAATATGGGAGAACTCCAACTACAAATGGCTTGCTCGACACTATTTATTCTCAGTGAGAAATTTACAAATTACAGAACAGCTCGAATGAGCTTCTACTCTTGTTTCAGATGCTACAAACACAATGTGGATCTTCCTTTGCTCCGCTTTAGTCACTATCACCAACAATGCTCTAGTAACTGTCGTTCAAGATGAACCACTCCTCTTCCAACTTGCTCTCAGGGAATGAAGGTGCTTTAGCAGTCAATTGGATGGTACCTCTTCTTCCTTTTACTAAGTTGTCAAATGATCTTCTTCTTTTTATTTCCACCGATCTCCTCTCCTAGGATTCAGGAACCTGTCCTGATCAAGAATCTCTTAACCAAGAAATACGTGAGGAACCCCTCTTCCTCTTCCACCTATATTTTTTATTGCCACCCTTGGGGTGGGATCCCTCAACAACAAGAAACCATTAGGGAAGTTGAAGACATTGTATTTGCTTCTTCCTCCAAGTGGTGCCTTCGTGTACATTTCAAATGTTCCACATGATCGACCAATCCCTTTCACAAGTGGCTTGACTCAAATCCCCATGCCCTTCATGTTGTTGATTGGTTGATCGAGTCCTATTGGCTTTCCTTATGTTGTTGGTAATTAGAAGATTGAATCTAGTTGACTAGTCTCTCATAGTGGAAATCGACTAAAGTGTTGTTGCATGTGCCTTGCTTACTCAAAGATCAGCATAATGTGTCATTGGATGGTTGTAACACCTCCTCATGCATTGATAAGTCTTCATGGGTCTCCTAGTCAATTCCATGTGCTAGTCAACTACAGTTTTACTTGCCAATTGATTTTCCTTTTACCAAGTTCATACATTCCTTTAGCCATATTCACATAGCCTTGTTGACTTCTTGTCTTAGCACATCATTCTCACGGATCTATTGTGTTAATATTCTACCCTAGTCAATTTATTTACAAATCTTTATTCTTTATCAAACCAACCCATTTCTCTAGTCAATGATCTATTTAGATCACACTTCCCTAGTGAGAGGCTTTAGGTCCCCAAAAGCTACCAATGAGAGATGAGGAAATAATTATGTGACTTTGCTTCTCTCGTACCATTTCACTCTTTGGTTCACTATCCTTTTGAGACCTATCTGGCATTTTTCAATTTGCTCTCTTCAGGTATCCCAAACCTTCTATGACACTGTATACTCCTCCAAATCTCCTAATGTGGTCATTGCCAAGTCTTCCATTGTAGGAAGAACTTATTCTTCTTCTCCTGCATATGAAGCCTACACTTCCAAGGAGTGAAGCTAGAGGCTCCCTGTAACCAAACACTTTCTTTGAGACCAAATATGCTTGCCACCCCCACAATCTCCTTGATCACATCTCAAACAACAACTCAACCAACAAAATAAATCATATCAGCAATCTATCACAGGTGCAAATTACCTATCACAGGCATAAACAAATCCATCCTCAAAATGGGTAAGAGGAGACTCACCCAACAAAGTTTGATGTCAATGACCTAGGGTGGATGGAATTGGATGATTATCCACTAGTAGCAACAGACATGGCAAGCACTAGACACACTACAACTAATACTTCAAATATCCCTAAGGAGTCCGTCGAGCCCAAACCAAAGTATGATCCTAATTTCATGATGATGATCCCATTCCAAGTAATGATGATGAGTTTGCTGATGATCACCTGGATCATTGATATGCAGTAGCCTGTAACATTTTGTTTTGGGACTCTAGAGGGCATTTAGGACCTCCTTGTCTGTGTATTTTTTTTGGATATGTATTGCACTCAGCATCATTTTGTTATGCTCACCCTTACATGCTATATGCTATACATGAGCAGACTTTACATATTTGGCCTCTAATGGTTTGAATTTACATTAATGTACATTAATATATTTTTTTAATGAATATTTTCACATTTTATGTATTTTTTAGTAAACTGGTTCATAAACCAAGTCATTCACCAACTCTAATCTGATCCCAATCCAAGACCAGTCTGACCCTCAGCTGATTCTGAGTTCGATTGAAGAAGAGACCGGGCTATGTGGGCACATAATTCAAGGTTACTTGGGAGCGGGAGCGGGAGCGGGGAGCGGGGAGCAGGAGCGAAGCGAAAAGCGAAAATTTCAAAAGCTCCCGTTTTGGGAGCGTTCCGGGAGCGTTTTTTATATTGTATATATTTTGATATATTTTGATGTATTTATATCTAAAACACATGTAGGATGTTGAATTAGCTATAGAAAACATGGATTAAACCATATAACATCAATCATATAGTAGTTATAACTTATAACATTATCATCAAATGATCAACCATAACTACTTTTATATGAGCTTGGCAATGAAGGGAGGTACCATAATATTGTCATCAAATGATCAACCTAGTATAGGAGCTTTTAGTATTGGAGAGGTAGGGAGCGCCTCGGGAGCGCCTTGGGAGCGTGCCCCCAAAACTGGGAGCGTTTTGGGAGCGAGCTTCGGGAGCGGGAGTGAGGGGGTGGGGATAGCTCCCACGCAACATAGGGCACATTAACACGGAACAAGGCCAAGGCATTTGGCATACATTGGAGCAGATTTGAAGGGCAGTGAATAACAAAGCAGCGGAGACACAGATGGTGGCACCTGTGGAAAATTAAACAATAAGTCAACACAGTTTTAGGTTTTATTTGAAGGAGTGAAATAAATATTTAAAGACCTAGGTTATAATAGAACTTAACGAAAAGACATAAAAATTAAGATGTATCAGGGAGAGAGAAAGTGTCTGAACAGTGTAATGTAGACGCAAAAAGTCCGCATTGGTGTGACTGATGGAGGCAACCTGACCAGCAAAATGTGAAGAGAGAAAGGTGGTTTCCCAAGCAACAAATAATCCTCACGCCCAAAACAATTACAGTGTACACTGTACACTGATAATTAAAATTGCAGTTTGACAATCCAGCAACGCTCCCCTGTGCAGACAATAGGAACATTGGGCATGTGCAAATGGGTGACTCTGGTGTGTAGCACAAACCCCCAACAAATGCGAAGAAGGAGAAAACACTCTGCAGACTTGTGAAGGTCTCAAAACTAGGAACACTGGCACATAGGAGACAAAAAAGCACAAAATTTTGGAAAAGTTGTGCAGGGGGGAACTTGGTGGGTGTAGCAGCAGCATGGCACCCACCTCTCATGTGCACTCAAACTCCCTGCCAGTGGCACAACATGCAAGTGAACACATAGGACACAGGCACAACAAAAGAGGCCCAACATACATAAGCAGATGAACGACGCAAAGACACAGAATCCCAAACCCAACATACCATTAAAACCCTGACATGTAGGCACACAAGAAAGCCCTATTCAGACAGGCACAAGCAGACAAATTTGCATCTCCTACACACCGAAAAAAATGCAGACATGGGCACATCAAACACAAGAAAACAGTGAGACAGACTTAGGAAGGTGTGTTCAAATTGAATAGGAGAAGACTTACGCACGTGTGTGCAGGTCGTGTGTGATCAACAGTTGAGTAGGAAGTGCAGGAGGTGCATTGAAACAATGAAACTCTTCAACAGCAGAGCAGGACACTCAAAATGCATGTACAGAGGTGTAACATGAATGAACACCAGTATTAACCCGACAAGCAGGGTAGTAAGTTTTACTTTCAGAATTGCAATTTTTTGTGGGTTGGTTGGTGTATGTAATTGGAGGAGCAGAATTTCTTTTGTGTGGTGTTTTGGGTAGAATATTTTTCTGTGCTAGGCAAATAAAGTAGTCAGAAATAGTTGTTGTCAACCAGCCCAGGTTGGTGCTGTACTTAACAACAGAGAACAACTATACACAGCAGATTACAATGGCGTGCAGTTGTGTAGCAATAAGTTTGGAAGGGGAACTAGGTGCATCGAGGTGTGGTAGGTGTGTTGTACATCTCAGTGGGGAAGAGGTTAGATGGTTGGAGAAGAGAAAAGTAGGTTATTTAAAACCTGAATTTGTCTTTTGGTTAGAATAAAAATAATAATTAGAGTTGTGTTGGAGACATGGCTGAGGGCCCACGTATGACAGAACTGAAAAGCACGCATTGGTGCTTGGAGGCAGTGACTGGGATGAGAGACGAAAAGACAAGAGGAGAGAAGACAACAAAGAGGAATTGTTGGAGATCAGAGAAGGGAAGTTGACACAGTAGCCACAGGGCTAGAAAATATTTGCTGGCAAGAAGAAGTTACCAGGGAAGCTATAGGGCAGGGAAATTTTCTATGGATGCCATAGAGCAGTTGCCATGGAAGCCATAAGAATTTGTTGACCTTCATGGCAGGGAAATAGAGAGGACAACAAAGAGAATTTGTTGGAGGTTAGCAAAGAGAAGTTGCCAGAGTAGCCATAGCAATGGAAAATTTTGGCTGCCAAGAAGTTACAAGGGAAACCTTAGGGATGGAAGATTTTGCTAATTTCTGTTGGTAGGGAGACAGTGCCAAGTGATAGAAATCATAATTGGAGGTGAGAGAGCTCCAAGAGGCAGCCATAATGTTGATTACTGTTCACTAGAGGAGGCTAGAGAAACATGTAGGAGGCAAGTTCTCCTTTCAGGATTCAGTTTTTGAAGTTGTTTTCTTCCATTTCAGAATTTGTTAAAAATAACCACTCTGCATATTAGAGGTTTGGCAGTCTCAGAAGTATGGGCAGTGGAAACAAGTGAATGTTTCTGGGTATGAGAAGGATATGTGAAATTTTGGCATGGTCATCTCATAACATATGACAAACAGGAGAGACCAGTATATGTCCTTTGCGGAAGCTAACTCTACTACAGAAACATTTACACCACACTGGGCAATCGAAGAACCCATTGTTTGAACTATGTGGAGATGTACAACTGCACGTCACAAGTGGTCAGAAGTTTATGCTTAAAAATATGCATTACACTCTTCATCTAAAGAAATATTTGCTTTATGTTATAGCTAGATTGGAGAGCAACGTCCCCATGTAGAAGTTGTGTTCACAACATGCTAATGCCTGGTGAAGAATAGGAACATAGAAATTATAACTCCAGTAGTAGATCAACCATTATATACAGCTTTTCTCAAGCAGTGTCACATTTTGATAGTTTCTTGTAGACAACAGTTGATTGTGAACAACCTTTTTAACTTTTTCACTGTGTGTATTCCTCTAGTTTTTGTATTTTATTAATCAAAGAAATAGAGGATTGTAGAAAGCAAAATAAAACATCTTACCATGGCTAAATCCTAGATGATATGCTCTTGGAAAAGTGACAACAAATTCCCCTGGATTCTGCACCAACCTGATAATGAAAGTCAAATTATAAGATAAAGAAAATATCATGGCACTATCAACATTGTTGGCAAGCAAGAATGTCAGAAAAACAGCTGGTTCTCCCCTAAATCAATGTCATATATATATAGTCCCAACATAATAAGCTTCTGACATAAAAATACGCAGTTTAATCTGAAATTCAAATAACCAAACAACGCAAATTCAATCTCTGAACTAGGTGAGTAACCACGAGTTTTTAAAGGTTAACACCAAAACAGCACCTGCAACAAGGAATCCCTGCCTGAAGTAGTATTTCTGGGGACATGAGAGTTGTCTTCTCACCCAAAATTGCAAATGCAGCTGACCAATACTACAAACAGCTGGTTAGTAGAATGAACCAATCTATGGATGTTTAGAAATATGAAGATTCTAGTTTCCTTCCATAGATATAGAAAAATGTAAATGTCAGTATAGTCGTTGTTATTAAAGTGTACAATAAGGGTACTAAAGTTACCCAGTAAAACAGAAGTCAATTACTTAAAATAACAGTACTATCACATGAACAAGAAACCTCTGAAAATGAACAAACCATACCGAGAGGACTAATATGCTCCCCATAACCCTGAACCCGTATAACTTCTTCTAATGATAACGCTGCATCTCCCGGAACAGCATACCAGGTCTTAGGAGAGCCTGTATGTAAGTAGTTTAAGCTGTGCAGTTCATGGTCCTCCACATGCCAAGCAAACCAACTGAACAACATTCCAATGTAAACCATGGGAGAAGTTACCCCAGGTACCTCATCAGGCATGTTACAGATCAAAGAGCCGGGTGAGCGTGCAACAATTCTCATATTCCAAGCACTATTTGAGAGTTTCCATCCAGTACCTCCTACTTCCCTATCAGTATTTCCATCCAAACGTTTGGATCTTGTCTTCATTCTGTCTGTCTGATGGTCAGACATCTTGGCTGATGTTGTCCTGACAGGAATGGGACCTTCTGCATTATCAGTATTCAGACCCATTTCAGGAGATCCAGTCCTGCAAATATAAATATCTTCTGTACCATCATGATTCGAGGCAATAGCATTTTGAGAATCTGTGTTGTTATTGTCCTTGAGATTTGTTGCTTGCATGTTCTGATGGATTTCATCTTTATTTGGATTATTAAAACCAGCCTGCAGTTCTCTCTCCATTTTTCCCTTCCTTCCATGTGTATGAGATGGACAAGCAAACATTTCGTTGGGTTCACCAAAAGCACTACCAGGGATGTCATTGGCATACTCTACTGAGATGGGCCTATCCGAAGCTGCCTTCCAAAACATTGTCTCAATTGCCAAAGGAGAAACCTCCTTGGCTGTGCCGAGGCGGGACCGGTAAAAAGCCCTCGCCTTGGCTTCGAATTGTTCAAGTGTGTAGCTTTCCCCACTTTGCCACACCGGTTTCTGCACAATAGATTGCATGGGTCCTCTTAACTTCCTGGGATTCCACCCTATTTGCTGATGACGAGTTGTAAATTTAGCCTTGCCATCCCCATCACCCCCATTGGTCACCTGAAAACTCTCATCTTTATTACTACCCAGCTGAAAAGCAGGGCAAAATGTTGGCATGGTGTTCGTGCTGTGAGAAACAGCTAAGGAATAAGAGCCATGGGCGCTAGCTACAGCAGTATCCTGCGACTCTACTAAAGATCTGCTAATGTTCGAAATGACAAGTTTCTTTGGAGGCTTAGGCAGAGGAGGTACAATCTTGCATATACCATATTGACTCGCCTCGTTCTCGATCTTTGAAATGTAACCAATTGGGTCCGCAAACTCAGCTTCTGTGGGACGATACTCTGGAGCTAAGGGCAACCCCTTAAGCCAAGGGGCTATTTCCCCCTCTCCCATCCTAAAATCGAGTAAACGGCAACTTTATACAAAAGAGAGAACCTACGAACTCAAATGTAACCTAAACAGTTTCTATATATCCTTGAAAACCAGAACAAACCACCAGTACACAGTGCACCTCCTATTTTAGTCTGCATTACTCGTCATTAATTATTCACGTCTTCTATATCGAACACCCAACAGGACTGAAACCCAAAAACTATATAAGCCGAGATAGGGGAAGCGAGAGAGTTAGGCCATCCTGGAAACTAAATAAAAAGGTCAGGCTGATGTTGTAACAGCCGACTTGATTTTGTGTTTTTATTGTCTGGGTCAATCAAATTAACCAAAAATAATCTGTGAAAAGTTGTAGGGTGAATGAAAAGGGACTTACTGGGTAATAAATACTTTGAAACCTGCAAATCTTTACAAGCAATTAAGAGATCAAACACAAGGCTCCCGCAACCACTACAAAGCTCGCGCTGCCTTCAGAAAGCATTTTTCCAATACCAAAAAAATAAAATAAAAAATAAAAAATAAAAACAGAGAAAAAAATCCCAAAGAGCGAACCAACAAGACGACAATTACTTGATCGAACTACCGTTTTTCTTTCAATTTAATAACAAAATACATATTTCTCCAGATAGGTTACTCGCACAACGAATTTCACCGTAGACAGCGTTTCTAAATCTACCCTCGAACTGACAGAATAAATGGAATTTTTTCCATAAAATGTTCCAATATTCGATGTATTATTTAGACAGTAACTAAATGGTATTTTTCTCAATCTATCATTTATATAGAACTCGAAACCCCTTAGATAGAGGGCTTTCTGAAAATCTGTGCTGTTATGCGTTCTTAATTTACATTACTTGATTGTAATTTGTAAAGGTTTGCATAGCCCTATTCTCGGCTCCACTACCACTAGCCAAACAAAGAGTGATAAGTTGAAAAAATAATTATTAAGTTCACTAGCTATAAAGAGCAATAAGTTCACGAAAAATATTATTAAATTCGCTAGCTAGATTCTAAATTATATATATTTATCCATATATTGAGACGGAGACTAAGGAAAGGTGTGTATGGAAAATATAGAAGTATGTCGTACATATTTGTATACAAAGAAAACACATATAGAGTTCCTATTTTTCAATTTCCAAATGATGTTACAATATATTTTAGTTATTTTTAATTTGTATTTTATTTATAGTTTATATGTTTTTCATTATTGAATTAAGATTACTCAACATACAAATCAGAAAGCTTTTTTAAGCTAAAAAAGAAAATAAATTTAAATTATCTTTATATTTATTTTTAAATTTCTGTTAATTATATATATTTTTTAAATAATATTGAAAATTTCTATTAATTATATATATTTTTTAAATAATATTGATGACATAGTTACACGAAGAAGTCTTAAATTATTTATAATATAGTTTTATAATTGTGTAAAGGACATACATGCAAAAGGATATAATTACTCCCTTACATACTTTCACTAAACAATATCTCCATGTACATAACACCTTTCACATGATAAAGTGAAATGATTCCTCTTACATATGCAATCCTAGATTCATAGTCCTAGTCCCTTAACCAACCTTCTAAATTGTGCATGTGTAAAAAATCTAGAGTTCCTATTTTTCAATTTCCAAATGATGTTACAATATATTTGAGTTCTTCTTCATTTGTATTTTACTTATAGTTTATATATTTTCATTGTTGAACTAAGACCACTCAATACACAAACTTCAAGGTTTTTTTAGCTAAATGAATATAAATCTAAATTCTCTTTATATTTATTTTTAAATTTTTATAATTAGTCTAAATATCTTGAGTTTAGTTTTGTTGGTTAGAAATCTTTAAAAAAAAATAGAATCACATATATTAGTTATGGAAATTGTATAATTTGGGTGTCATTAAGGTATTTGAGAGTGTTGAATCTATTTATGGATTCAAAAATGCAATTTAAACATGTAGAAATTTGGATTTTACAAAAAAATTACCGGATTCCACCAAAACCCACGTAAAGTCGAAAACGTAGAATAAATAAACTACTCCATTTGCAATATAATCACATGTATTTTTTAAATCAATATTAATAACATAATTACAAGAAGATGCCTCAAATTATTTCTAAAATAGTTTTATAATTGTGTAAATTACTTATAAGCTATATATTTTCATTATCACTCAATAAAAGGTTCTTTAGCTAAATAAATATAAATATAAATTCTCTTTATATTCATTTTTAAATTTCTATAATTAATTTGCAATATAATCACATGTATTTTTAAAATCAATATTGATGACATAATTACAAGAGGAAATCTCAAATTATTTCTAAAATAGTTGTATAATTGTGTAAAGGACATGCATGCAAAGGATACAATTGTTCCCTTACATACTTTCACTAAACAATATCTCCATATACATAACACCTATTATGTGAAATGAGAGCGACCGAGCTTAGCGTGAGAGAGCTCTGTAGAGGTCTAGGGTTCAATCTATGCTTCTACGATGAGCTCCAATGGAAGTGGGGAGCCGCCTCCCCCCCCTCCTCCTCCTCGATCGCCCGACGAGGAAGCATTCTGTAAACTGATCTCTGCACAAGGCAAGAAGCCTGTGAACCAGTTTGTCCTGAAATTTATAAAGAAGTTAGAGTCCATCCTTGAAATAGCTTTGCCACCAGAACAGCCGATCAAGATAGCCCTGTCGTTGGCTGAGAGGGGACTGGTGGGTCAGTTTATGGGCCTTTGTCCCTCCCCTAGATCCACCGACAATTGGATCCAAAGGAACTAGAGGCCCCTAATCAAGAACAGCATTAACTGCTACGCAATTGGAAGAGGATTTTTCATTTTCGAGTTAATCTCCCAGGAAGATCGAGATCTTATTTTTCGAAGTGGCCCTTATTTCATGGGCTCCCAAGGTCTATATCTGAACAGGTGGTCGCCAAATTTCGATCCAGATGTTGTTGTTCCCAAAGAAGTTCCTGTATGGGTCAAGTTACCCAACCTTCTGGTTCATTGCTGGAACACTCTCTCGCTGCAAACAATAGGGAACTATCTCGGAAGGCATATCAATAAAGCAGACTCTAAAGATCAATACTCCTGTGCTTGGATATGTGTTGAAATTGATCTAGAAGCAGGGTTACCAGAAGCTGTCAAACTAATGGTGGGAGCATGGCAACACTTTCAAAAGCTAGATTATGAGCAACTGCCCTTTAAGTGCAGGAGTTTCCATGAGTACGGCCATTTCCAAAGAAACTGCCCAAAAAGTCTAGATCCAGAAAAGGAATCGGGTGAAGGATGGCAGCCTGTCAAGAAGACCAAAACAAATCCCAAGCTGAAAGAAAAAAAAAATCCCAATCCACCTGGGAAAGCCACGGTAGCCCAATCAGATCCAATAGTCACCAGTAATAGCTTTGCGACCTTGGAAAAAAATGATGTTGAACCAAAGAGCAAAGGTACTGAAACGGAGCCTTCCCCCCCACCTGTGATAGAAGAAAATGCGCAGGGGAAAGCAAATGAAGAACCGCATGCCAAACCAGCCTCAAAAAGTGAAGTAGCCGAAACTAGCAGCTCTCAAGCCACGCCGAGGAAAGCCACCCAAGGACGAAAGTCAAAAAAAGAAACAAGAGAGAAGGAGACGTACCTAGATATACTCCAAGGATCTCAGAAAACCATTAAGAATATGCTACACTCTACAAGATCCACAAGACAACATGGCCGAGCTCCAAAGGGAGCTCACTCAATCCAAACAGTAACTCATGAATCTAGTCTCCTGGAACTGTAGGGGGTTCAGATCCAAAGTAAAGGAAGAAGCGCTCAAAGATTTGCTCCGAATGACTAACCCACAAATCCTACTAGTCCAGGAGACCAAACTGGAGGAAGCTGACTTCCTCAAAGCAAGCCTTTCCTTTTGGAAAAAGGGACAAGGTAGGGCCGTTAGTGCCCAAGGTGTCTCTGGCGGCATAGGCAGCTTCTAGGATAATTCAGTTTTTTATTTGATACAAGACGAAAGTTGCACTCATTGGATCTTCACTCATCTTCTTCACAAAGACACGGGTCACCACATTAGTCTCTTCAACCTTTATGTGCCTGTCCTCCTCTCGGAGAAATGGAACTGTTGGGATCAGCTAAGGGCCTTTCTTAACTCAACCCCTCTTGAAAATATTATTGTGGCTGGAGATCTAAATGTCACCCTCGCTCAAGGAGAGAAAAAAGGAGGCTCCCTGGTAAGAGACTCGGCCAAAGAATGGGTGGAGGATCTCATCACGGATTGGGACTTGGAGGATATCAAACCTGCGAAAGGAAAGTTTACATGGTCAAACAAAAGGTTGGGACCGGGTCATATAGCCGCCAGACTTTATAGGTTCTTGGTGCAGAACTCTCTCCTGCTTTATGGACTCTCTGCCTCCTCTAAAATTCTGCCCCACAGCGTGTCGGACCACAAGCCAATACTGCTGGAACTTTCCCACGAAAAAACCCTGGGCCCCATCCCATTCAGGTTTAGCCCAGCTTGGATCAACCAGGATGGCTTTCAGGAGATTGTCTCACAAATCTGGAGTGAACCGGTCCGAGGCTCCCCCTTCTTTGTTTGGGAGGAAAAACTAAGACGTCTAAAAAGTGCCCTCAAAAAGTGGGCAAAATCGCTCAAATCTCCTACCATCAAGAAAAAAGAAGCGTAAAATCTGCTTGAGGAGCATCAACTGCTGCTTGAAGATAGTTTAATTGCCAACGAACTCCTAAACCATGAAGTAAAGCTGCAATTCTCGTTCCAACAAGCTTGTCGAGAGGAGGAAAACTACTAGAAACAAAAGTCAAGAAGTCTTTGGCTTGAATCCGGAGACAAAAACACTAGGTTTTTCCACAAGCAAGATGAGGCTAGGAAACTTTACAAGACTGTCAAAGAAATCCATCATCAAGATCAAGACATCCTGGACTTCGAAGGAATAAAGCAGGCTTCCCACTCTCATTTCAAAGATCTTTATTCTGAAACTACAGTAAGCCGGATCAACACCTCTTCCCATCCCATCTCTTTGATCCCTTGTTAGGCTGGGCCCAAGTGGGTTGGAAAAATATACAAGTATGGAAAAACGCGCGTAGCGCACTGCAGCAGGAAGAAAAGGCAATTTTGATAATTGCGCATTGCACGCTGCGACAGGGACAGAAAGCAGTTTTGGTAAAAGCACATTGCGCGCAGCAGCAGGCGACATACAATTTTGGTGTTTGCGCGTGTCGCACGATAGCAATAGCTAAGGCACGGTCGTGCAGTAGGACGATGCGCATGATAGCGCATGAGCTATTTTTGGTTCAGAACATGGGTAAAGGTCAGACAGGGACATGACCTATTTCGGGTAAGGAACAGGTGGACAGCAGATGAAAGCGACCTGTTCGAACGTGTGGCGGCAAGCAGTTGAGAAGCTAGGCCACGATGTCGATGACGATAGGCAGGCGAAGGAGTGGAAAGGGACAGGCCATGATGCAGTTGTAACCGTTTTGAGGACTGCGGCTATTAGAAGAGCGTGTGAGCCACAAGTGGCCCAGCTGGAGCAGGCGAATAAGACTGTCGACAATGACAGCTAGGGTGGCAGTTAGCCACGCCAGTTTTGGAAACCTTAGGGTTTCGGCCTAATGATTGTAAAGACATGACCTACGGGCATGATCTATAAATAGGCATGATTTTGTATGGGAAAGGGTTGGTAGTTGAACTCTTCATTGTGTAAGTACTGATTATTGTAGAATCTTAAGCTTAGAAAAACCATTGTAAAGGCTCTGCAACTGAGTGCGTAGAGACCTATCTGAGAGAGAAGAGAGTCTGCAGCTGAGTGCGCAGACTAAGAACGGTTGTACCCTTCCCATTAAGAGCAATATTAACAACCGTTCTTGTGGACGTAGCCTCCATCCGGGGGGTGAACCACGTTAAATTCTGTGTTGTGTGACCAATGTGTGTTTACGATTGTTTAAATTGCTTGGTATGAATGTTAATGCTGGAAGCTTCTGTTATGTGATTGCTTTTATATGTATTCGTTGCAGAGAAATGAATAATATGTTAAGCAATGCATGCGCAGAGGAATGTTAAGTGTTCAACATGTATGAATCTAGCCATTGGTCAAGTAGCAAACATTGAGTTTAAGTGCAGCGTTGGAGCACATAGTAACGTATATTTAGTAAACCATCTACAATTTACTGATAAGAACTTGGACAAAATAAAGGGATAAAGAATGCTAAGTAGAGTGGTTAGAACTGGACACTGTGGCAAGGACGCGCAGTCTCATTGATGCGCCGAGTCATTGAAGGTTGCTGCGAGGTAAGCTCTTGATAGCTTACTATCGTAACGCAAAGGTATCCTGTATCGCACAGCCAATAGAGGCACAAGTGCGCGAGCGCAGTTGTACGCTGAAGTATCCGAAGTGGAATAGAAGGTTCGTGCAGTCATCTATCCGCGCAACCCGCAAGGCGTTGCGCTGCTTATTACTTTCCCCCCATCGCATCACTCGGTTGTGGAAAATTGATTCCACAACCACCCCCTGCAGCTTCGCCTCGGGTGAGACCTCAGGCTGCGCGCAGCTTGTTGCCGAAAGGGTCGGTGAATAGGGGTTTTGTTGGTTCCCTAAACCGCGAAGTACCTGGGTCTACATTGGAAACCTCTAACTCAGTCTAGACAACCAACATCCCTAAACTAGTTCAAGATGAGACTAATTTGTGGCTAACAGCGCCAGTGAAACTCCAAGAAATTAAGGCAGCACTTGACCATATGGAAGCTGATAAGGCCCCCGGGTCGGATGGCTTTACCAACTATTTCTTCAAAGCTTGTTGGTCTACCATCAAAGAAGACTTGCACAGAATGGTCCTGAAGTCCCAGCATATCAACAAAATAGGTGGACGCACCAATTCAGCCTTCTTGGCGCTCATCCCCAAAGTAAGAGGAGCAAACAACTTCAGCAGGTTTCGTCCAATCTCTCTGTGCAACACCGGCTACAAGATAATCACCAAGGTTATAGCCAATAGACTCAAAAGATTTCTTCTGGCCATTATCCCTGAAAATCAAGGAGGGTTCATCAAAGGTCGTCAAATCCTGGACAACATTATCCTGGTGTAGGAGGCAATTCATTCAAGCAACCAGCGAAAGGAAAAAGGTATGGTCATCAAGTTAGATTTAGCAAACGCCTTTGACAAAGTCAACCATGATTTTCTCTTTAAAGTTATGAAGAATTTCGGATTTGCTCCTGGTTTTATAAGCTGGATCAAGGCTTGTGTAGGCTCACCCTGGATTGCCCCCTTGGTCAATGGGTGTGCAACTGGGTTCTTCAAAGCTTCCCAGGGCTTAAGGCAAGGATGCCCCTTGTCTCCTCTCCTTTATGCTATCCAAGCCTTAGTCCTGAGCTTTCAGCTTGATCATTGTCAACAGCTCCAATCTTTATCGGGTCTCAGAATGGCGGTCGGAGTTAAAGATTTAAACCACGCCCAGTTCGTTGATGACACTTTGCTGTTGGGAGGAGCTACTTGTGAAAATCCTCACAGCAGATCTAAGAGATGATGTATCTCACAAGAGAATAATTATGATTAAGCAAGAAAATAGAAGAAGAGTGATACATGCAGTATAATGAGCAACAGAATAATATGGTACAGTAGAACTCAGATAGAAGCAATAATACTTCGGTCATACTATGTTATTAATCACAAATGGACATATAAATAATACAATGCATGAGGAATTCGAATGCCTAAGGTGGCAATTCGAATTAGCCTTCATGGAGTGATCAAAGGATCACTGGAGTGTCATCAGAGCACAACTAGGTGTCCTCATGATCATCGGAGCACAACTGGAAGTCTTCATCATCATCAGTGGAGTCATCAATGTTCAAGTAACTGTCAACCATCAGTCAAACTAACTCTGGTAGGTGTAACTGAGTGTAACTCAATGTAACTGAGTGTAACTGAATGTAACTGAATGTAACTGAATGTAACTGAGTGTAACTGACTGTAACTGACTGTAACTAAGTGTAACTGAGTGTAACTGAGTGACAACTGGACTGGTAGGTGAAGGAGGGCGAGTTGCTCCCTAAAATCAAGGAAGAAGGGCGCATTAAGCAACTGGAGGGCTAAAACTGAATAGTGAGAAGCTCCTGGGGGCTGGCTAACTGAGGGCTAGGTGCTGGACTGATGACTGGGATGCATGCAAAATGCATGCAAACCCTAGAATGCATGCAAACCCTAAAAGGTGCATGCATGACTGAAAATGTAAATGATCAAAATACTGGTGGGATTAGGATGGAGTATAGGAATATCCTAACACCCCCCCTTAATCCATCCTCGGCCCTGGTAACTAAGACCAAAGGTCACCCAATACAATGAATAATAACAATCAATAAACCAAGGAAGTGGGAAAATTTCATGGGAAACATACCCCCTCCTCAAAAAATAGACTGTAAGGCACACATAAAAATAAATACTCCAAACTCAAGCATGTGTGATGCTTGGTCATATGTCTGGAGGTATCTTCTTCTTGGGAAGAAGTGGATCATGCTCAAAAAGCATGTGCTTGTACTTGCTCTTCAGATCGAATGTGATGAGAACAAATCCAACAGTATTAGAATGATCCTTGAACCTGTGATTCGAATCAGCTGAGGTAGGATCAAATTTTTGAATGTGCATATAGTCCTTTGTCTTCTCCTTCGAACCACCATGGGTGAGATTATGCCAAAAAGAACTATTACATGTTTGCTTGAAATCAAAATCAGATTTAAGACTTTCAAAACAGTTTCTTGAGATCTCTTTTGAACCAGCAGGGATGAGATCAAAACTATCATATGCATGAAAAATTATCTCAAGCGGGTGGCAATGGCCATATTCTTCAATAACCTTCTGAAAGCATGTGCTAATGATCATATAGTAGTAAATAAGAGATGTTTGCTGAAGAGGAGCGAATGCATTACCTCCAATAGCTGATGTTACCTCCGAAATAATCATGTGATCATGATGCAAACCAACAAACTCTGGTGCAAGAGAGGATTTAGGACCTTCTGCAATATCTAGAGTGTGAACTGGCACAGAAAGAGAAGAAAGTTTGAGCATGAGCGGAGAATCTGCAAGTTCTTTGTCAACAACTTCAATATGAGATGATACTGGTTCATGATCTGAGAGATCATCAAGGGGAGTGAATGCAACATGATCTGAGAGACCATCAGGAGGAGTGAATGCATCATGATCTAAGAGACCATCAAGTGGAGCGAATGCATCAACTTGCTTGCTTTTGAAGGGATTTGGACCAAATCCATCATTCTTTTTGCCGAATCTTTCATCCAGATGAGCCCATAACTCTTTTGGAGTTTCAATATCAAAGATGGTCGGGTACAATATGTAATCAGTCATAGTAAGCTTCATTCTTCCAATGTGCATGTCACCTTTATTCAACCATTTAATCTTCTTTGTAGAGGATTCGAACTCTCTTTCAAAATAACA
Organism: Larix kaempferi; assembly: GCA_027924585.1. Lineage (NCBI taxonomy): Eukaryota > Viridiplantae > Streptophyta > Pinopsida > Pinales > Pinaceae > Larix > Larix kaempferi. The sequence continues at coordinate 6,460,979 of BSBM01000468.1, read as the reverse complement.
ATCAAAGAGATCATGGCTCTTTAAATATGCTATTATTTTTTGTTTCCATTCATCATAGTTGAATAGAGAAAGAGGAGTGATTTCTTCTAATTCAGGATACATTGAAGCTGTAGAAGACCTGCAAAAACAATATAGAATAACTGCAACTGCTACTGCTGCAAAAATGCAGAAACTGATGCAACTGCTGCACTCGAAATCTTGATAATAACCTGCAAAAAACTCTCAAGAATGGAGATAAACAATACTCTCAACATGCTCTGATACCATGTGAAAATCCTCACAGCAGATCTAAGAGATGATGTATCTCACAAGAGAATAATTACGATTAAGCAAGAAAATAGAAGAAGAGTGATACATGCAGTATAATGAGCAACAGAATAATATGGTACAGTAGAACTCAGATAGAAGCAATAATACTTCGGTCATACTATGTTATTAATCACAAATGGACATATAAATAATACAATGCATGAGGAATTCGAATGCCTAAGGTGGCAATTCGAATTAGCCTTCATGGAGTGATCAAAGGATCACTGGAGTGTCATCGGAGCACAACTAGGTGTCCTCATGATCATCGGAGCGCAACTGGAAGTCTTCATCATCATCAGTGGAGTCATCAATGCTCAAGTAACTATCAACCATCAATCAAACTAACTCTGGTAGGTGTAACTGAGTGTAACTCAATGTAACTGAGTGTAACTGAATGTAACTGAGTGTAACTAAATGTAACTGAATGTAACTGAGTGTAACTGACTGTAACTGACTGTAACTAAGTGTAACTGAGTGACAACTGGACTGGTAGGTGAAGGAGGGCGAGTTGCTCCCTAAAATCAAGGAAGAAGGGCGCATTAAGCAACTGGAGGGCTAAAACTGAATAGTGAGAAGCTCCTGGGGGCTGGCTAACTGAGGGCTAGGTGCTGGACTGATGACTGGGATGCATGCAAACCCTAGAATGCATGCAAACCCTAAAAGGTGCATGCATGACTGAAAATGTAAATGATCAAAATACTGGTGGGACTAGGATGGAGTATAGGAATATCCTAACACTACTGTCCACACCGCTCGAAATTTCAAAAGAGAATTAGACGTCTGCAATGAAGTCTCTGGCAGCAAGATCAACTTCATGAAGAGCAAAGTATACGGGTGGAATTGCACTCCAAGGGAAATGTTAGAAATTACTAGAGTCTTGGGCATGGAAGGCCTTACAACTTGGGACTCTTTCAAATACCTGGGAGTTCCTATCTTCAAAGCTTCCCCAAAATCCTCTCACTGGCTCCCTCTGTTGGACAATCTGAAAACCAGAATTCACTCCTGGGGGGCTTCATGGCTGAACTTGGCTGGCAAAGTGGTTCTTCTCAAGTCTGTCCTCTCAAGCATTCCCATCTACCAACGCACCATGATGCTTGGCCTAAAAAATATCATCCTTAAGATCGAAGCCATGTTAAGGCGATTTCTGTGGGAAGGAGGAAAACACAATGAAAGGAGGCTCCACCTAGTTGAATGGGGGAAAGTTATCAAGCCTTACATGGAAGGAGGCCTCCAGCTTCGAGCGATTAGCACCCAAAATCTAGCCCTTAGAGCCAAAATTCTCTAGAATTTAATTTCAGGAAAACTAACTTGGAGCAAATATCTGGAAAAAGTATTTTCAGGGCCCTTGCCTTCGGTGCCTGGATCGCCCCCCTAAAAGCCTCAAAGGGTCTCCAACCTTTGCGCTTTGTCAAAGCATCTCTCAAAAAATGCCTAAGCATCTCAAGCTCAATCACATTTTTAAGAAAATCAATTCTCCGGGTGAACAAATTCAGCTCTATCAGATTTTATCACTTGTTAAAAAATCTTAACTCTCTAGCTGACGTCGAAGCGAATAGAGGGGTTCCCCTAAGCAGGGGGGTTTTGCTAATTAATGGTAGCGAGAGCCTTGTCTTCATTCCCTGGGATCCATCATCTCAGGGGAGGAGACCGATACGTATTGAAGGGATCACCTCTCATCACGTGGAGATGGCGTTTAAGACTGGACATGACCACTTCCTATTTTCGACGGCAGAGCGCTGAAGCTTGTACTCTGTTTCACGAGAAAGCTCCCCTCTTACATCTTCTGACAGCTTGTCACAATGAGTGGAATCTTCAGGTCATGGGTAGCAGGATTTGGCAAGAATGCCCAATTTCTAAATATCCGTAGGCCTATTGGAGCTTTAAAAATAGATCGGGGTCCCTCTTTATTGCATACGATCCAAGTTTAGCGCTTCCATAAGTCCTCTGCAATCTGTCTAGGAAGGAGGAATTGGAATTCATGGCATCCGGTTCAACTACTGGATCCCCCCTAAGCGATAGATTGGAGCAGGAGATTAGCAAGCTGAAGAAAGAGGTGAAAAGCCAGAGTCGAATGATGGAGAAGTTGGACGTGGAAGCTGGAAGAAGGTTCGAGGTGCTTGACGCAGATCTCATCCAACTCAGGGAGATACTCACAACAGCTACAGAACATCAGTTCAGCATTCATGCCAGCTCTCAGGACAAGTTGGAAAAGAGGGTAACCAAGCTGGAACAGCAAGTTGAAAAGCTCACTTTGGAATGGCAAGCTACCAAACAGAAGAAGAACGAAAACGATGGAAATGGAACCACAAGTAATCCCAAGAAGTAGTTATTCTTACTTGTGTCTTTCTATATGTCTCTCAGTGTCTTTCAATGTCTGTAATCTTCGTTATATTAGTCTTCTGCAAGCCTAACTTGCTGAATCATGCTAAGTTGTCTTTGGACATTGCTTCACCCACCGAATGTAACCGCTCCAGTGGATTGCCATTGCTTTTAATTTAAAAAAAACTTAACCGTTCTCGTCAAAAAAAAAAAAACACCTATTATGTGAAATGATTCTTCTTAAATATGAAATCCTAGATTCATAGTCCCGGTTCCTTAACCAACCTTCTAGGTTGTGCATGTGTAAACAATCTTATATTCCAAGTTTAATATGTTCAAAAATAATTGTGTTTAGTATTTGTTTGGCAAACCATATAAACTAATTTCACTATTCTAACAACAACACAAGAAATTTGATCTCTCTTGGTTGATAGATCTGGGTTTCAGTTTAATTTTTTATTTTATAGACCAGCATGATTTTTTTAATTACTTTTCATAATTTTTTATTTTATGAGTTAACATGGATTTTTTTAATTACTTTCCATATTTTTTTTATTTTATGAGCCGACATGAATTTTTTCATTTTTATTATTTGTTATGTTACTTTACGTTTTACCTTACCTTGCGTGACAACATCTCCCCCATACTGAATTGTAAAACACTCGCTCATCTAGATGCAATGATTGTATTGTTATGCATAGCATAAAAATAGTTTAATATTTAATATTAAAAAATTAAATATATTTATTATTATTTTATTTTTTAATAATCAATCATTTTTAAAAAAATGAATTAAATTAGAAAAATTTAATAAATTGTAATTTAAGATTATATTTATATAAATTTTTAATTGAATTATTGACATATCAATGCTACATGTCAAAACCACATTTAGATGAACAATTTTAGAGAATATTTTATTTAGAATTTAATCCATAAAAACGAAAGTTACATGCATTTTAAACAAATTTTAAATATTTTCTTTAAATTTCTTTCCTAATCATAAAATATGAAAAATTATAATAATTCATGTAAAGCATCTTCATGTCTCCGTCATTTTATCACCCAATAATCCTTGAGAAACTATGACAATTAAGATATTTTCCACTCATTTAATTTATAACACGCCTCTATATTAACTATGATAAAAATTAGCCTATGTTATCACACATGTCAAACATAAGCATTTAATTGAATCATAAAAGATATATGATAGGAATTATCACAAATTCTAAACTACTTTTTTTAAGATTGGAGCAAGATAAAATGTATAATGCAATACTGGTAATAAATAAATGGTCTAAACATATTATAAATTGTTTTTTTTCACTCAAAATAATGAAAAATTTAACATTTAGTTGGGTTAATTTTGACTATATCATAGAGTAAGTTAATCAAAATTGGTTATTGTTGTTATGAAACCGTGGTATTGGGAAAACCGTGTATTTACCCATGGTATTCTTGTGATCAAAGCCTATAAAGAGGTTGGTAGTACTCCATTGCATGATGTACACACTCACTGATGGTTGAGGGTACCACTGGTGGTATAGCCACATTCAACCTGTCTCGGTCGGATTTGGCTAAGGGGAATAATGAAGATCTTTTGTTGTTTTTCTTTGTTAAGGGTTTCCAGGATAAAATCATGGTGTCTATCATGAGCATGATTTTATGGTTTGCTTTATTGTTATATATTTATGTTGCGCATAAATATGTTTGTTGCGTTCTAGAACTAACATATGGTATCAGAGCTAGGTAGACACTCCCTCTCTAACGAGAGTCGTTTGATCAAGTTTGGGTTACCTGGATTTACATGGTAGAATGTAGATTGAGTCGTTGTATGAGATCGATTGAAGGAAGTTTTTTAGATTGCCTAGATTTGTATGGTAGAATGTGAATCTATGTGGGTGGATCCATTGGCGTGATGGGTCAACTTGAGAAGCAACATAAGTGTCAGATCTGAGGTTTGCTAAAGAAACATGGAATGCAGGTATACAAATCTGTTTACTAGTAGATCAGAGCATGTATGCTTTTTGGTATTCTTGTTTTCTGAGTATATATTCAGATCTAGGAATAAACATACAGTTCGAGCAAAGGGGGGTCCAAGGTGGCTAACCCCCTAGCCTGAAGGTTTGCGAGGGTTTGGGGGAGAGAGCCCCCACGAAAAAAAATTGGTCCATTTTTTGTATGTGTTGTGTTTTCAACCATTGAAATGTGGCGTGAAGGAGGCGATTTGAAAAAAATGAACCGTGATGTTTAGGTCGCGTAGGATGTTTCGGAAGGTCCAAATCCGAAGGAGAGATCTACAATTGGAGCGGTTGGAGTCGTGGTCTATCGGCTTGGTAAATTAAACAGTCAAAGTCAACATGTCAAATCGACAAGGGTGATTGACCAAGTAGACAAGTAGGCCAGATTCGAGTTTATAGGTTGTCGATGGATCGACGAGTGGTCAATGGAACACGGATTGACTAAGGGTCGACGGGAACGCGAATCGACTGGTGATCTATGGAAAAAATTATCAATCAGGTCGACTGAGGATATGGTCGACTGAGGATACGGTTGACTAGGTCGACGAGGTCAATTTATTGCAGACTTACCGAGGTTAATAAATGCTTCAACAACAAGACAGTCGAGGTTAATATTGACGAAGGAGTCACTAAAGGTCAATTGGGTGGAAAAGCTCAGGTCGGTTGAGCATTTGTGGTTAAGACTTATGGAGTAATCGACTAGTTGACTGGTGGACGACAACTAGTTGACTGTACGACTACACAACAGAGTTATTTTGGCTTCAGAGGGATGGTTGTGTTGCTGAGGATTAGACTCTGTTGAAAAATGTTGTGATTCTTGATGCAGATGCAGACGTGATCGAGGAGGACTTGCTAGCAGCAACCAAGGATCATAATGGGAGCAACATGAAGACAAATCAACTAGAGCAGATGGTGGAGTCTATATTGCTTGTGCAAAGAGATTGATTGTAGCAACTAAAGTCTATGGTCAATTGTGCATATAGGTCGACTGGGTAGTCAATTGAGCAGCAAAATTCAAGTACTCAGTTCAAGAGTGATTGGTTTATTATTATATGAGCAAGTAGATGCTCAAGTAGACTTTTTTTATAAAGCAATGTTTCAGTAATGGAGTTATAATCACTATAAATGGGCATATGGTTGTAAGACCAATAAAGACATGTGTACCCCTGTGTTAATTCTAAAAGGGGGGTAAAGCATGTGATATTCTCTATTGATAAACTTGAGGGGGGGAAGATGTCATTCCCAAGTCAAGTTTAATGGGGGGCATATGTTGGGTTAATATTGACTCGGTCATAGAGTAAGTTAACCAAAATCACTTATTGTTGTTATGAAACCGTGGTATTGGGAACACTGTGCATGGTATTCTTGTGATCAAAGACTATAAAGAGGATGGTCGTACTCCATTGTATGATGTACACATTCACTGATGGTTGAGGGTACCCGTGGTAGAAGAGCCACACTTGACCTGTCTTGGTCGGAATTGGCCAAGTGGCATAATGAAGATCTTCTGCTGATTTTTCTCGGTGAAGGGTTTCCAGGATAAAATCATGGTGTCTATCATGTGCATGATTTTACGGTTTGCTTTACTATTATATATTTATGCTACGCATAAATATGTTTGTTGCATCCTAGAACTAACACATTTTTGGTTTGAAATCCAACAAAAAACATTTTGAATTGATGGAGTCACGGATATCAAATGTTAAAATTGCACAATTCGGTCACAATATGGGTATTTGACGGTGTTGAATCCACTTTTGCAGAAACAACAATTTCATCAATTCAAAATTACAATGTTGGCAAAGATTCACTGGATGGATTCCAATGATGGCAAACTAAAAAAGGTCGAAAACATGGAATGTTTAGCCTCCTTCATAAACAAAATTGTAAAACAATTATTTTGTTTAAGTCACTTTGAGGGGAAAACCTCCTAATACAATGCCACTTCAAGGGGACAACCTCCCAATACAATTTTAAAATATTTTGCATGCCCTCTCTATACAAAAGATGACTCTTTATAGAAATGTACAAAAGATGGCTCTTTATAGAAATGGTCAGGGCGGTAATTGTGGTCTACATCCTCTTGAGATGACACATAGAGCAAGAGTAGAGAACCAAATGTAATTCCTAATAAAAGAGTTGTGTACTATATTGGAAAATAATATTTCACATAAATGAGAAGGTTCCTAAATAAAATAAATCTCTTGGTGTTTACAAACAAAACAAAATATGTGACAGGGATTGTCATCTCCAAGATCTATGCTTAAAATTATTCAAGTCCCTAAATGAAGTCCAATGCTAGGGGCACTTGGAAAGTTGTCAATTGTCATCACAACAACACTTCCTCTCACTTTATGCTAGTTTTTTTCTAACACAAGGGGGGCAAACCGTAAAAAATAAGTTCATGATATTATTTAGAAATAAAGGGACAATGGACTACCAAGACCAGTGTCTATCCAATTGAGTGACGGACTCGATATCAAAGAGCAAGAGCGTTTGAATATTACATAGGAGAAGTAATTAAACCATTCACCAATGCACCATAATTAGTCCAAAACATATTTTTCGATTATGCAAAAAGAAGTGTGAGCCCTTACAAAGGATGCACCATATCAACCATGCAATGACAAACAAGAATGACATGCAACCATTAAACAAAGTAGGAACAACCATAATACAAAACCCTAGATAAGTAGACATATGAGGACATCCAATAATACATCATTTCCCAACATTTTTGGTGTCATTGTCAGGGACTTCAAAGAACAATGCCGATGTTCTATTGAAGAGGGATTCCTGAGTTGAATCCATTTATCTTTCAGAAACATCCAGCATCTTCCATGTGATTCAGGTACGTTCTTGTTTTGTACTTTGGTGAGATTTTTTTTTATCTAACTTGGCAGGTCTCACTTGGCGACTCCACTGAAGAAAAATAAAGACGTACTCTACAAGAACGGGTCCAAGAGGTAAGTTTGCTTTGTGCTTTGATAGGATTATTGTTGAAGGGTAACCTTGTAAGCCCTATTTGGTGACTCCATTGAAGAAAACAAATCAAAGAAGTGCAAAACAAGCAAACCTTGGCTATTAATATGAAGCTGATATGGCGTCCTTCGATGAAACACGGATGTGCAATCAATATGCTCCATTGGATTTCTCAAAAATTCTAGGATATCCAAATGAGCCAGATAAATGTGGTTGGGATAAGGCTATACCAAGATTTCGAAAATATGAAGATACAGTTGCGGAGCATATTATGATGTTAAGATAATTTATTGTGGCATGGGATATTATGGACGAAGATCTCAAAATGAAGGGGTTCATAATCTCTCTTAATTTGCAAAATAACAAGGATGTGGGGGGTGGTATTATGAGCTTCCTTGTGAGGGGATATCTTCACTCTTCCAATTGTTCAAGGCATTTGGGAAGGAGTGGGATCCCGATCTTGACGAAGAAACTATGGAGGCCATGATTTCCCTTCCCAAAAGGTACTTTTTTGCTCCTCTTGATTTATCGAGCACTTCAGATGAATTACCAAAGATGTTTATGTTTGCATTATGTGACCATGATGAAGATCCCCTGGACCATGTCAAAGAGTTTATGGAAAATGCTTCATTACTCGGTGTTCGAAAAGATAAAAACATCTACATGAAGGCATTTGTGCTACATTTGGAAGAAGCGGTCCTTGCTTGGTTTCAAGGACTGGGCAAAGGTACAATATCCTCTCTTGTGGAATTGATAGATGCATTTTGCAGCTATTGGTGCCTTTAAAAAACTCAAGAGATAGTGCCCTACGTTGAAGAGGCAAAGAGCTTCCTCAAGAAAGAAAACATTGAAGAAGAACATAGCAAAGATGATCAGATCGCCCCGATCCTTGAAGGACATGAAGCGGACCTTGTCGAAGAAATCCATGATGAAGATAGAGTCTCAAAAAGCTTGCTTGAAGAGGGCCATCCATCAAGATCTTGTCAATAACATTATAGGCCTCATGTTCGAAGAAGAAGATACTCTTGAAGACAAAGATGGTGAGGCTCATAAAAATGAAAGTGGAGAAATCCTGATTGAGGAAATTGAAGACCACGAGGAAATGGTGAGTTCTCCTTATCCTCTTTTTGAAAATTCTTATGATATCTTGGGCCTCCTAAAAGAAAATGGTAGGATTCTTGAAGATGATGATTATTGGAAGTTCCTTGCTCCTCCGATCTACGACTCTTCGAGGTCTTGTAATGTTATATCATAAAATTTACAAGAAATCTATGAACCTTTCCTGCCATTCAGAAGAGAAGAAGAGGTTAGTCTAGGTTAGGCTGAGACGAATTTTCATATAGGTTTCAAGCAATATGAAGAGATCTTTGTCAAAAAATCGCTTCCAGCTAAGAAAGATAACAAAGATATGGTTAATGAAGGTGTGGTGGATGCTTCTCCTTGTCCTTTTAATGATGACAATTTGGTGAACCTTCCATTCTCTTTCACCCATATAGACAAATCCTTTGAAAATGAGAGGTTTGAGGATATTTCAATTAAAGAAGATGGTTTCCACGGATATAATGATGTGCATTTATCTTATGATGAGGATGATGTGGGTATGGATTGTTGGAATTTGGTTGAAGAACCCATACATGATTCCTCTAGTAAGGGAAGTCTAAATCTCGAAGACCTCAAGAAACCTACCTTTGAGATCCCTCATGATATAGTTCAGCCATGCTCATTCACCCTTGAGGATAATATAAGGTTGCATATGGAGAATTCTATTGCGGATCTTGATCAGCTAGGTTTACCCTCTCCTAGGGTAGATCTCAACCAGCACTCTCAACTATGCTGCTCATAAATTGATGCAAGTTTTGGACAGCCAAAAGATCCACTGAATAAAATGGTTTTCTTTCGAAGCGATATCAGGTCATATATAGCCTTCGCTACTGATGTTGATTATCAGTTTTGGAGGATGAACTTCAATGAGACATGGTCTTAGTCAGGTATGGGTGCAAGTATCGTATTAACTTCTCCTAGTGTTGATAGTCATTGTTTTTCTTTCCACCTAGAATTTGAAGGTACTAACAAAGTGGTTAAATATGAATCTCTCTTGCTTGAGTTAGCTAATGATTATGGCATTAAGGTTTTAAATATTGTTGGCAACTCTAACCCAATCGTGATGCAAATCAAAAGTTTGCTTGTAAAAATCAAAGCTTAAAAAGATATAGGGATGCAGTGCGATTAGCCACAAAGAATTTCAATGTTTGATCTTTACAAGTGATTCCTAGAGCTAAGAATCCGTGGGAAAATTCCATAGCAGCATCTACTTTCATTCTTCACTCTTTGTTCATTGATAGTTTTGAAGGTCGTTTGGCGCAAACAGTTATTGAATATAGGTATGTGATCAAGGCTCTTTCTACTTGAGCCTGGTTCATACAAGGATAGAAAAAGCTTGTGAAGATGATCCTTCTCGGTGGCTAGATCTTTGAGTCTTGCAGGTTCCCGGTATTGTCCATCTTCCCATCCCCATTCCGACAGAGATAGCACCATATATTTAGCTTATCCTTGATGTGGTTTTGTCTTGGACTATTTCCAAAGAAAAAGGAAGAAACATCGACATGAATAACATGCTCAGGTGGCTGCACTAGTGGTATGATTTCACTTAACTTATATTTTTCACCATGATTAGAGTAAGTAGATTTAGTTTCATTTGATTTTAGCATTTACTATTACTTATGCATTGTACTTGTCGTTATTTCATTTTGATTTATATTGCATTTCATTTTGAACAAGATAGGACAGAAGTGTCCACCTCCTATGCATTTAATGTCTTTGTTGTTAGATGTGTGTGTAGGTCTACAGGTACCCAAGAGATTCTAAGGGGTTCTCATACACTCTCGAGAAGAGCATGTCTTGCAGTTTGAGCCAACTGTTATGCCTCAGAGTGCATGATGCATCCTTTCTAGACATACCAGAGCGAGGGGTTTTTTTTTTATTGTAAAGGCCAAGTTATTGGGGCTATATTATGTAGAATGTTGATTTTGAGGCTAAATACCCCCGAGCGGGTCATGGCAAGTTCTCTTGGTTTTCATTCCAGGAAGTGTTGGCTTATTGGCATTGTTGACTACCTCTTGATGGGCGGAATTCCCCCATCTTGTTGGGCCATTTGGGCCTTAGGTTGGTGTTCGATGCTTCTTGGGGTGGGCCCATTAGGACATGTGACCACACTCATATTTTGTTTTGTAGAGGTGATAGCGCATGTAAGGGTTGTCATACCTGATTTAGCACACCTCATTTTTCCCACTTGGACCTATTGTTTTGATAGAAAACCCTCTTGGTCTCTCGATCAATGACGTAATTCCTTAAAGAAGAAGACTACATGGTTAAAAAGGAGGGCATTGAGGGATACGCATTCATTGGGGTTAGTTGGGGCATGATGCCCTCCTTTTGGCTCACCTTGCACTTACTGTAGCCCAACTTCACATTTTTATTGTTATTTTATGTCATTGTGTGGCTAAGTCCCCAAGTCTATGGGTGCACTAGCCCAAATTTTTATATTTTGTCCTTAACTTGTAGGCTCAATTTTGTAGAAGGTTGAGGGTTGTCTCACATAAATAAGACATTCTCACCTCATTTGTAAATTATGGACAAGAGTTCAATTTATGTATTATTTTATCTTTCTCTTGGTTTATTGGAGCATTTGAGCTAGTGCACACTTCTATTTGGATGTCTTTCTCTCTTGCATGAACATGAATGGATGGATTTTTAGGGTTTGATAATCACATGCTAATTGGATGCTAAGAATAGTTGTGATAACTCATGCTCAAGGATGACCTAAGGTGCATCTCCTTACTCATTCCTTGGTTAATGTTGGTAAGTTTATCTCCTAACCCTAGTTTAACGTCATTCTTGAAGTGCTTTGGACTAAGATAGGGTTTGTTTGCTACCATTTTGTCTACTTGCTTGAGGAGACCTTCCTATCAACGAGCTCTCCATAGTTCTATTGGGCCTTGGAATTCTCTATTTTGTTATAAATAAGGTTTCTCTACCTAACCCAAGATGGTTGCTAGCTTTGCCATAATTGAAAGTATTGGAAACCATCTTAAGAGGAGGGATGTTAGCCTCAATCTCCCATAGCTCTAGGGTTTGAAACAAGAATCTAATACCCTATCCTTCAACTACCCTCTTTTTATCAAATTTTACATTTCTTATTTTATTTTATGTATAGAAGTATATTATAGCTGGAAAAATCCCTAAAATCTAAATAAATTCAAAAAATCCAAAAGTAGCTATGAACTTGTTTTTCTGGTCCACCCTAAAAATTCGCCCTAAGGTTTTAGCCACAAACCCTAGAGGGCTTCCTCTTATGAGGAAGTGCATTGGGATACGTGAAAGCCTTGTAATTGGTGAATTAGACGTGATTTGGTATTTCTGGTCTACCTTAAAATTTCGCCCTAGGGTTTTAGCCACAAACCCTAGAGGGCATCATCATTTGAGAAAGTGCATTGGGATCCATGAAACCCTCGTAAATCGTGAACTGGAGGGTGTTTTGTATTTCTGGCTTATCCTCTAAGTTCGCCCTAGTCTAATTGTCCTATTTCCCTTGAGGACGCACTTTTTGGAGTGCCTACCTTGGGAAGTTTGACATTGCCTTGGGAAAACATGAATCTGCCTCAAAAGCCATGATTTTATTTGATAAAGTGAGTAACTCCATTTATATATGATTATAGTGTCTAGATTTGATATTGTTTGACTCCAATAAGGCATTAATCTTAGCTATAAAGGTTTCGTGGAAGGTATTTGTGTCTTGTTGGCGATTAGATATATCTTTCACTGATTAGGGTCTCCCCTTGGACTTTGGAGTTACCCGAAGTGTTGAGAGGTTAAACTGTGGTGAGATTGGATTTAACTCTCTCTCGAGCTTACCTTCACTAGTACTAAGTATACATTGCCTTGATTTGCAAAGGGCTGCTAGGTTGAGCGGTAACACAACCCACAATAAACTAGGGTTGTTGACTATGAGAATAGACCCATCACTGACATAGCAAAGGCCATGACTCATGAAATGGACTTGCCCATGTGTCTTTGGGTGGGAGCATGCAACATTGTTATCTACATCTTGAATTAATGTCCACATAGAATTTCAAATGACAAAATAGTGGAGTAGGCTTTTGCCAATGAGAGGCCACATGTAACTCATTTACATCTATTTGGTTGTCCACTTTATCTTCATGTCCCTTAAGAGAAACAAACTAATTTTGATCCCTCAAGTATCAAGGGGATCTTTGTTGGATACAATGAGATTTCCAAACCCTGCCTATTATAGATTCCAACATAGAAAAAGTCAGACATATGTGAAGTTTAATGAGGATGGGTGGTCCTCAAGGTCATGGGAACCTCCTACAAGGATTGAACAAGGAGTAAAGCTTGTTGTTCTAGATTCAAACATGAAATTAAAAAAGAAATCATATTCAAATATGCAAAATTCCAACCAAGGTAAAGAGGTCTCATTACCTTCCATTTCAACTAGAAAGCCAAGATAGCTTACCCAAATATTGTAAGAAATCTACATCTTGGATGAGTCATCGACCTAAGAAATTTCCTACTTATGTTGCATTGATGGCTTCTATTATCGAGATAGAGCCTTCCAATGTTGATGAGGCTACCACAATATAGGTAGGGTGTGATGCCAGAACAAAGGAGTACAAATCCATTCTCAAGAATGATATTTAGGAGATAGTTCCAAGAGCTACCGAGAAATTGATGATTGATTCCAAATGGTTGTACAAGATCAGACATGTAGTTGATGGGAGCATTGAAAAGCACATGGCCAAGTTTGGTACCAGAGGATTTTCCAAAAAGAGGGAGTTGACTATGATAAGACTATTGCTCCAATTGCTAAGTATACCTCTATCAAAACCATCTTGTCTTTAGCATCTTTCCTTGGTTGGTCTTTATATCATATGAATGAAAAGACACCATTCTCGAATGGTGCAATTGAGGAAGAGGTATATATAACTCAACAAAGAGGTTTTGAGATCCATGGGTGAGGATAACATTGTTTAAAGGTTGAAGAAAGCTCTTTATGGGTTGAAGCAAGGACTAAGGACATGGTACTCTAGTATCAATGAGTATTTACTGAAGGTGGAATTTTCCAAGACCTGTGCAAACTCTAAATCTTTATTTTTTATCCTATAAATCTGATTTGTTTGTCTTGGTCATTTATGTAGATCACCTTATCATTATAGGGAATTTTGACCCGTTCATTTTGTGGTTTAAGAAGAAATTTGCCAAACGAGTTTGACATGATTGGTCTATGACACTAACTTTTGTGACTAAAGATTTATTAGGTTGCAAGTAATATCTTCCTTGGATAAGAAAAGTACACTATGGAGATTCTAAAGAGATTTCAAATGTTGGACAACAAACCCATGTGTTTCAAAAAAATGAAGTTAATTTGTAATGAGGATTCAAATTTGGTTGATCCTACTCTATACATGCATTTGGTCGGTTCTTTGATGTACCTTGTGAATATTAGGCTAAATATATGCTATGCAATTATACAATTGAACCTCGATAATCTCTTTATGGCATGCAATATGCAGTGGATGGTGAGTTGCTACTCCACCGATTTGATGATTTAGGTTGGGCAAGAGATACAAGGGCATGGAAGAGAACTTTCCCGCATTCCAACGAGAATCATGAGCCATTCATATTACAAAATTCTTGATGTTGTGTGGTAGAGAATTCTTCCTACGGATAGTTAGACTCTCTCATGGACATAACTAAGCTTCTAGACACTTAATCCATGACAGAAACAAAACAAATGGTGATCTATTCTCCTAGATCTAGAACAATATGTAAGCTATTGAACATGGAAGAAGAAATGAAGAAGTAAAACTTACCTCCAACCTGTAGGTTGTCCTAGCTCCAGCTCCAAGCTTGATCTTCAAGGCTTGAACCTGTTAAACAAGACAAAGGACCAAAACTTCTATGCAAGTATATGTATTAATCTAGATCTAATATACAACATATCATGCATCAATATAACAAGAGACAAGACATGGGAGAATAGGCCAAGTTATCATTAAGAAATCTTATGAAACTAATTACAATGTTATACCTTGAAGTCCAAAGTAGCAACACCTCCTTTCAAGCTCTCCAACATCACCCTTGCAAGACTCATAGGATCATAAGTTTGGTGTTTCCAAGATCACCCCCCATAGCTCATGGATGGCTCTCTTTAAGTAGGACTTGGGAGGCCAACCACTAAGAGGAGATTATGGATCTAAGTGAGGAAGATGTGGATCAAGGATCTAAACCATGCCAAGGAGGGAATGTAAAATGGGATTCGGAGGGGTACCTCATCCCAAGAAAATCTCCATGAGATCCAAGCTCCAAAATCAAAGGGATAAGCCTAAACCAAAATTGTCGCTCCCCTATAACTAAGCAAAGCGCGACAATATTGAAATTGTCACTCCCCCATAGGCATGCACGGCGCGACAATTCCAGAAGGAAGGCTAATTTTTTTAGGTGGTTAAGGTGGGTTTCGACCCCTTGCTTGTTGGATTTTCTTCCAAATCTGACTAGGGAAGGGATCAACATTAGAATGAAGGGTCCTAACACCCTTAGGAGGCATAAACATCATGTTTTCCATGGTGGTGAAATATGTATATTCTCACTTACACATGGTGTGGCAATTTGAGGTATAACAGATGCCCCCTAAAGTGCAAGGTCAGAAAGAATATGTTGGCTGAAACACTTTACCAATAATAAGTCTGCAAGGATATCTGAAGGAGAATTGGAGAGTTGCAAGCAAATATCAACAATACGTATAACGAACCCGAGGCGGGCATACCCATGTTCGGAACAACTAACCCAAAGCATGGCTGCCGACCAATACATTGCAGATCCATGATAGTACTGACTTAACAATGACTGAAGACAAATCATGGCTACTAGACTACAAGCGTAGATCCATGATAAGACAATGACACAGCCACGACCAATACAAGAGTGGATCTGCGTGACAGTACATCAATGAGGTCACCAACATAATATATATGTGGGAACCTACTCAAAAATCACCATCGCAACCTGGATGTGCTAAATAGACTTCAGAACCATCCAGGGTCTTCTACTCGATCCCAAATCGATACGAATCTAACCATGTGATTACAAGGTGTTGAAGTCGAACATGGTAGAAACCACTTGATTATCGGTCAATGATGTAAACCGTTAACAAGTGAGAGGGAAATCACCAATGATGAAAATGACTCCCAAGGTATCATAGTACATCTCGACGAAATGTGAATAGATGAGTTGACGTCGAACATCCGTGAGATCATTCGATCAGAGGTCAATGATGAAAACCTATTGTCGAATACGAGGAAACCTGCCATTGAGGCATGCAGGTACTAAGGTTGGTTTCTAAGCCTAATTCCTGGATAATGAGTTGAAGTCGACAGGAATAGACTTGTCGAAGGAGGGCCATAATGAATGCCACATCATCGACACGAAACCGACATAGGAAAGTGATGTGAAGTAATGAAACATATGAGTATGGACTGACACAAGGATGCAAAGGATGAAAATATTGCAAAGGCTGACTAAGGTAAACTTCCCTTGAACATTGAATGGCATGACAATAATGACTTGGCAGCATTGACTCAACGAGGCAGAGACCAAGACATAATGCAACGATGACTGAGGCATTCTTCAGGTGACTTGAAGGAGCGGGACAACTCATAGAAATGGCATGACTCAGAGATAAGGAAATTACCCAACTATATGACGAGACGCAAATAGGTGCCATGTTCAAGGGCGACAAAAGCTGCCATAAAGCTTTCGAAAACAAACGTAGCTTATTTCTCCCCAACCCCCATCATGCTTGACAAGTACCTCTTTGTTTTTTAACGACCTTGAGGAGGATAACAGATGCTCTATATAACTCATCCTTTGGACGAGTCCAATCTCACATGTTTTACGAACCTGAGTAAGGGGGGTTTGGTCCCAAAAGGGTCCTTCGATGTTTGATTTTACGAGTCCAAGGAAGGGAAACTCAACAATTTTTCATGTTTAGAGAGTCTGAAATAATCTAAAGAAGACTCCAGGTTTTGACTTTTTCGTAAAAGTTAGTCCCCGGACCCGAAAAAGTGTAAAATAATATCTGGAAGAACTTTCCCAGTCAAAGGTTGACTGAGGTATACCTTTCTCGTAAATAGTCTAAACGGTCTGAAAAAGGGATAACCTACCACCAAATAGACATCCTTTCAAATCATTTTACAAGCGTAAAAGAAACAAGTTCACTTGGCAATCTTTTCCTATTTTAGGAGTCTGAAAAGAGCTTAAAGAGGACTCCATGTACAACTTTTTCATGGTTGGTGACCGAGTATGACAAAGGAAAAAGTAAACTCGGCACAGTTCCTTTTCCTTAAATAGTCTAGCGAGGCCGGATAAAGAGATAAACCTATACTCGTTAGACACACCTTTTTACTTAATTTTTAACGAGCACGACAATGGTATCAAAAGCACTCGAAATCTTTTTCATATTTGAACCGGAGCACGAAAAAGTAAAAACTAAGCTCAAACCACTTTTCATGTTTCAACCAGAGCACGAAAAAAGTGAAAAGTAAGCTCAAACCACTTTTCATGTTTCAACCAGAGCACTAAAAAAATGAAAAGTAAGCTCAAATACCATCTTTCTATTTTTTAACGAGCTCGAAGACAGGTGAAAAGAATGCTCATGACGTTTGCTTCATTTTTTAACGAGCTTGTAACATAAAATGAACTATGCTCGAGATTATTTTCATGGTTTAGCGAGCTCGAAACCAAAAGAAAGTATGCTTGAAAAACTTTCCATTGGTGGACTCTTTCCAAACATGGTATCTGGAGGTTGGTACATGCCCCCTAGCATGATTGCTGGAAGTAAGTGACTTAACTCCAACATAATGTGGAGAGGCGATCGAGTTGACTTCAACATAACGTCTCGAGGTTGAAGACATGCCCCCCAAGTTTCATTTCATTCTCCTAAGGCATAGGCGGATGAAAAGAAGGTTCAGGTACTAAGTCTACGATAAGACGCGACTGAAAGGGAAAGAATCTGTTTCATTTTTTAACAAGCTTGACACAGGAAAAGAACTATGCTCGTAGGAACTTGTTTCATTTTGTAATGAGCTTGACACAGAAAGGGAACTATGCTCGTGGGAACCTATTTCATTTTTTAACGAGCTTGACATAGAAAGGGAACTATGCTCATAGGAACCTATTTCATTTTTTAACGAGCTTGACACAAGAATAGAACCATGCTCGCGGGGTACTGTTTCATTTTTTAACGAGCTTGACACAGAAATAGAGCTGTTATCACATATATACTAGCCGGGCTACCATACATTATTTTTCTGATTCCAGTACACTATTCAGCCAATTCCCTTACATTGAGATGCTGAGATGAGCATCTATATTGGATCACTATCAGATTTTGGACAGCAGTATGTATTCCCCATGCCATGACTGAGTCTCAGGACACTCAGAGAGATGACCGATGTAGCCATTATACCATTTGTACAGAGCAGTTAGTAGTGCCTAGAGTTACAACAGCAGTTTCAGAGGACAGATGATGGTACAGGTTTATGAGCAGTCAGGTATATGACTCAGCAGGTATATCATTGTGTTATGGTTATATTGCTTTTATGCTTATTCTTATAGCATGTCTTAGCACTTAGTGTCATGATCTGGCGATCATATAGATATGAGGACCTGGTTGATCTTATTATGTATACTATATTGTCCCTACTCAAACTTAGAAGTTCACTATTCATACTCATTGGTCTTACCCTCCTTAGGGAGAATAGAGGTGACCATTCCACCATACCTTGGCTTGCTAGTGTTGGCTCCATTATTCATTGTCTTCATCCATCCATTGCCTACCTTTTAGTTTATCACCCTGACTTACTACTTGACTAGTGGCATGGACGACTTTTCCCCACTGTAGCCTCTATATTGGATGAGCTTCCCTGTTTACTGTGTCTTGGTTCTGAGTTGGTGACAAAACTTACCTTTGGTGAGTTGGATTGTAGGCCTAAATCATTCTGGTCGGTTGTCCCGATGTTTGGCATTGGCTCCAACTCCCCCTAGTCACTTGAGATGTTGTTGGCTAAAACTGAAAGCTCATGTACTATTTATGGAAACTAATAAATTCGCCCATGGAAACTAAAAAGGGCAAGAGCGATGAACTGCTGAAAAATACTCCTTGAAGAATATAAGAAAGGTCCAAAAAGCAATGATTCTTAAAAGCTATATCTAAACAATTGCTGACCTTATACATGTATAAAAACATGCCCTGGATGTAAGCTGCAACTAGTTGTGCTTATCAGCACACCTGAGATCCGAAGGGTTATGTAGGCCAAAAGGGCCATGAAATGAAATTGAATGATCCTAATGAACTTGGATCAACTTGATATAGACATGATGCCTAAGTTGAATAAGCACTCTCTAAACAACTTATCCATTTGTGAGACACCGCCATTCCTTGTGTCGTTGCTCATTCAGTGTATACTATGGTGTGTATTCCCTTTCCCATTGCCAAAGTGTCACAAAGTTAAGTCGGTCAAGTCATCCCTTAGCCTAGCCAGTTATTTTAGCCTTCACCCTTCACTAGCAAATTGATCACAGCTATGAAGTGAGTATGGTCTTGAAAGTCTGGTCTGAGTAATAATAATAATTAATGACATCATATATTTGGATTTAGATCGTCAGTAATGATCACTTTGTGTTATAATTGTTATTTGAATAAGTTGTAGAGCATGCATTAACCTTTGACACTTTGCAGCAGCTTCTGATGATAGATCTGAGTTATACTTGGTCAAACCTAGTTTGACCAAGGTCAACCATAGGACATGAAATGGTTGGACCGTGTGATGATATGGATTGATGATATATGGTCTATGTACATGTACATGATGATTCTATGCAACAGCTACAGGGTTATGATGATGATTCATGGTTTACAGCATTATTTGATCATTTACAGATTATTATTATTTGACCTGTTCCGGTATATTAGATATATATTCTGATCATGCAGAGATTCATATGGTGTATGAGTACACATCTTGGATAGATTTGGACCTTCTGAGTCCAATGAGACAGTCTGTTTTCAGTTCCGGGCACTTACAGTGATGATTGAGCCTCAGTAGGCTATCCCAATGTAGTTTTGGTCTGTCGGAGACCCTGTCAGAGCAGATGTGATTTTTATCCGGTTGACCTAGGGCGCTGTGCTTGGAGGGGGTGGTCCAGCCACTTGTTTTTACCATATTACCCCCCTCCCGGACACACTGGTGCCCTCACCTTGACAGCACAGGCACTCCAGGAGGTATTTTGGGGTAGTTTCACGCTTCCCGAGGCATTTCAGGATTGGTACAAGTGGCTATTGAGGAATTCGATTTGGGCTACTGAGGCAATGTCTTGGCATGGGATGATCAGTGATGTCTTCCACACCCCCTCCAACAATTTCAGCTTCATTGGGGCCCGCATCCATCACTTATGGCACTTTCTGATGATTTCTGAGGTCTTTTGAGGCCTACGATTTGACCATAGAGGCACGATTTGGTATATTGATGACTATTTTATTATTATTGTGCTATGGGGATTGACCAAGGGTGGCTAAAATTACCCCTTGGACCCACCATAAGCTTCTTATTATTTTTTGTCATCATGATATGGTGGGATTCCCCTCTTCTAGGGCGATTTTGTCCACTTATTTTATATTTTATTAGTGATCCATGTATTTTATTGTTGAGCTCATCTCAACCATTGATTAGACATTTGTATCTTTTAATCTTCGCCACTCATTCAAAAAGTGGTTAGGATTTTGATGCCTCTCCTTCCTATTTAAAGGAGAGAGCTTCTCATTGTAAAGGGACTTGTGGCTTTGGATTATTGGAATAGAAAATTATTATTGCATCTATCTCCAGTGTTGTGGTGAATGTTTTTTTGGTGTTCGTTCGTTGGTTCTTCCTTTTCACTGAGTTATTGGAGATCTTGTTTTGCCATATCTTTTGTACCACGTTTTTTGCATCTACAGGTGGAGGCTGATTTGCTTTGAGGAGGAAGTATTGGTAGGGGAAGACTCTCCCTACTTCTTCTTTGGATCTCTTCGTTGGTAACAGGGAGTATTACTGTCCCAAGACATTCTATTCTATGTTATCATTGCATTTTACTTGTATTTCCTCCATACTTGACCTCTCTAATTGAAATCGATTTTCCTTGGATTGACAGGTAGAGGAGGGCGCACTTGTGGGCTAGGGCATCAATTTGGCAAGCAAAATCAACAATCTCTCATTTGATCTCTGCGGGAATCTTCCTCAACATCAAAGCATCTCTCTTCATCACTCAAGTATGATCTCAAGGTAAGTTCTATCTCCATGATCTATCCACTTGTTCTAAAACATTTAAAACCCCCATTTTTACATTTTTTCAGATCTACTAAGATCTAGTGGCTTCTTGGGTAAGATATTTAAAACCCACCTCTACAGTATCCACGGCATCCCGGATCTATAGTTTGGTGAGGATTGGCCTCCATTTGACCCTCTTTCCAAGGCATTTAGCCTTCTCCAAGCAAGGGTGCACTTCCTAGTTTGGATGGGTTGACCTAGATCTAGTACGTGGGTAGTTGATATTCCACTTGATTCGTGATCTACACATCCAATAACCTACTCCCAGATTGTCACTTTTTCTGATTTCTATCTTGTGGGCCCTATTCCACATTTTAAGGGATTTAATCCCCATTTTGGACCACTTGGTATCTTTAAACTCAGATCTAGTAAGATCTAGCCATCAGATTGCCTTGAAATTATAGATCCATATCCTCACCTGATCAACCTACTTGGATCTAAAGTTTGGATGCCATTGGACTTGTCTTGACTGTTTTATCCCACTTTTTTAGCCTCCTTGGGTAAAGTCGCACCACCTTGGAGAAGTGAGTTGGTCCACTTTTAGGATGTGGGTACATGAGATTTTTGTGGATTTGGAACGGGCATAATTCAAAACCTAGGTCTAGTGTGTCACTTCATCAAATCTTGCCTTGGGGATAGCATTCCTTGTTTTAAGGGATTGTGGTCCACTTAGGTCAAACCTAGATCTAGACCTATTCATCCATCAAGTCTTTAATTCCCCACTTGTCTCATGCAATAGGAGTCCTTAACCACAAGTTAACCTTACTTTGACTGCATTATCCCAATTCCCAAGGCACTGGTCTCTCTCCAAGTCAATTCGACTTTCCTAGATTGTTGGATTAACTTGTGGTTTGACCCTTGTGTGGTGAACTAAACCCTTTGATGCCATCATACTTCATGATCAAGCTTGTCACTTGTACTAGTTAGCCCCAATTCAACCCTAAACTACCCTGCATTGGACACGGTTCCCAAGGCAGTGGATTTTCTCACATTGAGCTAGTACTTTAATCCTGGATCCTATTTCACAAATCATAAGTCACTCTCACATCAATAATGAACCAAAGCTATACTCATTGAACCCCTCACTTGTCTTGTGACTTCATCCTAAGGTCTAGGATAAACCATACACCTTACTTCACTTAGAATTAACTTGATTTGGTGTCTTGGTTTTGATCTCTCCTGTCGGGAGTAGATCGGATCTCCCCCTTTGTTGTCTGGGCTAGATAACATAAAGTGAAGGTTGCCTCGACTGGTGTGACAACCATATATTGGAGGTCGAGGTGATCGTGGTTGCACCTTTTGAGTTGCCCTTCCCTATTGCCATCCATGAGTGGATACATCCATAGGGGTAACTACAGTTTAGGTGATAACAAGAACCATGCTCACAGGGTCCTGTTTCATTTTTTAACGAGCTTAAAACCGAGAGAAACTGTGCTCAAGATAAGGCACTTATCCAACATGATGTTCAAAGGTTAGTAGTGTGCCCCCCAGCATGATGTCTAGAGACTGGAGACATGCCCCTCATGCTTAAGGGGAAGAAACCACTGAAACGTGTGGAACGTTCAGGGAAGTTTGTTGAATGGCAGTCATGTGATGATTGTGTGTCACGAAGGAAAGCTGGTCAATGGTCACAATCCTCCCATCAAAGAGAAAATACATCACTCGAAAGAGTGTGGACACTATGACTTTCATAGAATAGACATAATCACATCCAAGGAGAAGATTGAAATCTAAAGGACCTTGGACAACCATGTGACATCAACATAAATACTTTTACCTCCCAAGGTGACAGGTAACTGCGGAAGAATCCCTAAAGATCCGGTAGGCCTTCTATTGAAAGCTAAAATCTGGCCGGTAACCGGCACAAGTTGAGGAGCCCCTATAGCTTGCCAAGTAGTTGAGGATAAAATACTAACAGAAGCTCCCTCGTCAACTATAGTGCAGAAGATTTCTTTATCAGCAACTCCTACAGATATCTGGAAAGGAACATCTGAGGGGAGACAAGGCTCTGCTAGACTATTCCAATCAAATGAAATAACCTCAGTACTTGGAGGAGGCTCTGTGGACGAGACTTCTCCTTGCCTAAAACTGTCTGAACCGACCAGAAAAATATCAGCGGTTTCTAAATCGCTTTCAGTTGGAAAAGCAAGATACAATGAAGACTTTGTGATGGTCACTGCTTCAATCTAGGCATTTTCCAATGAAAGAGTCGGGTGGACCGAGGATAAAACTGGATCTACCATTTGCATTTCACTCTTCAAAGGAGGAGTGGGATCAACCGAAGATGAAGCTCGATTAATCACTTGGATTTCACTCGTCATAGGAGGATTGGGGTCAACCAAGAACGAAACTTGATTAACCGCTTGGGTATCATCCCTCAAGGGGGGAATGGGGTCGATCAACGGTGTTGTTGAATAGACTGCTTCGTTTTCACTCTCTGATGAAAGAGTGGGGTCAACCGAGGGTGGGGTCGGATTGACCGCCCTATCAACCAGTGTAGGATCAGGGGACAACCTACAATACTTCGTTGGAAAGTGTTTATGGGATGTGTCCATGTCTTCCAACAATTGTGAAGCTTCATTCATACGAGGACAAAGGTAAGTATGGTGCATGCCCTTGCATAACCAACAAGGGTCTGCAGCTCTACCCTTTCGACCCTGAACTACAATGTCACTAGTTGATGGGGTATCATCAGAATGATGTCCAGAGACTGATGACAAGGGTTGTTCAGAACGCGACCATATTTCTAAGACCTTGGAGATACCAGGGCATCTCTTAAGAAAATGGGACCCTTTACAAAGTTTGCAAGGGAATTTCGGTTTACGCAAATTCGAAACAGATGTATCGATGTTCCCAGCATGATGATCAGCGGCTGGTGAGTCCCCAGCATGATGGTCAGAGGCTGGGATTGTGACCTTCTGCCTGGTGTTCTTCTTCTTAGTTTTCCCTTTCTTCTTCTTCTCACTCGCCTTCTTACTAACTTCAGAGTTTTCAGTAGGAGAAGAGGAAGAGAGGGAAGCCGATTCAATTTTCGAGGAAGAAGGAGAAGGGTCATCATGAGATTGAGGCTCATGTGATGAAGGACCTAGGTCCAACACAATTGGTGCACTTGGTGTAACTGGATTGGAGAATAACCATACTGGTATTCCTATCGCCAATCCAGGAAGACTCAACGTAGCCATAAAGGGAGGACCAACAGTTCCACAAGGGGGGATAACAAATGGCACACCTTGGAAAGGGGCACCTTGGTTAGTAGTCCCGGAAGAATCTTCCATATTTGAACTCCCTAAGAGTCTCTAAAGTACCACACAAGTCAAACACTACTCAAGTCTAAAAGCAACAAGCAAAATGTGTGAATAGGAGTGGATGAAAAGTCAGGATCCTCACAGGCTTATCAAAGCTTCGCAACTCGTTATATACCGCAGGGTCCAAACAGTAAAACACGACAAGGAAGATTGGGACCGTACCCTTGCCTGAATACCCGACTACCTGGACAGTACGTGCGTAGTAATCTCCCCAAGTGCTGTTCTCGGTGTATTGCGATGCCAAGACGGCCAAATGGTTAACTCAGTTGGTCACATAAATCCTAATGGTGTCTGCCGATATACGCAAGGTACGTGGTAGCTCAAATCCGTAGTGATGTTGTCTAATGCACAACCGTACGGCACGCGACCTTCCTATATACTACCGAGTACGTGAAACACCTTTGGATATACGCCAAGCACGCGAAGTACTTGGTGGGTACATGAAAGAGCTTCAATATACCTGGTTGGTATGTGAAAGAGCTTCGATATACCGGTTGGTACGTGGAAGACTACAATACCCCCAAAATACAGTGCTGGCAAATAACGACAGCTATCACGCTTAAAGACACCGGAACACGTCTCTAACTTACACACAGTTACTAAATGATTTTAACCTAAGCTAACGTTAATTTTATCTTCTACGGTTAGGTGGATGCATGAGTTGAGTACATAAATGTAAACATGATGCAATCTTCAACTACATGATAATGTACATTTTCCTTTCCTTTTCAATGAAAACTACTTAAGGTAAGGAGAGATTTTTCTTTCTTTCAAACCAAAAGTACTTAAGTAGTAGCGAAAAGAAGAATTCATTCCTAGAGTGCAATAACTTTAAATTTCTGCAATCATCAGCTAAAAAGCGCAAAGAAAATGAAAGATGCAACTAATCTTAACAATGTATAAGACAAAATAATGAAGTACTTTCAATTTTCAAATGCATGTATCAAAAATGGAAATTGGTAACTAAACGTTTTTCATGTCTATATACAGAAAGTGAGAGAATATCTACAACACTCTTTAATCATTCAGAAATTCCCAGAGAAAAATGACAAGCACCCAAACAATTCTAAGGCACTCAAGAAAGGCTCAAAATCCACCAAATGCAATAATTTTAATCCATTTTCCATCTTTTTACACTTCGAAAAAGACACATCTAAGCTACGGAAAGAAGGATTCCACAAACGTTTCCAATCAAATGCAAGACAAAGAAAAGCACTTAATAATCATGTCTAACTCAAATGTACACAAAACTGAAACAAGCCTTTTCTTCTCCCCATGAGTGTAAGACCAAAAATGCCAACTGATAAAATTAAAGCAAGAAGAATACTTATGTTTTCCAATTTCATGACTATAGCAAAAGAGTGACAAAATCAAACTTTTCTTTGAACTAAAGTGGAGACAAAGAATCAATCTTTTCCAATAATCAGTAGATAGCTTAGCATGTAAAGGAAACAAGATGCATAACCCAAGGAAAAGAGTCTCAAAAAGACATGGATATCCCACACTTTCAAGTTTTTAAAACAAGCCAATCACACCAAACCAAAAATGATCTCAAAACCTTGAGATGGGTCAAAACGACTATAGGATGCACGATTCATGGCCCCCCCATAGCTCATGTATGGCTCTCTTTAAGATGGATTTGGGAGGCCAACCACTAAGAGGAGATTATGGATCTAAGTGAGGAAGATGTGGATCAAGGATCTAAACCATGCTAAGGAGGGAATGTGAGATGGGATTCAAAGGGGTACCTCATCCCAAGAAAATCTCCATGAGATCCAAGATCCAAAATCAAAGGGATAAGCCTAAACCAAAATTGTCGCTCCCCTATAACTAAGCAAAGCGCGACAATATTGAAATTGTCGCTCCCCCATAGGCATGCAGGGCGTGACAGTTTGAAATTGTCGCTCCCCCATAGGCATGCAGGGCACGACAATCCCAGAAGGCTAATTTTTGGAGGGGGTTAAGGTGGGTTTCGACCCCTTGCTTGTTGGATTTTCTTTCAAATGTGACTAGAGAAGGGATCAACATTAGAATGAAGGGTCCTAACACCCTTAGGAGGCATAAACATCATGTTTTCCCTGGTGGTGAAACATGTATATTCTCACTTACACATGGTGTGGCAATTTGAGGTATAACATGTTGGCATGAGCGTATGCAACTTTTAGGCAACAATTATATTATGTCTGTAACTTCCACCCAATGACTTCATCTTTTAATCCATGTGGTCGTTTCGAAGCTGACATAAAATGTTACAACTTCCCTGTTGAACCGAGGGTTGGTTCTGTATGGCTTTTGCCTAGTTTAAATTAACAAAATAAGAAACTTACGATCTTTGAAAATAAAATAAAAATAAATTCATCTCGGCCATTATTGTTGATGTGGCACCCCGTGTTGGATGATGTGGTCGTTATGGAGTTGACGTGGCTTCCTCTGCTAGCAATGATGTGGCCGGTATTTGGCATCTCTGTTATGGATGCCGTCGACTCATTTGCATTTAATTGGCTTAGCCTTTCCCGTGTGCCCAACTGGCATGGGCTGCATCTGGGATGCGGATTGTTGAGAGAGGATACGAGCCCCGTATCATCTTCGGAATCTCGGATGTCTTTCCTGAGTTTCCCGCATAGGTCTAGGTCTCATCTGGGATGCAGGGATGTGAGCACCCCCTTTTGTCTCACCCTTCGCCCGGATGATGGCCCTCTTGGATGATGCCATCTAGGGATCTGAGACGCAGCAGTGCTACAGAATATCCCTCGCACATTAAAAGAAAAGGTTCCCTCAAGCTTCCACTCGGATGATTTTGCCTACTAACATCATTCAGATGCGGGGGATCCTTCAGCCCGGTTCACTAATCATCCACATCATACGTAGACCCTTGAGCTTCGTGCCTACCTTTAAAGACACAGCCGTATGGAATTGAATTCAACCCGCACAAAGAACTTAGCCATTTTTCCATGCATCCTTGACCTTTGGCCTTGCTCCTTGACTTAACCAAATTGTTGCTTCAAAATTTAACTATTCAAAGATATATTATTCGGATAAGGAAGTGTGAGCAGCTTAAGGAAAGCAAACAGTCGATGTAGGTTGCTGAGGAGGACTCTAGAAGAAGAGCATATGTGCTTTCCTGACATCCTTGCTATCCATAGATACCACAGACAATGACAGGCATGCAGACTCAAGTGCAACAAAACACGACAGGAAAGGGGTGCTTTGAGAGATTGGGAACGCACTCTACTGGTGCGTACTCGATCAAGTTTGACGACAACATAACACTTACAGTCAACGTTGAAGTCAACGTATTCCATTGTTGTTGAACAATGGAGAAGTGCGGGACATTGCAGATGCATTGTATGTGCCTGGTCTCAAAGGGAATTTGTTGTCAGTATGTCTAATGGCCAGATTTAATCTGAAATTTGAGTTCAATGAAAGTACATGTCTAATAAAAGACCAGAGCAACGACTGTTAGGTTGTTGTGCAAATATATGAGGAGGGTGGCCTCTATGGGTTTGGAGCATAGGTTGTAGGTGAAAGTGCCTTGGAAACATTAAGAATCGATCAGAGCAAAATTTCGAAGGTCGACTATGAACACTTAAAGTTCCAAAATTTACAATTGCTACATAAATTGAATATGGTATATGGATTGCCTCACACACAAAAGCAGGGAGGGATTTATTAGACCTGCATCATGGGAAAGCAAACCCGTAACCAATTTTTAAAAGGAAAAGCATGGCACGGAAACGCTGTGTTGGATTTATTTCACATGGATTTGCATTGCTATCAAAACTCCTTCCATTAGTGGAGAAAGGAATATGGTGACCTTTATGGACAATCACATAAAAACATGGGTTTGGGGAGTCTTTCTACTCGAGTTGTTGTGTGTACAACAGGGGTTCAAAGTGTTCCTTTTCTTTGTCTCTGGTTGTGTCCTACAATGGGACAAAGTCTTCTCTTCTTGACGAGTTGTTCCCTGGGCCAAGTCTTTCTGTCTACTTGTTCTTGGTTGTGCCATCGGGCTGTGTTAACCCCCAGTTGTGCTTGCACTACTGGAGGGTTAAGAGCCAGCAAGACTCCATCACACTGGTTACATTGTTCATTGATCAGAGTTCTTGCCAGAGCCAACAGAGTCTGAGACTGCTATTTTTTGTAGTTGTTTTTCTGGGGAAAGCCCTAGATCAGGGGGGCCCACAAGACATTGATACTCATGCCTCCAGGTTTCTTGTAAAAAAGCCAGTCCAGTGATACTGCTTTTTTTTTTGCTTTTCATAAGAAAACTAGACTAATGCTATTTTTCATTCAGAATCAGTCTTTTCTGCAATTTTGTTTTTTGCTTTTTCGAAAAAAACTACTTTTTCAGGCATGTCTATAATTAGCAGTTTCTATGTAGGGCAGGTATAGGTGAATACCGAGGTTCCAAGCAAGCAGTGAGGATCTGGTCAAGGTTTTGGTAGTGAAAGGGTGTTGAGTTAAGAAGCAGTTTTGGGTATGGTGTTGTTTTCACTTCAGGGTGACATATAGCAGTTGGTGGAAATTATCATGGGCATAAGATTCCATATGATCTAGTCTTGAAACCCTAAAACCAAATTCCTAGACCCTAATTCGTTTGGTTAAGATTCCTTGTTGTTCGGGTCATGCTGACTTTCCAATTCCTTTGCCATCGTTGTCAAATACCAACCTCAAAGCATAATGCGCCTTAACTGATAAAGATACTAAGTTTGCTGAGTAGAAAGCAGGAGCAGTGCTCTGTCCATAAAACTGAAAGGTTTTGAAAGCTTAGTCAATGATGTAATGTCCACACAAACTCGTTTTGATGGGAGGTTTAAATCAACTTTCCATGATTTCATTTAATGCAAAAAAACAAAAAATTGTTGGGATTATATTGTCCAAGGTAAAAGGAATTGATGGGAATTTTTTTTTCTGCTATTAAGCAGTCACACATGCACCTGTATTGTTTGATCTCAGTGAGATATCCAGCAGATCATGATCATAAAATCAATGTTCCACGGGGACGCGTTTCCTGTGTTTCATGCGTCTTGACGTCCCGTGGAATCCTAACGAAACGTTTCCCTCCACCAATGCCCCTGAGAATATTTTTTTTTTATGTTTTTCCATTATTTTCACTTTTTACAATCCCTACTTAGTACTACTTAGAAAATAAATCAATATATTTAGTATTTACATTGCACAATCATGAATATACGTCAAATGAAATATTATTTTTGGTATTTTATTTTATTTTTATAATTTAGGGACGTCCCTTTGTCCCCCCTGAATTTCCCTAAAATTTGGGAGTGGTCTCCACGCGTTCCGAATGTGCGTTTTCCCGCTCCTGCGTCCCCCCGTCCCAGAAACTTGGGGGAACATTGCATAAAATAGATGTTGGAAAGTGAACACAGCAGCCTTTTTTCTCACTTAAACAAAGCAGAGGGACCTCAAATCAGAATGAGTATCAGCGAATCAGCAAAGGAAATGATAGCTACAGGAAGTAAGCAGCAAAATTTTGAGGAGAGCTAAAGGAAATGTGCCCTTCATGCAGTTGCATTCCTTTTGAATGGTATATGATTGAAACCAGCAAGGAAGATTGTTTGGCAGTCCCTTTGGTTGTGATTTGACTGGCATCCATCCTACAGGGAACCAAAGGCTTGAAGTCGACCCTCTTCTCATATTGGTGTAAAGAAAAGCTAAAATTTAAGTTGATTTATTAAGAATGTCAAGTTCACTATGATGTCTGACATTGGTATGGGTTGTTCTGGAGCTTGATTCGAGGTGTTGTCCACTTGATATTACTGCTGTTTTTTAAACAAGGAGAAAGCTGTTTCTTGGTTATATAAAATGACTTGCCTTGAAGAACAATATGTTAACCAAATTAGGAGCATGGAAGCAGATCCCCTTTCTTGTGTGATTACAAAGCATAGAAGCTTTCTGGGATAAGTTTGATCTCGGCAGGTGTGCAATCCTGGCAGTTTCCATTATTGAAACACAGCAGCAAATATCCCAGACTCCAGTAGATGCATACACAGTCACACAGGAGACAGGGCTGAAGATGATTTGTTATTTTTTATTGAAAAAGTGCTATGAACCTGCAGTCAAAGAGCAAACATAAGGTGAGATCAAGCGCTAAAGTTTACTGTCCTGGGTATTTTCATGTGCAAGGGAAAAGGGGAAGTAGATGCCAGCGCCGGAATGAAGTAATCAGGGCAGTCTTATTCTAAACAATCTACATAAACAGTAACTTTTTTAATGAGAAAAGGCCTCCACAAAAACAGAAAGTAAAAGCCTTGTAAAAAACACTTTCCTAAACAAGTTGAAAGTGCCCAGTCAAAGCAATTGTTTGGAATGCTGTATGGTAAATTTGAAGATGGAACAAGGCTATAATGAAGGCAGGGTCGACATTTCTTTGGGCAGTGGCAACCAGCATCATAAAGGTTGATATACAGTTGTCGTGAAAGCAGCTTTGACAGCAAGAAAGGTCTCCTAAACCAGCACTAAAGTCCAAAGGAAGTTTGCATGCCAAGACTTCAGGGCTTTTATGATTTATTTCCTTTTATTCAGATTTGAAAGGCAGAGGGGGTTAGATAGTTTTTGGAGCATTGATTGCAACAATCGAACAACTCTTCACTCTCATCCACCACACCTAGACCACTACCACCATTGTTAGAGAGGAGATTTTGGCAGCTTGTTACCTATCATCCATTATGATACAGACAGTCTCTTGGGTAATATGTGACTGAATCAATTATGCTTATTGTAGTTATCTGATTATTGGTTGTTAATGATTTAATTGTTAGCGTTGCTTGGTAGTTACATGGTCTTGTTTTGATTCATCTTTCACTTGGGGCGTGTTACCCCTTTTTCAGCAAGGGTTAATATAATGATCAAATGTGGTTTGTGATCATATCATAGACATTTGTTCCCGAGTTGAGATTTGTGGCTTCCCCATAGATCATTGGTCAGAGTTCCTACAACATGATCAAATGGTCCATATGCCTTGGATGTGCCTAGCTAGAGATAGTGGCAGATGTTCTGTGTTGTCATATCTCTAAACCCTAATAGACACGTAGAATGTTTTCTTATACGATGATATGTTTGCATGGGATGTTACATTTATGCTTGTATAGTAATTTATAACTATCTTAGTCTAACCTTGGTGTTATTCTGCCTTAGAAATGTGTCATTACGCGTCAAAGTATCTGCAGCATTCCCTACAGGTCCACAGGGGAAGGGGTTAAACAAATTTGATATAAAGACCAAGATGAAGCATAGAGTGTTGATTTGGGGCTAAATACCCCTAATCATGTCATGGATGGTCCACTTGATTTCCACCTCCAAGAGGTGCTCGCCCTATAGGGGCTAGTGCCCTTGGGGGGCTAATCACTTGGATGCATGACCACACTCGTTTATTGTCCATGTTAAAGGTGATAGCATTTGTTTAGCACACCTTATTTGTTCACTTGGACCTATTTTACCCCTCCTCTGGGTTGTGTACACACAATTTGTACTTCCTTATTGAAGAAGCTTACAAGGATAATGAAGGAGGACATTGAGGGCACACATCTATTGGGGTTAGTTGGGGCATGACGTCCTCCTTTTGGCACACCTAGCACTTGGTGTAGCCTAATTGCGCTTTATTTACTACTTTTATGTCTTTTAGAGTGGTTTAGCCCCCAAAGCTATGGGTAAGCAAGCCAAAGTTATATTTTTACATTATCTTGTAGGCCAATAACTTAAAATTAGGCGAGGCTAGTCTTATATAAATAGTGCCTCCCTCTCATTGTAAAAACACAACAAGATATGGGTTCATTATGAGATCTTTTTTTTTTTCTACTAGTCTATTGGAGCTTTTGATGTTGTAACGCCCCGTTTTGACATTACTACCTGAACTACTATTATATGTTGTATTTGTTTGATTGTGAGACTTCGTCGGTTTGATGACACTGTGGACATATGGTTCTATTATATTGCCGATATATATATGTGTGTGTGTGTGTGATGTTAGTATTATGATTGGTAGTCATGTTTAGATATGTATCATGTGTTAATTATGTCTCATATATGCAAATTACCGAATGATGGGTACGTGGATACTGTTACAGTTATATGTTCAATAAATGAATGTTATGCCAGGTGCATGGCGAATAAATGAGTTTATTGTTGTTATGTTATGATGAAATGTATGTGTATATGTTGAGGATTTATGCACGATATTCTATATTGTATGTCGAGGACTGACTTAAAGGTTAAAACGGCTAAGTATTAGCTGGATCCTACGAGGTGGGAGAGCCTCGGGGACATGGACTCCGACGGATAAATGGTATGCAAGTGATGCATTATTTACTTACGCATGATTATTATGATGTATATAATGACATGGGTGGGGTAGGGTTTCAGGAAACTCAACCGCCCAGATTGGTTATACGATGACAAACCGAGTACAAATACAACGCAGTTATTATGTCGGGTAGACATAGTCCCTTGTTCCTGTCATCACATTTATAGTAGCCGGGCTACCATACATTATTTTTCTGATGCCAGTACACTATTCAGCCAGTTCCCCTACATGTGAGATGCTGAGATGAGCATCTATATTGGATCACTATCGGATTGTGGACAGCAGTGTTTATTCCCCATGCCATGACTGAGTCTCGGGACACTCAGAGAGATGACCGATGTAGCCATTATACCATTGGTACAGAGCAGTCAGTAGTGCCCAGAGTTACAGCAGCAGTTTCAGAGGACAGATGATGGTACAGGTTGATGAGCAGTCAGGTATATGACTCAGCAGGTATATCATTGTGTCATGGTTATATTGCTTTTATATTTATTCTTATAGCATGTCTTAGCACTTAGTATCATGATCTGGCGATCATATAGATATGTGGACCTGGTTGATCTTATTATATATATATTATTGTCCCTACTCAGACTTAGAAGTTCACTATTCATACTCATTGGTTTTACCCTCCTTAGGGACAATAGAGGTGATCATTCCACCATACCTTGGCTTGCTAGTGTCGGCTCCATTATTCATTGTCTTCATCCATCCATTGCCTACCTTTTAGTTTATCACCCTGACTTACTACTTGACTAGTGACATGGAGGATATTTTCCCTGCTGTAGCCTCTGTATTGGATGAGCTTCCCTGTTTATTGTGTCTCGGATCTGAGTTGGTGACAAAACTTACCTATGGTGAGTTGGAGCTCCTTGTGGATTCCCCCTAGTCACTAAAGTTGTGTTGGCTAAACCTGAAACTTTTAGTGCTACCATGAATACAAAATCTGGAAAAATGAAATGCTACATCTTGTATGAAAAGCAATTTCATGCAATGTGTTTCTAAACACACATGAATGAAAGGCATGCCAAATGAAAATGGCTATGAAAATAAAATGTTATATCTTTTGGAAAATAAATACCTAGGTAAACAAGCTGTCCATGACACACCTAGAAGTGCTCAGGTAAACAAGTGCCTTAAAAACACACCTGCAGCAGGAAGCCTAAAATAAATGTAAATCTATGCAATGTGTTTATAAACACACATAGATCAAGGCTATGGAAACTTCAGGCCCAAAAAGCAATGGAACTTAAATGCTATATCAAAACAATTGCTGGCCTTATTTGTATTATGGATTGTGCGCATCTGTTAAAGGTGAATAAACCCTCTTTGAACAACTCATCCATTTGTGAGACACCGCTATTCCCTGTGTTATTGCTCATTCAGTATAGACTATGGTGTGTATTCCCTTTCCCTTGCCAAAGTGTCACAAAGTTGAGTCAGTCAAGTCATCCCTTAGCCTAGCCAGTTATTTTAGCCTTCACCCTTCACTAGCAAATTGATCACAACTATGAAGTGAGTATGATGCTGAAAGTCTAATCTGAGTAATATTAATAATTAATGACATTATATATTTGGATTTAGATCGCCAGTAATAATTACTTTGTGCTATAATTGTTATTTGAATAAATTGTAGAGCATGCATTAACCTTGGACACTTTGCAGCAACTTATGATGATGGTCTGAGTTATATTGGGTCATGTTGACTTGGTTAGACCAAGGTCAACCATAGGACATGAGATGGTTGGACCTTATGATGAAATGGATAGATGATATATGGTCTATGTATACATACATGATGATTCTATGCAGCAGCTACAGGGTTATGATGATGATTCTTGGTTTACAGCAGTGTTTGATCATTTACAGATTATTATTATTGGCCCTGTTCCGGTATATTGGATATATATTTTGATCATGCAGAGACTCATATGGTGTATGAGTACACATCTTGGATGGATTTGGACCTTCTGAGTCCAATGAGACAGTTTGTTTTCAGTTCCGGGCATTTACAGTGATGATTTTGCCTCAGTAGGCTGTCCCAGTGCAGTTTTGGCCTGTCGGAGGCCTTGTCAGAGCAGATGTGATTTTTATCCGGTTGACCTAGGGCGCTGATGATGGAGGGGGCGGTCCAGCCACTTGTTTTTACCATATTACCCTCCTCCCGGACACACTGGTGCCCTCACCTTGACAGCGCAGGCACTCCAGGAGGCAGTTTGGGGCAGTTTCACGCTTCCCGAGGCATTTCAAGATTGGTAGAAATGGCTATTGAGGAAATCGATTTGGGCTACTGAGGCAATGTTATGGCATGGGATGATCAGTGATGATAGATCGGGGTCCTCCACACCTTCTCCAGCAGTTTCAGCTTCATCGGGGCCCGCATCCATCACTTATGGCACTTTCTGAGGATTTCTGAGGTCTTTTTGAGGCCTATGAGTTGACTATGGAGGCATGATTTGGTACATGGATGATTATTTTATGATTATTGTGCTATGGGGATTGACCAAGGAGGGATAAAATTACCCCTTGGACCCACCATAAGCCCCTTATTATATTTTGTCATCATGATTTGGTGGGATTCCCCTCTTCTAAGGCGATTTTGTCCACTCATATAATATTTTATTAGTGATCCATGTATTTTATTGTTGAGCTCATCTCAACCATTGATTAGACATTTGTATCTTTTAATCTTAGCCACTCATTCAAAAAGTGGTTAGGGTTTTGGTGCCTCTCCTTCCTATTTAAAGGAGAGAGCTTCTCATTGTAAGGGGTCTTTGGCTCTTGGATTATTGGTATAGAAAAACTTTCTTGTGGAAATTCTTGTGGTCTCCTTTGCATCTGGTGTTCTTAGATGGTGATTGGAAAGTCTATTGCAACCTAGCATTTGGTATTTGTGGTAAGATCTATCTATTTTGGAAATCATTGTCTTGTCTATAGGAGGGCGACTTCAACAAGGGCGATTTTGCAAGGCTTCTTCAAATCGACTTTCTTGGCATTCGCTTGTATCAGGGGGTTATCATTAGCATCATTGTGATCTATGCTTTCTTTCTGTTACTTCTCTTGTGGCATTAGTCTTATCTCTTGATCGCATCAAATCTGATATTGTTGACGTTTGTTGTGCAGGAGAGAGGGCGCATTGGCTTCTTGGACTAAATCGATTGCATAGAAAACTACCTCAAAGCTTCTCAAATTGATCCGGTTTGCATAGATCATCATCATCAAGGCATCTACAAGGTTACCCAGGTAAGATCCACAGGTTTGTTTCTCTTATCTTGATCCAATCCATTGACATAGCTCATAATTGATAAAACCCTAATTATTTCAAAACCCCCATTTTACATTTTCTCAGATCTACTTAGATCTAGTGGGTTGTTGGGCATAATATTTAAAACCCACCTCTATAGCATCCACGGCATCTCGGATCTATAGTTTGGTGAGGATTGGCTTCTGTTTGACCCCCTTCCCAAGCCAAACTAGCTCACCCAAGCAAGGGCGCACTTCTTGGTGAGGGTGAGTTGACCTAGATCTAGGTGGCGGGTAGTTGAGATCTCGCTTGAATCATAATATACACATCAAATAACCTACCCCCAGATTGTCACTTTTCTGATTTCTACCCTGTGGGCCTTATTCCACATTTTAAGGGGATTTGATCCCCATTTTGGACCACTTGGTACACTTAAATTCAAATCTAGTAAGATCTAGCCGTCGGATTGCCGTGAAATTATAGATCCATACTCCTACTTGATTAACCTATCTGGATCTAAAGTTTGGATGCCATCGGACTTGTCTTGACCCACTTAACCCCACTTTTAGGCCTCCTTGGGTAAAGTCGCACCACCTTGGAGAAGTGAGTTGACTCACTTCTAGGACGTGGGTACTTGAGATTTTTGAAGATTTGGAACGAGAATAATTCAAAACCTAGGTCTAGTGTGTCATCTTGTCAAATCTTGCCTTGGGGATAGCATTCCTTGTTTTAAGGGATTGTGGTCCACTTCGGTCAAACTTAGATCTAGACCTATTCATCTATCAAGACTTTAATTGCTCACTTGTCTCATGCCATAGGAGTCCTTAACCACAAGTTAACCCTACTTTGACTCCATAATCCCAATTCCCAAGGCACTGGTTTCTCTCCAAGTCAATTCGACTTTCCTAGATTGTTGGATTAACTTGTGGTTTGACCTTTGCATGGTGAACTAAACCCTTGAAGCCATCATGTATCATGGTCAAGCTTGTCACATGTACTAGTTAGCCCCAATCCAACCCCTAAACTACCCTGCATTGGACACGGTTCCCAAGGCAGTAGATTTTCTAACATTGAACTAGTACTTTAATCCTAGATCTCATTTCAAATATGATAAGTCACTCTCACATCAACTATGAACCAAAGCTACACTCTTTGAACCCCTCACTTGTCTTGTGACTCCATCCTATGGTCTAGGATAAACCATACACCTAACTTCACTTAGAAATACCCTGATTTGGTGTCTTGGTTTTGATCTCTCCTGTCGGGAGTAGATCGGATCTCCCCCTTTGTTGTCTGGGCTAGATAACATAAAGTGAAGGTTGCCTCGACTGGCGTGACAACCATATATTGGAGGTCGAGGTGATCGTGGTTGCACCTTTTGAGTTACCCTTCCCTATTGCCATCCATGATTGGATATATCCATAGGGGTAACTACAATATAGGTGATAACAGTTCCATTAGGGGGGTGGAGGCTTTACCCACCGTTTATCCCTGAAACCCAAAGTCATGGGAGGGCTGTGCTACGGCGCACTCCCCAAGGTGTGTGAGGATGACTGGTGGTTGCCTGTTGGGGAAGCTTGGTCGATGTAGTCAACACTTCCACTTACGGGTTCTAGCTGGAGCCAGTCATGGCTTGACACTTCAGGGTAGTCTAGCAGAGGAAATGATAGGATGTGGAAGTTAGTTGTGATGTAGGTAGATAGGTGTAGCTTGAAGTCAAGGTGAAAACAAGATCTAACTGTATGCGTGTAAAACCCTTGATTGATTATGTGTCATAACTTAGTAATGTATGAATTGTCGTAACTGAATAAAATGCAATTAGGTAAAAGACGACACCTTGCAAACTATGTTAAAACATGTGTCAGTAAACAATAAGTTTCGTGATTATGATTGATGTGTGTGAATTATTACTATTAGTGTACTTATGCAAGGTATGTAAGCAATAGCTACGCTTACATAACTCGCCTACATATTTATAAATTGCGTGAAATATTGCTGAATATTAATGTTAATAATGTCGATTAAGGTTAATAATATAGATTAATGTTAATTATTGTCGATTAAGGTTAATAATGTTGATTAATGCTAATTATTGTCCATTAATGATTAATTATTGTTGATCAATAAACAAGTTACGGTTAATTTAAGTAGTAAATAATGCATTTGGTTAGTAATGCTTAATTGAATGTTAATGAGTTTGATTAGTAAAAGCTAAGGGGTAAATGTTAAAAGGGGATTGTAATGTTATTAAGTATAATATTAACTTGGAAGGGTAAGATTATTATGTACCAAACGATATTAATTAACTAATTAAAATATAGGGATAAGGTTTAAATTAATATTTTACTTAATTTGTTATAATTATGTCGTAGTTGCTTAGAACCATGGTGTAAATTACCAATAATACCATATACCATTATTTAACAAGTTTATAAAATTGTGTTTAAGTTAATTAATTAAATGGTGAAATATTGAATTGAGTCAAGAAATGATTAAAATTATAATATGAATTAAAAGGATTAAGATTAATTGAATGAGAAGTGATGGTTGGCAGGGGATCCAACCAACACATTTATATATATTATTTTAATCATTCATGGGAGTCATGGGGGATGGGCTCGAGGAAAGACTTGGAGGCTAAAACGTTTATGAGAGGATAGGGGTAGTAATGGAAGGGAGAAAAGAGTCGGCAAGACATGGGAATAAGGTGGAGAAGAGAGGGGAGATTGGGGCATCTTTACCTTGGGATATTTTGGGGAAATTTACATAGCAGAGATAGAAGTTTGAGCAGAGTAGAAAAGGGGGTTCTTGTTGGAGAAATCACAGAGGGATCTAGCTGGTTGACTTGTACTCGGTTTGGGCTCGGGGGTCCAAAGGGGTACCTTTGGAGCTGGGTGGTCAGCGAGACCTTGCCAGTTGACAGGGTGGCATACTTGTTTGGACTAGTTGAGTTTCAAGGGTTTGGGAAGATTTTGGTTGCAAGGCAGCAAGCAGGGCAACAAAAGGGGATTTACTAGCTAGTTTGAGGTATTTTTCCTGCAGGTATAATTATTATTTCTAACCTTGTCAATTATTACTTCCAGTTATGAATTTAAAAATTATATGTTGTTACACCTGCACAAACAGAACTGGTTAGAGGTAGATAAAACAACAAATACATATATATCAAAACCTGTAAATGTAAATGTTATTTTTTTTACAGACCTGAAATTGAACACAAACCAACAAAACAAAAACAGAAATTGACACAGTATGTAAACAAAAATAAATGAGTAGTTTTATTGTTAAACTCAGAAAAATCTAGGACCGGGGTCCTACAGATGCTATGCGTGCCTCTCTTGGGAAGATTTTTCTTGCTTGAAGGATGAATGAAGGTGTTTCAACTTTCTAGGCCTTAATTTTGCACATGCTTTAGTTGATGCTAGAATGGTTGTACTAACTCAAGCACAAAGGTGACCTAGGACGAAATTCTGCTCATCTTTGTTAAAGAACCAGTAAGTTATACTTTGATCTAGTTTAATGATGTTTTATGGTGCATTACTCATATGTGTTACGGTTTCTTGCTGATATTTTGTTAACCTAGCATTGCATTGGGGATTGGATTCCTTCCCTTGCCCTAATTAGGCTCTTCTACCTAACCCTTAAGGTTGTCGGTTGATCCCTTAGTTGCAAGTATTGGAAGCCATTTCAACAGAAGGACGTTGGTATCGATCTCTCAATGCCCTAGGGATTGAGAAAAGAATCACATGCCCTATCTTTTTCACCAAAACCATCTCTTTTTTACCAATTTACTTGTCTTTTATCTTACATGCATTTATATATATTGAAAACCCTAAAAATCCAAATATTGCTGGAAAAACCCTAAAAATCTAAATTATTCAAAAAACCAAAAATATTTGCAATTTGATAATTCTGGTCCACCCATCAAATTCGCCCTAGTGGATTTATCCACAGATCTTGAAGGGCATTCTCTTTTTCCTTGGTGCATTGGTAATCGTGAAATTACCAAAATTAGGGTTTTTGCAGTTTTGTTCCCGGTCATTTTTAGCTTTAATGATTAAAAACCCAAGTAGAAAATCCACTAAAACCTCTCAGAACCAAATTTTGTTTGAAATCGACCACATTTGACTGGCACGGACAGCTGCCACTTCGACAATTATTTAGTGGAAGCTTGCTGGACTCCTGCAACTGCCATTTCTTCCAAGTCAATGAGCTCCCCCTATTGAATAAGGCTACATTTAACTAAAGGGTGCATCTCTCTGACACTCCTCTTTGATGGCACATATGGATTTTATTTGATCCTAATGGCATAAATAACTTTGGAGTATATCCTTTTCCCATTACATCTTGAGTCAACCAATTCACCCTTTGACCAAATGTTTCGCTTGTCTAACCCCGGTTTGTCCATCTTACTCACCCCAGTGAAGAAACTAGTCCTTGCAAGTACTTGAATGTTATCATGGATCTAGTTAATAGGTAAATCTTGCTTCTCATAAAACTTTTTGAAGAGACTTGCAATGTTGGTATATAATCATTTACATGCCTAGTTATATAATGACTCAGTTTTATGGTTAATGGCATTTTCTATGTATTGGTCCGCGTGGACACCCTTTGTTGCTCGTCCACCACGAACAAATGTGATCCTAGTACATCTTGTTCAATGCCATAGATAATTCATCAGATCTTCTTCAGTGTATCAAATGTTTGCAGAGCTAGTGTATCAATCTCTAGGGGTTTAACGATGGTAAATCTATATCTTGAGTTCTAGAAGGTACATTAAAGATGTAAAATCATATTTGGATACCCATTTGGCCACTTACCTAGGTATATGAAGTCAGACTGGTCATTAATGCCTTCGATCAGTCATTTCCAAAAGGGTGGTTGGCTTCTTCCTAAAGACTGTAGTGTTGATTTTCATGAACGTGCATGGGATTGATATACTCAATGTTTTGAAGATCTGAGGGTAGATCTGGGCACCGAATTGGCCCTTCTCCAACCTCCAACCTCTGCATGTCAAAACGCTCCTCCAAATTGGTTATATTCCACAAGGGCTCATTCTTAGTGTTAGTGAGCAGCCCGAAAACTTCATGAATGTGCATGGGAAGGATGTAGCCATCAACTTGACAACAACTTGGTATATTTCCCCACCCAATTGGCCATACTACTAAGCCCAACTGACTCCACACAAAGCGTTGTCCATTTCAGCACTTTTCTAGCCACGTGGGAGTTTTATAGACTTATTTCATACTATTTCAAGCTAATTATGGATTAACTGATGGCACACCTAAGGTTTTTCATTAAAAAAATTAATTTGGTGTCTAATAATTCATTAAGAGGCTAAAAGTGCACTTTATGTTCTAATTTTAAGTTGATGATGCACTTTTTAATTTTTGGAGACAAATTAGCCTAAAATAGCCTACATCGTTTTGCTCAATTTGGCTTGTTGCACACATGTTGAGGTAAATAAAGGTGATGTGGCACTTTGGCACACATGTGGAGGTGTCTTGAAGGCATCTAAAGCAAATCTCAACATGAGATTAAGCCCCAACCGTTGATTAGAGCTTTTAGCACATGGATCGTACGCCTTGGAGAAAATTGTGGGCCTCCAACAACTTGGCATTTAATTTTATTTTTTATTGAGGGATGGTTGGATCCAGGCCATTGATCCAACAACAACCCTCCTTGAGATCATCACAAACCAATTTCTCATGTAACAAACTTTTATGAAGCCCTAGATCTCTTCTAAAGGAGAATTCAACCCTCCTTGGCTATTTAAAAGGGGGTGAATTTATTTCTAGGGGTGGAAATTTTGCTTGAAAATAAAAATTACTCTATTTTTCTCTTGCTAGTAGTGTTCTTGGGGCTATTCTACTGGTTCATGGTGGATAATCTTGTGTGATTGGCTTGATGGTGGAAAACCCATAAGGATTTGAGGTAACTAAGATTTTTTTCCTTGCATTTAGTAATTTGTATGATGATTGTTGCAACCATGTCCTGCATGAGTATTGATTGATATGTTTATCCTGATTGCTGCAACCTCTTTAATTTCATGTTGTTTTTATATTCACTAAATGTTTAACTAATGTTGTGATGACGCTTGTGTATGGATAGATTGGTGGGTCTTCTTGAA
This sequence comes from Larix kaempferi, assembly GCA_027924585.1. Lineage (NCBI taxonomy): Eukaryota > Viridiplantae > Streptophyta > Pinopsida > Pinales > Pinaceae > Larix > Larix kaempferi. The sequence continues at coordinate 6,418,904 of BSBM01000468.1, read as the reverse complement.
ATTGCAGGTTTTATTATGAAATTGGAGTTGAACAAATTTGGGTTTAATCAAGCTATCAAAGAGGGGGATTGTGTTATCCTCCACCCTCCTTTGGATTCTTTAATTTTCTATTCAATCCATTAAGACTCCATTTGCCCCATGGACGTTCCCTCAAGGCACTAGGTCCGGGGTTTAATGGTGTTAATTTATCTCTTGTTTAAATTTCTTCCATTCATTTTAATTTTCTCATTTAATCTTCATTTTTGTAGTTACTTGGAGTTTAAACCAAAGAAGCTTGAAAGGAAATCGACATCCCTTTCTTGAAACCCTAAGTGTTTACACCCTAATCAACATACTAAACCAACATTCAATAAACCAATTTGTGGTGTAATCTGAACTTATTTAATATTATGACATCCAAGTACATAGTTAAGAAGGGTTTATAATCTTCCTCATATACTGATCTTGTTAGCTTATTGTTGGTTTTCATAGCTATCTAACCCTTATTGCAGATCTATAAGAATAGCCATGTTAATGTTAATTATTGCTTGATTGGAAACTAATCTTGTGTAGTGGATCTAGATCCTCTACATGCTCACTATGATCAGTAATATACCATAACTTCAACACTAAAATCTCTCAAAGAGTCAAACCTAGTGAATTAAAATCGCATTTTTCTGAGTTATTGTGATCAGAATATTGATGATCAAATCTTATGCTGAGTGTTCTCTAACATACTCCTAAGGCGTCAAAGTGATTTTGTGAATGGTTTTATTGTTGACAACTCTGCCCTATAGCTATACTGTTGATTTTCATACTGAATACTGTCATTTGATTCAAGTAAGTGATCATTTTCAGATCTTAATTGCACCTAAACTAATCAAATCGTTGGTTACTTTTCTATATTGTTTTGCTCCCTCGTATTGCTTTTTATGTTATGAAGGCATATAACATTGATCATTATCATATCTTGCTTTGTAGATAAGATCATTAGTACTCTGCAAATCTGACATATTGTAGGCATAGGTATAATACTTCATTTGTTGCAATATTTGACAAAGCCCTAAGTCACTGTATGCTCTTTAATCCAATTTACTGTCGCAATCTAAGCCTTTTAACACTAGCTCAATTGGTCACTTGATAACACCTACAAACTCTGCCCTCAATACACAGTCATATGATCATTCCATTTGGCTGCCTTATATCTCTGGTTATGACCACTGTTTGCATTATTTGGTTGGCTATCACAAGACTACCTATACACAGTCCTACAGGCATAACAATTTTAATTTGGTAAGGCTCTCAACATATTCCGGATCTGATGTAATTAGAGGGATAAGTTATGGTTGGTTAGGGTCTTCATACCTCTGTTATAAATCAACATTTTGGAGTAACTATTTGAAGGCAAATTAATAAACAAAGTTCACTGTTCATAGGACTGTCAACAGGTTTCAAATCTGATATGTTTTAAAGGGTAAATCATTGCTATACATAGTCTTCATACCTCTTTCAATTTACTATAAACAATTGATATCATATATGCCTTTGTAGGCAGCCTCCAAATCTATTTTGGCGAATGCTTGGTCCTTCTAAAGAGAACAGTATAAACTCATTAATTGCAGACATCCTTTGGTTGAAATCCGATCTGAATTATTTGAGAAATTAAAGACTCATCTCCTAAGAGGCCTAATTCGGCATCTAGTAACATTGATCATAAGTGTGTTAAATTGCTCTAGGAAAGTGGTTAATGGTATACTATTTGATAATGCAAGGATTTGTTAACACTATGATGGTTTTAATGATCTGAAGTTGGTTCACTATCTCATGGTTTGGAAGTGATTTATGAGTGAAACATTTATGCTATGTTCAAGATGAGTTTATGGAATGCCTAATAAACTAAATAGGTGGATCATTATTGCTCATTTTCTACTAGCTTTCACATATGCTACGAATGCTCTAGGCAATTGATATTCTTGGGTTTGGTAGAAGTTGTCAACATTGATAAGGATTTTATGCTTAGCGATTCATATGGTTGGCTTAATCATTGCTAGTAAGACAAGCATTGGATTATTAAGATTTCTTATAAGATCCTAAGTTCAATTAATGATTCTCTATATGTGAATGGTATTACTTAGGCAATTTACTGTTTGATTTACAATAGAGGAAATTGCTATCTTGAGCTAATGAATGTTTTGTAAACTTCATGGTCACAAGTGCTTACATATTGTTCAAGTTGATTTATTGAGAAACCATTTCAAGTAGTTATTACTTTCATATTTCATTGATGTTGAGTTGTACATGAATGCTATGGGTTATTGATTGTAAACGATACATTGATCAATTTCATATTGGGAGCATTATTGTGCATATGTTTTGGCTCAAATTGATTCTTGGGTAGAAGATGGGTTCCGGCATCTCTAAAGATATTCAAGAGTTGTCGTTCAGCGAGTAAAATTACGGTTGAAGGGAACCATACTGCAAAATGACCATCGCTGGGACACGTCTCCTTGCATCCTTGTTAGGTGCAAGATGTTGGACATCCCCTTTGACCCCAATCTAGTACCCGTCTTCAAGTAGTACCACACTAGACAGCACTGAGCACGGACTTGGACACCATGTACCTTGCGTATACCGAGAACCCCATAGGCATCCTGAAACCAACCTATTGGTCGTCTTGTTACTATAGTGCACCAAACACAGCATTCAGGAAGATTACTCTTCACACATCTGAGAGGTTGAGCGGTGTGGCCAAGGGTACGGTCTGTTACGCATCAGAGCTATAACAGTGTTCCAGCAGGGCTAGACCTACAGCAAGGGGTCCAAATTTTTTATTGTACAGGCCAAAGTGGGATATATTGAAGATTTTATGACAAAATTACAAATGTCTTATTTATGTGTTTTGTTAAACACTAGCGTCTCTAAGATTTTAATGCTTATAAATACTTTCAGATTTAAAAGATTAAAATACTCATGTTAAGTACTTCAACTGAACAAAATCTGAGCATAAACAATTTAAGACAGTGATTTAGGTCCAAATGACCAGGGCAAAACCCACACTGGTAAAACCTTTGAGAGATTTTATTGATTCAAGAGCAAATTGGAATTTCACAACTCAGAAATTACATTTCCAGAAATACAAAGACAAACTTATCTTTCCACTCTGCTGTACTTTTCTTCAAACTCGTGCCAGACAAGAGAAAACACTTCAGACTACTCCACATGTGCCAGAAGACAGAAACATAAATTCTGTCTTGAAATTCGTGCTACAGTACGGCCTACCAGGAAAATAACAGCTGCATATTTAACCCTTTTCTGCCTCAGGAAATGTGCCAGTAGCAGTACGGACTGATTCAGATTTCAAAGCAGAAAATAACTCTATCAAACTGCCTTGGGATTCATGCTTATACTCAGCCACTGCCTCAAAATTTGTGCCCCTGTTGGACTGTCAAATTTGGCTGTAGATGCCTTGGGAATTGTGCCTTTGTCTTTTCTCAATCTGATCTCTCTCAACATTGGTGTCTTTCTCTTCTCCCTAGATACACTTTTATGCTTGACTTGATCTCCAACTAACCCTAACTTCCCCCTAACTTCCTAACTACCTTTTTCTTTAATGGTTAGGATTTGATCTCATAATCAAGGGTTCACTTTTAATGTTCATTAATAAATACAAGTTAATAATTAAATGCACATTAAAAGTATGGGACCCACAACTTAAAAATCACATTTAAGTTATGAAGTATAAACACTTTATTTACATAACTCAACTTTACATAAATAAAAGACTAGGGACAACAACTTAGTACCCCCCATGACAAACACACCAAAAACCACACGGAAGTTCTCCGGAGTTATAATTTCTAACATATATTGTATGGATATTTGGATTGGGGGTTGTTTACCCCCTAGATTGGTCATGGCCAACCCCCTTGGTTTCACTCTTAGAAGTACATGGCTTTGTGGCTTTGCCTTTCCCCTTCGCTGTGATGATGTCTCCACCATGCAGGGCTTTTATCCCATGGGTTGGTGTTCCGAGGCTTTTGGGGGTGACCCACTGGGGCACATGACCACCTTTGGTTTTTATCTTGTAGAGGTGATTGTGATTTGTAAAGGGCTGTTATCCCCTATGTAGCACACCTCTTGCACCCACTTGGACCTATTTTCAGCATCTAGAAACCCCTACTCTGGTGTCTTTAGTCCATGATGTCATCCTTCCCCCAGATGAGCCTACAAGCTTTGGAAGGGGGGCATTGAGGGACAAGCATAATTTTTTGGGTTAGATGGGGCATGATGTCCCCCCTTGGCTCACTAGTTCATTAAGTGAAGCCTTTTCTTAGCCTATTTTAGCTTATTTTTGCTATTTTTGTCTATTTTGGGGTAAAATTCCTAAGTTATGTAGAATTTTCCCTAAAAATATTATTATTTTATTATTAAAATGGTAGGCTCAAAATTAAAATACCGAGGATGAAATAGTATAAGTAGACATCCTCTTCTCATTGTAAAATCATAAGACAAGGGTTCTAATATGATATTATCTCTTTTTCTCCTACTTTTTTAGTCTTTGTGATGCGCACTTCTCTTGAGATGATCTTCTTTGCTTGATGGTGAATGGATGAATGATCTAGGGCTTCTTTCTTGCACATACTATGGTTCATGCTAGACTTGTTGGAATGACACATGCACAAGTGTGACCTAAAGCTTCTTCTTTGCTCATATCTTGTTGAATGTTGGTAAGTAATGTTAGTATGTGGATTCAATGGTGGTTTTATGCTGCATTTTCTCTGAATTTTGGGGTTTTTTACCAATATTCTATAAACTTTGTATGAAGGAAAAGTCTTGCATAAGGGTTTCCTATTGCTTTTGGGGCCTTGGACTTCTCCATTTGACTTAGGATCACCTACCGAACCCTAGAGGTTGCTGGGCGATGCCCTAGATTGCAAGTGTTGAACAACACTTCAAGAGAGCGACGTTGATCATTGATCTCTCAATGCCCTAGGGATTGAGACAAAAATCATATCCCCTTGCTTGTCATTTAATTACTTTTCTTTTCATCCATTTATTTGTCTTTTATTTGCATTAATTTAATGTTAAAAAACCATAAAAATCATATATTGTCAAAAAAGCCCTAAAAACTCAAATAAAATAAAAAATCCAAATATATTTGCAATTTGATAATTGCTTAATGAGAGGGTCTCTTCCTTTTATAGGATAGGAAGACCAAAACCCTAAACCAGTTTTGAAAACTAGTGGTTGAGATCAAAAGTTATAACAACATAATCAATGGCTAAGATGAGCCAATACAATATAACACATGGATCACTCAACTAAGCGATGACGTCATAGCGTAAAATTCTCTATGGAGGATGACGCCATACATGGGGGTGGCTAAATAGCATGGAGCCACAACATAAAACATGGGCAAGTGACTAGGAGCACATGGTGGGGCTAGGAGGTATTACTTCCCTTCACTAGCATGTCCCCATGGCACAATAATATAACACATGACTCAATGACATGTCCAAGTATACAAATGATCAAATCCTGTCCCCATAATCAGAGAGAGAAATACAATAAATGAGCTCCTGTAGCCCATGTGAATCCCACTGACTGGTGCCAACTGATCTGGAAGAAGGGGGATACATCATGGATAACCTCTGAGCAGACCAAGTGCCAAAGACTTGCCTCAATTGCCCAAATCAAATTCCTCAATGACCTTTTTATTCCATTTTTTAATCCTATCAAAAACCCTGAAAGTGCCCAAAACTGCCTCTCAGGTGCATGCGTTGTCAAACTGAGTGTACCATGCCGTCTGGAAGGGGGGTATAATGGTAAAAACAAGTGGCTAGACCACCCCCTTCCTTTGTAGCGCCCTAGGAAACGACTAGCCTCCAAGGATACTGCTGGACAAGCCACATCAGGATGGCCAATCTGGTCAACAGGTGGAAAACTGCTAGTATCATGCCCAGGAGTGCCCGGAACTAAAAGATAAGTGTCTCAACGGATCCAAAAGACCCAAATCCACTAGAGATGAGTACTCATACACCTCATGATAGCGTGTAGGGTCATCTGTAAGGTCCACCATACCCGGACAGTGTAAAATATGATGATCTAGAAATAATAATAAAAATGACCAACTGCATCAATCATCATCTAGAGCATATATCCAACATATGGAATCATCAAGAGGTGTATGTAGGATTATAGATCAACATCATAAAGTATAAGTGGTCCATCTCATCATGGATCCCAAGAATGACCATGGTCAAACTATGTTTGACTAGGTCAAAACACAACCAAAGACTAGATTATAACAAATGACTAAGACATGTTCCTTTACTCATATTCACAGCTTAACTTAAAGTATAAACATCAATCAAGTGACAGTTAATACATAGATATTTAAATGTTATAACTTACTTGCACCAAAGCTTTAAAGACATACTCATCTAATGGACATGGCCTAACTGCTAGCATAGGGTGAAGGCTAAGGACAAGGCTAGGTAGAAGGGATGACTTGACCAACTTAACTAAGTGATACTTTGGACTGGGAAAGGGGGAAGCTACACATTGTGCTGGACAAAATAAACAAAGGGAATGGCAGTGCCTCACAAATGGGTAAGTTGTTTAGAGAGTGCTTATTCAACCTTGGCATCATGTCTACACCATGTTGATCCAAGCTCATTAGGATCATTCATTTAATTTCCATGGCTTATTTTGGCCTATGTGACCCCTATTGCCCGCCGGATGTGCACACCAGCAGCAGAAATCTTTCGAAAGTTGTTTCCCAAGTAGGAAAGGTGTGGCCTTGGGGGCAAGCAAAGAGTCAGGTGCTGTCACCTGATCCCGACTCCTCGGTTTAGGCAAACTCCTAACCAAGCCAAGGGGGGTAGACCCTAAAAAGAGTTTCTAAGGCTCCTGTGTTTTAAATGTTTTTTGGAATGTATGATGCAGATGGGTGTTGTTTAGGAGTTTTTAAAGATTTACAATAACAGTTTATAAATTCCAAGTATGTATTTGCAAAACTGTGTGAAGATGCACAACCACTGATAATGACAGTTTAAAAAATAAAGCATCCACAGCATAATATGAATTTGAACAATAAGACAGGTGCTCCAGATAGATAATAAGCAAATAAATATTGAGTGTGAAGGACCAGTGCCTTATGGAGTCGATGTCTTTGAGTGCTTGGGATGCTGAATACAAGTCTTGGTGTGCTTTGAGAACTGTTTTGCAATTGTTCTTAGTGAATTTTATTGTAAATTTTAAGGTGAGTTGATTATTAAGGGAAGGGAATCTCCAAGATATACCTTTCGGTACAAGAGATGTCCGGAAAATACTCCAAGTGGTTCCGTACAAGGACATGTTGGTTTTCCAAGTCTCCAGAGCGTGTTCTACACTACACCAACCAGGGATGTAGCCTAATGGTGCCCCTAAGATATCGGTACAGTGATTCCAGCATCCCCACGCATAATTTGCCCACTTTCGAATATTTGACGATCAACACCGGATTTTCGTTGGTTTATGGGAGAGTGTTTTATTATGGTTGAAGTGATTTAAATGTGGAGAATTGATAAGTCTATATTGTTTCTGAGTATCCCACAAGTGGGTAGAGCATAAGCAATATAGTAAATGTAAATTCCAATTTTATTAAGTGTTTGGAACAAGAACCATTGTAAAAACTCTCAGACAAAGAGTACTCTTTATCCGCCTTATGGTGAGATTCAAGAGATTTATGAGATGCAAAAATACTGCAAATGAAATCTACACTACCCAAGAGTCTCTTTCAGGTCTTAAGACCATACTCGGGAAAGCAAAGGGGATAGCAATAAAATCAAAACAAACAAATGAACTCTCCGACAGAGAGCACCCTTGATCCACTTTTCAGTGAGATTCAAGAGATTTTGATGTTCTTTTTCAATGACAGATTATATAAAATGGAAAAAAGGTAAATTAAACTATGAACTTCTAAGATCTAGCAATTATCAAAATTGAGACTAATCTAACTATTCTAGCAGTTTATTGTGCAGGTATAAAGCAAAGTAAAGTACGAAAATCAGACAGTGGGCGATACAGGCTTTCCCCAAATGGGGGAAGTGGGGGTGTGGGAGTCGTTATCCTACTTGCTTTTATTTGACTTGTTACAATATTTTTTGGTTCTCTTCCTCTCTTGAAAGCACAATAATGGATGGGGAGTGAAGAAGAGGGAAGTGTTTTTCAAGGAATTGGTTTTGGTTTGCTTGCTTGCTTGCTCTTGTTTGCAACTAGCCTTTGGGCTCTTTGCTTGTTTGATTTTCTCTATTAATCTGTGAATAAGAGCCCTCAAACAAAGGCTTGTTAAGGATTAGCAATCAAAACAAACTAAGATCTAGGAACTCAAACAACTTTGTAAAATGAAACTAGAGAGTCAAACTTAGTATGAGATGAGACTAAACTAGACTAGCATGCAAAACAAAATCTAAGTGAGAAATTTATTGAAGTATGAAATAGGGACTACGCTAAATGCAAACTAAGAAATGAAACTTAAATTAAGATGCAAAAATTTATAACTAGATGTAAGTTAAGATCTAATTAAATGCAAACTTGAAACTAAACTTTAAAATGAATTTAACTAAATGCAATTTAAGCTAAGACAAAAGAGAGACAAAGATGGAATGAAGAAGTAAATCAAAAGAGGAAGTAAGAGGCAAGATAAAAGGTAAAAATCAGACCTTGGAAACAGGTTGAAAATTAAGAAAATAGAGCAAAAATAAAACCTTGGAAAGAGGCTGAAAATGGAGAAAATAGAGCAAAAAATCAGACCTTGGAAGAGGCTGAAAATGAGACAAAAAATCAGAGATGAATGGCTGAAAACAAAGGTAAAAATCAGAGATGGAAGATGGCTGAAAACAATGATAGAAAGAGAGTAGCAAGAAATGAAAAGGGGAATCCAATAGAAGAAAGGTAGGACAGCCAACAAAGGTAAGAAGAGAGGGCAGCGAAAGCGAGGAAAAGGAGGAAAAAGAGCAAACTCAAGGAAGATGGCAGCCAACAGAAAAGAGGAAGATGGCAACCAACAAGAGGAGAGAGCCAAAGCTTGGAGATAGATATAACCTTAAAGATCCACAACTTTGTTTAAGTGACCCAAAGAACAAGTTTTAATTTAAGATTTAAATGGGTGAAGAATGAGCAAGACCAAAGCCAAAGCTTTGAATAGATGAGCTCTTTGTAGTGTTAGTTTTTGTACCTAGGAAGTGTCCCCTAGGTGACTTTTTTGCCTAAGTCACTTAAGTGGGGAAAAAGTGACCCTTGCATTAAGTGACTTGTGAAAAGCATTTAATTTGACATTAGAACACAAAGTCACTTTTTAATAAATTTAAGTGGGTGAGTGAATTTAATATTCATGAGAATTAAATAGGAGCATTTAATCTCAACCTTTGATCTAATATATAATCTCATCCGTTGATTTGAGATGAACAAAAAGGCAAGGGAGGCAAGAAAACATTCTATTCTTGAGAAGAGAAGGAAGTGTGAGCAAGAGAGAAAGAGGTGGGCGCCGATTTCGAGACAGTAGCAGCAAGTACACAGCAGTAGCACGATTTTTGAGGCATAGGTACAACACAGAAATCGAGGTGACAGTATAGTCTGTACAACAGGAAATATGGGCACTGTTTTCAAGGAAGATTCTGGCATGGATTCCAAGAAATACCAGCACAGTTTTCGAGGTCATCTCAAGCACGAATTTCGAGGAGGTTTCTGCACAGTTTTTGAGGTGGTTTTCAGCATGAAAACCGAGATCCGTACAGTCTGTACGAACTGTTTTCCTGGCATAGAATTCGAGATTCTTTTTTGCACGCATTCTTAGGTTGCAGGCACTAATTTCGAGGAAGATTCTGGGTGGTGGAGATAAGTTGTATTTTCACCGTAATTCTGTCCTGTAATTTTCGCTGAAGAAATAGATCTCTATCTCTCTGACTGGTTTTTCCAGGGCTATTGGCCAAAATTTCTGAGTCTGATTTTTTATGGTGTGCATGGTTAAATTAATTTTCTGCCTATTAAAAGTGTTCTTACAGCATGTTTAACTGTCTGAAATTTTTATAAGTAATTTCTAGCCAATGCAAAAACCGGCTGGGGATGAAAAACACTGAAAACGTGACATAAACCAGCAAGCTGAAATAACACAGAAAATTTACATGGTATCAGAGCTTAGGGGCAGAAAACAGTAAAATTTGCAGACACAGAAATTTCCAGATTTGGGTATTTTCTTCTGTTAGTGAACAACACCTTGTTGGGTTGACAGTAGAGATGGCTACCGGACTTAGGTTGGAGGAAGGTTGAATGGGACAGGAAACTTTGTGCCAAGGAAGGCTAGGATTTTGCTGATTTTAGAGGAGAATGAACTGTGGGAGGTGGTTAGAAACACTATAACTAACTTTGTTCAGATTCCCGTTGCTGCAGATGCAGCAGCATTATCAGCCTTCAACAAGAAGGACTGTAAAGCTAGAAGAATAATCCTTGATGCAGTTAAAGACCATATCATCCCTCACATTTCTGGTAAAGCTAGGGCACATTTGATGTGGAGTGCTTTAACCAGCTTATACGAGAGTACCAATGAGAACCGGAAGATGGTTCTCAAGGAGAAACTGAAGAGCATAAAGATGAATGGCGGAGAGGGAGTGACAGCTTACCTTACCAAGATATTTGCAGTTAGAGATGAGCTAGCAGCAGTTGGGGAGGTGGTCACTGCTACTGAGCTTGTGCGTACAACAGTGAATGGGGCTTCCAAGCCCTAGGGTGCATTTGTGCAGGCTATAGTGGGCAGAGAGAACTTACCTTCATGGAACAGACTGTGGGATGACTTTGTGCAAGAGGAGACCAGGAGAGGTCTAGTACAGGGCAGTTCTTCACAGGGAAGGGAAGATGAGGAGAATGTGGCTTTGACAGCAAAAGGGAAGAAGAAGAAGAAGGGTCCCAAGCAGAGTGGGGCCAAGCAGCAGCAGGGTGGGCAGAAGAAGGACTTGAGTAAAATCAAGTGCTATGGTTGTCATACATTTGGGCACTATGCTTCACAGTGTCCAAGCAGGAAGAAGAAGAGACAGCAGATTGCAGCTTCAGCGGAGGTTGATGATTTTGGAGACAAATTTCAGAGAGAGTTTTCTCTGTGTGCTGGACAGATTGAGAGAGAGGGAGAGCTTCTTTAGTTACCAGCACTGATGTGGATATGGAGAGGGAGTATTCCTTATTGACAGGCCATCAGATGAGTGCATCCACCACTGGCACTTGGTATATTGACAGCGGAGCCTCGAGCCACATGACAGGTGCTCTAGAGATGTTCTCTGAGCTTTCACAGACAGGTACAGATGTGGAGGTTGTACTAGGCGATGACACCATTATTAGAGCAGTCGGTCGAGGGACCATTACATTTCAGAGGAAATCTATGAGTCCTATGATTCTGAGGGACGTGTTATTTGTCCCTGGGCTGAAGAAGAACCTTGTATCAGTTTCCACCATTGAGGACAGGGGTCTTGGGGTTTGTTTCTTGGATGGGCGAGTGCAGGTATTCCCCAAGACTACAGGATTATCTACCTCCATGGACATTGGGGTTAGATGTGGAAAGCTATACAAGCTCTTGTTTCAGACGCAGCACGCTCTAGCACACAGCAGCAGCAGTGAGCTTTGTGAGCTATGGCATCGGAGGATGGCCCACTTACATCACCCAACTCTGAGATTGTTGAGGAGCATGGTTACAGGTTTACCCGAGTTCAGCACTGAGCAAAGTGATGTGTGCAGGGGGTGTGCTTTGGGAAAGTACACCAATACTGCTTTTCCAAGCAGTGACACCAGAGCAGCAGGAGTACTTGACTTGATCCATTCTGATATTTGTGGCCCTATGTCATCAGTCTCTTTGACTGGATTTGAGTACTATATCACTTTCATTGATGACTACTCCAGGAAGACCTGGATCTACTTCTTGAGGAGCAAGAAGTCACCCTTAGTATGTTAAATTTTCAGAATTTACTTCAATCTGATCTAGGATCTTAACTGAGAGAACAACATGTACAGCATATCAATTATGGAGACAATAATGCAAGCACACAAGAGACACAAGATTTACTTGGGGAAAACCATAAAGGTGAAAAACCCCAATAACTTCCTCAGAGATAGATAGAGCAATGATACAACCCAAACATAAGAGATAGACATATCCTAGTAGCAGATCCTCCTCCTCCATAAGTGCGCCACTCCTCCTTGAGTGCATGAGTGAGAAGTGAGTGAGTAAATAGAGTGCCTCCCGCACTCTATTTATACTTGACATGACTTGCCTTTTACATAAATCATGTAGGCTCAAACTTAACCACATAACATAATGCTGACTGGGCCGACCCCCAATAGGGTGGTCTAATAACCCTTCGACCCACATGGCCGACCCCCAATAGGGTGGTCTAATAACCCATCAAGTATAAGTTACGACATTTACAATATAAATGACGACACTTCCGTATAGAGGAATAATACCATCTCTATAGGAGTACATACAACATACATATATGAAATACATTCCGAAGTTACATATACATCAACACTCCCTCTTAAGTAGGAAGGTATTTCTTAGCATAGGTCTTCTAGCACAAGTCTTCTTCTCTGGATCATCGTCACTGGATAATCGTCATCGAGTCATCATCATCGTCACTACTGCTGCTATCTCAATCAATCTCTGAATCTACTTGTCATAGGAAGTTCTACAGAGCCAGTCCTTTTTCATACTGGATGTAGGCCCACCACCTGCAGGTCTTCATCATCACTGGCCATACTGTGGAATCCTAAGGACTTATTACATGCGTCACAAAACCTCGAAAGAGCATCTGCCAGATATCCCAGGGCAACGAATTACATGCCATAGGCAAAACCTCGAAAGACTATCTGCAGATCTCCCAGGGCCATATTATATGTGGCCTCACCACAAAACCTCGCAAGAGCATCCCAGGCTGTTACGAGCACACAGCTCTACCTATAGGATCTCCCAGGGCACGAATTACATGTGGTCACCACAAAACCTCACAAGAGCATCCCAGGCTGTTACGAGCACACAGCTCTACCTATAGGATCTCCCAGGGCACGAATTACATGTGGTCATGGCAAAACCTCGCAAGAGCATCCCAAGACTGATAACGGGCACACAGCCCAACCTATCGGATCTCCCAGGGACACGAATTATATGCCATAGGACAAAACCTCGAAAGAGCATCTGCCAGATATCCCAGGGAAACGAATTACATGCCATAGGCAAAACCTCGTAAGACTATCTGCAGATCTCCCAGGGCAACGAATTATATGTCCTCCCAGAGCAAAACCTCAAAAGAGCATTTGCCAAATATCCCAGGGCACCAAATTACATGCCATAGGCAAAACCTCGAAAGACTATCTGCAAATCTCCTAGGGCAACGAATTATATGCTCATCTGCACAACCTAATCCACGGCCATAGAGTATCAACCTGATACTCACCATACATCATCCTGATGTACACATGATCATCCTGATCATCATCACTGCAACATCCTGCTGCATGTCATCTGGAGCAACATCCTGAAGCTCGTCATCCATGATCATCCTGATCATGCAATGCATCTACCTGATGCATACCAAGTATCTACCTGATACATATCATCATACATGATCCACCTGATCATGCAGTGTATCCACCTAATACAAATACAAATACATGATACATATCACCATACATGATTCACCTGATCATACAATGTATCCACCTAATACATATACAGATACATGGTCCAAGCATCCAACATGTTGCATATACAAAAATACATACATAAAAATGATCCAATTGATCATATCCAACAGAAACCAGAACATCATCCTGATGCTCATCATTCAGCGCTTACATCCACAGCCATGTGAAGGATCCTCCTTCCAACATGCTTGGAATGGATTCAGCAAATGTATCCATCACTTCTTCCTCGAATGTCCTCGATCTGAAGAACGCCAAGCCTCTCTCTGAAGTACTCGAACTTCACCCTGGCTAGTGGCTTCATTTGCACATCTGCAATCTGCTCGTCTGTCGCAACATACAGGAGCTTCACAGCTCCTCTCTGCACCATATCCCTGATATAGTGATATTTGATCTCTATGTGTTTCGACCTGTCATGAAACACTAGGTTCTCAGATAGCTTCACACAACTCTGGTTATCACAGAAGATACCAGTAGCATCCAACGGGAGATCAAATAACTCAGACAGTAGCTTCCGTAGCCATACTGCCTCACAACTAGCTGAACAGGCTGCAACATACTCTGCCTCAGCTGTACTCAGTGCTACGTAGGACTGCTTCCTACTAAACCAAGAGATCACACCTGATCCCATACTGAAGCAGCACCCAGATGTGCTCTTCCTATCTGCAGCACTGCCTGCCCAATCTGAATCAACATAACCCTGCAGGTTAAACTTTTGATTCGCTTCATACTTGAGCCCATAATCCACTGTACCTTTCAGGTACCTCAGAATATGCTTTACAGTAACCAGGTGAACACTCCTCGGATCTGTCAAGAACTGGCTCAATGTGTTCACCGCAAAGCAAATATCTGGTCTCATGTTCGTTAGGTACATCAAGGACCCAATCATCTGACGATACATAGTGACATCAACTGGTTCAGATGAAGCATCACACAGAAGCTTCAGGTTCGATGCCATAGCCTCGCAGTCCATCATCCTGAACCTCTTCAGGATCTCTACTGCATACTTCCCTTGTCCAAGGAAAATTCCATCTGCACTCTGCCACACCTCCATACCTAGAAAGTGGTGCATCATACCCAAGTTTTGCACATATATGACTCCCTGTCATGTGACTGAAAACCAAGTGGCTGCTCCACATACACTTCTTCTTCAACTACACCATTCAAGAAAGCTGTCTTGAATCCATCTGGTGTATCTTCTATTTCATCACTTTTATATTTCTCTATGTTGCCATCTGCAGCATGCTTGATCTTGATAGATCCATATGGAAGTCATAACAAACTTCCCTTCAGGTCTTGGGACTACATCCCAAACATCATTCTTCATGATCGACGGATCATGGCATTCCATTTCTTCATCCCAGATCCTAGGAACTTCAATATCTTCAATATCTTCAATAGATATATTTGTTGCTGGAACAAATGTTGTAGTCCTTTTGTAGGTAAAGATATACGGTCTTTCCTACAAAACAGGTTAAATTGCATGATTAGAAACATCTCATAATTTTCAGAACAAATTCTTACACATAAAGAAATATGTCATACAGTCATGCAATTATCTTAGCCAATGCTTCAATACAACATTTATCCATATCCCGTAACTTTCTAGATGCCTTCCAATCTCTACCAGAACATTTGTTAAGAGTGTGCACAACTCCCAACATGTCAGCAAAGAGGTTTCATTCTAGATAAGTAGCAATGGAATGTTGTACAGTGCCATAGGCCACTTACCCATGCATATTAGTAGTATACTGTTCATCAATGCAATTATTCTAATATGCATAATACACAACCTAATTCTAGGAACATCAGTATATACATTATTGAACAGTATTATTTAAGAAATAACAATTCAAATACTTATCTTTGTTTGTTCGTTGGGTGGACTCCCTCTGAGTCTTCGCTTCCTTGCAGGAGCTACTGGAGTCCTAATCTGAAGTAGCTTCTTCTACACCTTTCTGTTGTGGAATGTAGAGAGATGGTCAACTCCCTCTGAATATCTGCATCCTTGTAGAAACCACTGGAGTGTACTCCCTCTTGATCTTTGCTTCCTGGATTACTTGTCCTTGAACTTATATTCATTCTCGATCCCTATGCATGCTTGTTAGTATCATCATTGTGTTATCCTCTAGGTCTCATACGTAATCAAACATTCATTAGTATAATCTTAATATTATCAAAACACAATAATCTCAAGCATGTATAGTCAGGATCATTTCAAACACAGATAATAAACATTAGTATTCAAGGTTTCAGGGAAGTCTTCTTTTACTCATGCATATTCTTATTTGATCATAGGACTCTTGGTTAGTTAAATCATCAATCAAGATAAGAGATATAATATGCATAAAACCCGTGATTACTCAAACTTATACCTTCATGATTCTTCTGGCTAGTCATATCATCAATTATGGTAAGAAACATAATATGCATACAACCATCACTATTCAAACCTATGACTTCATGAATAATCATTATCAACAACACAACAGTATAAGATCCTAACACAAGGTAGGATTCTATCTTGATATAGGAAAAACATACCTAGATTAGCATGCTAGCTAGTTATGTCTAACATACTCACATGATGTCTTCTTCTTCTTCTTCAATGACTTGTGCTAGTAACCTGTATATCTCATAGGTTAACCATTATAAAACCAAGTTATACATACCTCATAAATGGATCTTCTATGAGATCCATGACAATGGATGAATCTTTGTCCTCATGTCATCATGATCATATGTTCTTGAACCAGAACATGATTTGTCTTTCTTGGTGTACCTTTCATGTTAGTAGACAACATAAACCTCATACAACACCATAATGCATCAGTACAATCATAAGTGTCAACACCCCAATCAATGAATATTTTCTATCGTGCATTCATAATTTTATTAAGGTGATACGACAAGTCTAAAATCAAGATTGTACTAACCGTAATAACATGAAGACAAACATACCATAAACTTAATCATGAACAAATCTCAAAACATACCTCGATGAGTCATACCTGTCAAGATTGCTTGTAATCTTTTTATGGAAGGCCTTAGCCTCATCTCCCTCTGAAACAGGAACTTTTCACTTATGCAGGTGACCAATCCATCCTCTTCTAGAATTAACCCAATCCACATGATTTGCAGGAACTGGATCTGGAGCTATATTAGGGTTTGTCAGAGAAAACCCCAAAATTCAAACTTTGAATTTCAAACTTCCAAAAGGATAAAAATATGCGCCTTGATGAGCTGATCAAACTGGTATATTCAAAATTTGAAAACTGCAAAGTTTCACTCCTCAATTTTGCCTTTGAAACTTCCGAATGCACTGGACATGACCTTGAACTGGGGTTTGATGAAGCCCACTCTTCTGCCCAATCAAAAGGTTTGATCCAAAGCTCTAAGCTTCTATTTTTCTGAGGAGCTTCCAGCCGTGGTCACAGATTTCAAAAATTCTCATTTTTACAGAAGCCCTAATTTTCCACTTTTCTGATCAAAGTCCCAAACTAGGGTCTGATCAAGCTCAGCCTTCTTCCCAACCAAAAATTTTGATCTTGGTCTCTAAATTTCGATTTTGATGAGTAGCATCCAGCCGTGGTCTCTGATTACAAAAATTCCAACTTTCTCCGAAGCCCTAAATTCCGGAAGCCATGAATGAAGGTACTCAAAAATAATTATGTTTTGACAAAAATATGTACCTAATTGTTTCTAGTGTACCTCCGAACTTTTCAATCCACAGGGTCTGAAAAAGTTTCCTGAGATAGCCCGACCTGTTATCTTTCCATCCCGACAGGTCTGACCTCAATTGGATTCTCTGAGAGAGAGTTATGCCAAGTGTCGCAACATGACCTGTTTATGGGATAATACAGGAGAGCGAACTTGTACGGAGTGCCACGTGTCACTGTTTCAACTTCGGCCTCTGAAATTTTTTTCTGAGATAGCTCGCCCTGTTATCTTTCCATCCTGACAGGTCTAACCTCAATTGGACTCTTTGAGAGAGAGTTATGCCAAGTGTAGCAACGTGACCTGTCTATGGGATAATACAGGAGAGCAAACTTGTACGGCGTGCCACGTGTCACTGGTTCAACTTCGGCCTCTGAAAAATTTTCCTGAGATAGTACAGTCTGTGTACTACCTGTCACTTTTACGAAATTTCATTTGGAGCTTCCTAGCCCAAGTTATGACCTTTTTCCCAAGGTCACCTGATTTTGACTCAGATCTGGAAGAGGCAGAAACCCTATATTGTACAGATCATAAATCACAAAGTACAACGAATTAGAGGTTGTCCTTTGGACACAAGGTACATGGGGATTTAATCTTCGACCTGTAAAGGTTTCAGATCCGAAAACTTCGCCAAAACGGATTTATAGCGAAAGTGCTACGATGACTGGTTTTTGCTATATCAAGCCCTAGCATCGTAAGTGCAACAAGTGTCATACATGCCATATCATGCCTTCTTTCAGGCTAGCTCTGATACCATGTTAAATTTTCAGAATTTACTTCAATCTGATCTAGGATCTTAACTGAGAGAACAACATGTACAGCATATCAATTATGGAGACAATAATGCAAGCACACAAGAGACACAAGATTTACTTGGGGAAAACCATAAAGGTGAAAAACCCCAATAACTTCCTCAGAGATAGATAGAGCAATGATGCAACCCAAACATAAGAGATAGACATATCCTAGTAGCAGATCCTCCTCCTCCATAAGTGCGCCACTCCTCCTTGAGTGCATAAGTGAGAAGTGAGTGAGTAAATAGAGTGCCTCCCGCACTCTATTTATACTTGACTTGACTTGCCTTTTACATAAATCATGTAGGCTCGAACTTAACCACATAACATAATGCTGACTGGGCCGACCCCCAATAGGGTGGTCTAATAACCCTTCGACCCACATGGCCGACCCCCAATAGGGTGGTCTAATAACCCATCAAGTATAAGTTATGACATTTACAATATAAATGACGACACTTCCGTATAGAGGAATAATACCATCTCTATAGGAGTACATACAACATACATATATGAAATACATTCCGAAGTTACATATACATCAACATAGTATTGAGTGTCTTCCAAGGGTTCAAAGCCCTTGTGGAGAAGCAGACAGGGAGGAAGATTCAGATGTTGAGATTGAACAATGGGGGTGAGTATACCTCCAAGGAGTTCGATGGCTTTTGCACACAGGAGGGCATACAGAGACAGCTGACAGTTCCCTACACTCCTGAGCAGAATGGAGTAGCAGAGAGGAAGAACAGGTCGATTGTGGGAGCAGCGAGAGCGATGCTCCATGATCAGAGTTTACCGTTCTTTCTATGGGCTGAGGCATGTAGCATTGCAGTTTATCTGCAGAACAGGAGTCCTCATCGTGCTTTGGGGAGGAAGACTCCTGAGAGATGTACATGTTATCACACCATAGTAGCAGGGCTACTATTCTTGTACAGCAGATATCTGCACATTCCAGAGCTTCATTTATTCCAGAGCATGGCTATATATATTGGATCACTCATGATCAGAGCAGTACATTATTCAGATATTGTATGACCTTGTGTCAAGGCTGAGCCTTGAGAGTTCAGATTTGATGACTGATGTGACCACTTATCCCATTACAGTTTCAGTTCAGTGCCTAGAGATGTACTTCAGCAGTGTTTCAGATGATGCATGATGATTGCTATTATGATGATGTTGTATGATCTATGGATATGTTCTCACTGACTGTGGATTATTAGCTTGTTGATTTAGTCATGATTATAGCATGTGCTTGGTATATTATTCCTGATGTGGCAAACTACTTAAAATGAACTGTAAATCATAAAATGGACAATTGCTTGCACTTTTAGGTCATTTAACAAAACTTACTGGTATTTCACCTTACATAGACATGGTCTTTCCCGACACCAGTTGTCTGCTAGTGTAGGCTCCATACTCACTTATCTCCATCCATACATGACCTTCCTGTTTGACTTTAAACCCTGACTTGTCTCATTTGACTTTCTGATACTGAGGACTTCCCTATTTTTCTACCTCTGTGTTTGGACCACATCCCTGTTTATCTAGTGTCTCGGCTCTAAGTTGGTGACAGAACTTGCCTTTGGTAAGTTGGATTGTAGGCCTAAATCATTCTGGTCGGTTGTCCCGATGTTTGGCATTGGCTCGAACTCCCCCTAGTCACTTGAGATGTTGTTGGCTAAAACTGAAAGCTCATGTTCTACCTGTGGAAACTAAATAAATTCGCCCATGGAAACAAAAAAGGGCAAGAGCAATGAAAAGCTAAAAATACTCCTCGAAGAGTATAAGAAAGGTCCAAAAAGCAATAGTTCTTAAAAGCTATATCTAAACAATTGCTGACCTTGTGAAAATATGAAAAACATGCCCTGGATGCAAGCTGCAACTAGTTGTGCTTCTCAGCACATCTGAAATCCGAAGGGTTATGTAGGCCAAAAAAAGGCCATGGAAATAAATTGAATGATCCTAATGAACTTGGATCAACTTGATGTAGACATGATGCCTAAGTTGAATAAGCACTCTCTAAACAACTTATCCATCTGTGAGGCACAGCCATCACCCGTGTTCTTTTGTCCAACACAGAGTTTGTAGCTTCCCCCTCTCCCAGTCCAAAGTATTTTTGAGTTGAGTTAGACAAGTCACACCCTTGGCCCAACCTTGCTACTAGCCTTCATCCTTCACTAGCAGTTTGACCATGTCCAATGGGTGAGTTTGTCATTTGAACTATGGTGCAAGTAATTTTATATAACAACGGAATATGTTAAAATAATTAATGCCACTGAATGGAATTTGTACTTTGAGCTTAGCTATGGAATGATTAAAGAAGCATTGTCTTAGTCTACTGATGTGATTTATCCTTGATTATATATATTCTTGGAATCCGTGATGATGTGGACCATGTATGGATGATTATTGATGATGAGTTATGGTCCCACATGTTTGATGATGATATCATATGATGGACATATGATACAGATGATGTTTGATCCAGTTCAGCAGGTTATTATCATTACAGATCAGCAGATTATACATTGTCCATATATGGTGGACCCTACAGCTGGCCCATTAGGGCGACCCAGGGTGTATGAGTACTCATTCCTAGTGGATTTGGGTCTTCTGGATCCATTGAGACACTTATCTTTCAGTTCCGGGCACTTCTGACAGTGATTGATGCAGTTTTACACTTGTTGACCAGATTTGGGGCTGATTTCCCAGCCTGAGCAGCAGGGGCCCCGAGAGGCCAGTTCACCTAGGGCGCTGATGATGGAGGGGGTGGTCCAGCCACTTGTTATTACCATTTATCCCCCCTCCCGGAGAGCCTGGTGGGCTCAGATGGACAGCGCTAGCACCCTAGGAGGCAGTTTTGGCACTTTCACAGTTCCCGAGGCAGTTAAAAAATGGGATAAAGTGGTCACTGAGGAAATCGATTTGGGCAATTGAGGCAAGGTTTTGGCATTTGGTTTTCACAGAGGTCTTCCAGGTTGATCTCACTATCTTCCAGTCATTTTTCACCGTGTGGGTATCTCCAGATTGATCACAGGAGGACATTTACTGCTCGACTGTCATGGATTCTGAGGACAGTTTTGGTCATTATTATTATATTGGACATATTTTTATTATTTCATTGTGCCTTGGGGTGAGCTAGCAAGGATTTATACCTCCTAGCCCCACCATGTGCTTATTTTATCATGTCCTAGTCATCATGAGGTGGATTATTGTACTTTATACCCCTCTTGTGGGATGACGTCACCCTCTATTGTACCATTTAGTGAGGGCGCTATTGTTATGTTGAGTGATCCATGTGATATTATGTTATGGATTCATCTTAGCCATTGATTATGTTGTGAGATCTTTTAATCTCAACCACTCATTTCAAAAAAGTGGTTTTGAGATCTAGGGTTTTGGTCTTTATTATCCTATATAAGGAGGAGACCCCCTCATTGTAAAAGTCATCTAGAGATTTTTGGCTCTTGGCTCTTGGAATAAAATTTCTATCTTTTGGAGTACATGCTTGGATTGGAGTGGATGTTGGTTGTTTCGATTGTAAATGCTATTGTCCATTGCACTGGAGGATCTATTGTAGCTATCTTGCGTATTTGCCATACTTTATTTGCAGGTTGAGAGGGCGACTTTGACAAGTGCGAATTGGTGGGGAGGCTTGCCCTTCAAGCTTGGAAGAAGTCGTTTTGGGTTTGACAGGGAGTGGTTTTGCCTTTGTGTCAACTATTCTATGTTTTTCTCTCTCTTGCTTGCATCTTTCTTCAATTTGTTAAACTAATTGATGCTTTGCTCCTTGGCTTGACAGGTTAGAAGGAATCACATGTGGCTTGGAAAAATCGATTTGGCAAGAGGGCTTCAACAATTCTCCATTTGATCTTTGGCAAAGTAATCCTCGTCTCAACTAGCATTCATCTCTTCATCCAGGTATGTCCCAAGAGGTATGATCTTCTCTTCCTTGAATCTTCCATAATTTCTAGATCACAAAAACCCTAATCAAATTAAAACCCTTGTTTTTGGTATTTCTTAGATCTACTTAGATCTAGCCCTCAATTTGAAAAGATATTGAAAACCCACCTCTATAGCATCCACCCCTAGTTGGATCTATAGTTTGGTGGTGATTGGCTAAGAATTGACCCATTTTCTAAGACAAAAAGCTCTCCTTGACCTAAAGCGCACTTCCTTGAGAGAGGCTTGTTGGGCTAGATCTAGCACATGGGTATGTGAGATCCCGCTTGATTTGACAACCAGACACTTGATAACACATACCCATATCCTTACTTTGGTGAAAACTACCTTGTGGACATCTCTCCATGTTTTGAGGGGTTGAAACCCCCCTTTGACCTTCTTGGCACCTTAAAACCTAGATCTACCAAGATCTACCCATTGGATTCATTTGAAACTTTGAAGGAACATAGATCGGGGTACTAGCACCCCGGATCTACACTTTGGTGGCCATTGGACTTGGCATGGTCCACCAAACCCACTTTTTGCCTCTCCTTGAGAAAGTCGCACCCCTTGGGAGTTTTGAGTTGGACCACTTCTAGGAAGTGGGTGTTGGAGATTTTCGTAGATTTGGAATGCCCATGCCTTGAAACCTAGGTCTAGACTATCCTTTTGCCCCGATCTACCTTGGGGATTGCATTCCTTGTTTTAAGGAATTGTGGTCCACTTTTGGTCATCACTCAAAAACCTAGATCTAGTAAGATCTAACCATTGGATCACATCCATTTCACTTGATTTGGCTTCTAGGTGTCCCGATCTACACTTTGACATCTTTCTTGACTCCATTAGCCCACTAAACAAGGCACTAGTCCTTCTCCAAGCAAGGCGCACTTCTTGGGATTAGTGTCCAACCCTAGATCTAGCACATGGGTAATCCTAGAACCAACTCCAACTTATAAATTTATCCTAGGTCTAACCTATAGTACCACCCTCACACCTAACTTCACCTTGTGGGTCCATCTAGAACCATTTCACACTTCCCAAGAAACTAGACCCATTTGTGCAAACACATTGGTACTATACCTAGTAATCATACCCCATCATGTGGCCTAAACCATTTATAGGTTGAAACACTTATTATCCATCACACCACCTTCAACCATACCTTAACCTTTAGGTCCACTTAGCCTTGCATTGGTTTCCGTAACTCATCACTTACCTACCCTTAGAAACCTTTGTTTAGGTCCAATCAACTGTGATTGGGGTATAGGGTCTCCCCCTTGGTCTAGTTATACCTTGACCTAAAGTGAAGAGTGCCTCGGTTGACGTGACTCCCACATTGCATTGGGAACCGTGGCATCTCTTGGGTCACCTCTTTAGTTGCCTGTCTCCTCTACCGTCCCGGATGGGATACCTCTAGGGGCAACTACAAGTTGTGTGATAACATTTTTGGCGCCGTTGCCGGGGAGGTAGGGGCCTACCTTGGTTCAACACATCTTTGTGTCTCACTACCTTTCTGCACTTCAAACGACATACCTCTTGGTAGTAGAGCCTAAAAGTCTACCTGGCGACTCCCAACCGTGACTCCGCTGAGGAGCGAGCTCATAGTCATCCTTACAACACACGAAGTAAATCAAATCCAAATCAATTGGAAGGAACCCCACTCACATATCACAAGAGAGATCCTAGAACACAGTCAACTAACTTCTTGTCGAAACTTGTTAACTCAAGTTCTCCAAACCGTACCTTAGGATCCCCTTTGTTCAATCCGATTCCTCCTTTATCACCTAATCATAATTCCAGTTCAAACCCAGTCAATCCAATGGCTGGACAAGGTCAATCAAACTCCGGTATCAACAACCAAAACAACCCTCCTGTTGCTCGTGCTTTTGGTCATAAGGCTAGAGCTTCTCCCTTAGACTTTTCTCAGATCTTGGGTGCTCCCCATAGCATGCCTGACAAGTACTTTGAAAAGATCCCAAAATTCAATGGCAATTGTGCCACCTCTATTGAGGACCACATAGACAATGTTTGGGCTCATATGGAGGCATATGGGGCTGAGGAGGAGGATGTGTTTATTAGGGGTCTTTTTGCATCCTTGGAAGGTGATGCTCGCAAATGGTTTGACCGTTTGCCTCCATCATCAATCAATGGGTATGATGTATTTACCGATAAACTCAAGCAAGAGTGGTCAGTCAAGTTAGATGGGCGTTTCCTTTTACACCAACTTTTTGACATCAAAAAGAAGGAGAATGAGTCTGTCCATGAGTTTAACCAACGCTTTGATAGGACTGTTGCCAACATCCCAAGTAACATAAGGCCCCTTGACCAAGCTATCTTGATCCATTACCTTAATGCTTATGAAGGTTACCTGGGTTACCACCTAAAGGACAAAGACCCTAATAATTTGAAGGAAGCCCAAGACAACGCCAAGAAAGCTGAGGCAAATGCTGCCTCCATGGGAAAACAAAACTTCTTTGACCTAATTAGTGGACTTTCTTCCTCTAGATCTGAGCCTAAGTTTAAGAAGAGTAAGGAACCTAGCAAAGAGCCCAGTGAAATGATGGAGAGTATGCACGAAATGATGAAAAACTTAACCCTCCTAACTAGGGACCTAGCCAAAAACAGAGAAGGGGATAGATATAGGCAGCCCTATGGTCCTAAACCTTATTGGAATCAACAAAAGAAACCTAATGAAGGAGATAGAAGAAACCCTATGAATCAAGAACCTCCTATCATAAACTGGTCTGAAGAGCAAAAGTTGAAGATCCTGAGTATACCACCCATGGTGATGATACTCCGGATTCTCCAAAGAACATTAATTGGGTTGATGACTTAAAATTTGACAAAGACTTCGGAAGAATCCTGATTGATCATGAAGAAAACACCATAGAAGAAACAAACCCTAGTGGTCCCATCTATGCTACTGAACAAGTTAACAATGACCAAGCTCCTTTTAAAACTTATCAACGAAGAAAGGATGGCCCAAAGCCTACCCCTTTTAGTGAAAAGAAAAACAAAGAGTTGCCTAATCCAGTGAGTGAACCAATCCCTTTGCCTGAGTATGACTTTGATATCAATATCGAAAGAGAGTTAGACAAAGTTATGCATAACATTCCACTCACTGAGTTAATGAAAATCCCTTCCATAAAGGAGCAAGTGGTAGAGTTTTTCGAGAGTATCCCTGAGACTGCCACGACTAGCGGTGAGGATCCATCTTCTCAAAACCCAGCACCTTGCGATGTGGTTGAGGAAGAGGATGACCCTCCCATTAACATCCAAACTGCCTTGTATGAGAGGAAGAATGGGGGTCATCAACCATTTTACCTTACACTGCGCATAGGTGATCTCCTCCTTCATAACTGTATGTTGGATTCTGGTGCTTCCATGAATGTGATGCCTTTACAAGTCATGGAAGCTATGGGATTAAAAATAACTAGACCTTATGGGAACGTTTGTGGAATTGACTCTAAACCAGTCAAAGTTTTCGGCTTGATCAAAAACCTGAGAGCTGACCTGTTTTCATGCCCCGACATATCTATGCTTATGGATATAATAGTTATAGATCTCCCTCCAGCCTATGGCATGCTCCTTTGTAGGAAGTGGTCCGCTGGGCTAGGGGAACATCTTCAGATGGACTTATCATATGCTACCATCCCCAACTCTGATGGGTCTTTGGTTAGGGTGTATCGGGAGCCATTTTATGATGGACATCTTGAGAATTATGAGGATGGCGTGAGAAACACTTTTGGTGAGGGTGAGTTATTACCGGAGGGTATCTTTATGGTCATGGGTGGTCATGATGATGATCCTAGTATGGTAGAAGAAAGAATTATTGAAGTTGACCCTCAGTCCATTCAAGTGTCAGAAAACCTTAGGACCTCGAACCAACCAAATAGTGTAGAGCCAAACATTGACCAACCTGCACCTCCCATTCAACTAAACACTTCGGAGGATAACTTTGATCAAATTAGAAGGGGTGAGTATATACCTAGGACTGTACATGAGTGGCTTTTCCTAGTTGACCTTAACACAGAAAGAGGAAGACAAGGCTTACCTCACATCACTCCTTGGACAAATAACAATGAAGGAACACACCTCCCCTCACCTGAAGGGAATGATGAAGAACTAGTTGATTATCACTTTTCGGATATGCCTGATCATTTGTCCCATTTGTCCTTGGAGGATGGGGTTTTGAGGCAGGTGAATGACAACTCTATGAGTTGGCAAGAACATGCCTTGATCCATGATGCCCCTGAGGAAGACTTTTCTTTGAACAATCTAGCCCTTTTTCAAGAAGAAGCCACTGACTCACACTTACCCCCTTATTACCCTAGTTTCCTCCTACTTAGTGAGTTACCTAGTGGTGAAGAGGATATGGATTCCACAGACACACCTTATTCTTCACCAACACCTTTGGATATGAGGGATCACAATGCACCTAGCACAGTTCATATTCCCATTCCTGCTGACCATCTGGAACTCTTAGAAAACATGATTATGCCTATCCCATCAAGAGAAGGTAGTAGCAGAAGTAGTGAAAATCAAAGCCCTCCACCCCTAACCCAAGCTAAAGTTTTGACCATAGGGGAAACACCAAAGAATATCATACACCCACTAGAAGAAAGTCCTCCTAGGAGAACTGTAGGAGAAGTCTTGATTGGTATCGTAGTTGTACCGTTAGACGGTGGACTTCCCAGATTTGATGAAATTCCTCCTAATAGGAATTCAAATATAGTTACACCTCAACCTCAATGCACCTCTGATGTCCAACCTTTTCCTGAACATGTTATTGAAGTCATCCCTCAATCTGTAAATCGCCAAAGTTTCGAAATTGGTGATAAGGTTGTAGTACCTAATGATTTATTTTATATACGATCCAGGGGATCAGGTGACTTTTGGGTTGGACCACTTACTGTTGAGCGCTGCATTGATGAGATGTGTTTTCTCACCACTAGGACTGGCCAACGCATCTTACTCCCTATAAATCAAAGGGAGCTAAGGGATTATTATCCCTGACCTTCCTTACCTTGCCTTGCATGTTTAGATTAGGTAGGTTCTGAATAAGCTCACTTGAGCAGTAGGATTTGTGTGATTTTTCTTTTTTTTTGTGTGCTGAGTATTGTCCCGTTTTTGTTTTTCTGCCTGAGTTGAGTCTTGCTCCTTCCTAAGCTTTTCTCTTCTCCTGCATGCATTTAAGAAATTATAGTTAGCATTTATATAGTTGGCTGCCTGTGCTGGTTGAGATTTGCCTGAATTAAGAATGTACTCCTTTCCTCCTGCACAGTAAATAAAATGATAATGATATATGCCATGTTAGTTTTTCAAGTTCATGCTTTAGATTATATTTCAGTTCAGTTTTATTTTATTTTTATCCCATACATGCTCCATGATGGTATTCTAGTTTTTGTGAGAGCAGGAACAGGTGCAAGATAAAGGCTGAAAGCAAGGATGGTGCAGTGCTGGATTGAAGATTGATGCAGAGGTGTTCGAGACCAGAGATTCTGAGGTTCTCAAGCGCTCTCTCCCTTAGAGCACTTGTCCCAGCGGGAGCCAGATGTTATCACACCATAGTAGCAGGGCTACTATTCTTGTACAGCAGATATCTGCACATTCCAGAGCTTCCTTTATTCCAGAGCATGGCTATATATATTGGATCACTCATGATCAGAGCAGTACATTATTCAGATATTGTATGACCTTGTGTCAAGGCTGAGCCTTGAGAGTTCAGATTTGATGACTGATGTGACCACTTATCCCATTACAGTTTCAGTTCAGTGCCTAGAGATGTACTTCAGCAGTGTTTCAGATGATGCATGATGATTGCTATTATGATGATGTTGTATGATCTATGGATATGTTCTCACTGACTGTGGATTATTAGCTTGTTGATTTAGTCATGATTATAGCATGTGCTTGGTATATTATTCCTGATGTGGCAAACTACTTAAAATGAACTGTAAATCATAAAATGGACAATTGCTTGCACTTTTAGGTCATTTAACAAAACTTACTGGTATTTCACCTTACATAGACATGGTCTTTCCCGACACCAGTTGTCTGCTAGTGTAGGCTCCATACTCACTTATCTCCATCCATACATGACCTTCCTGTTTGACTTTAAACCCTGACTTGTCTCATTTGACTTTCTGATACTGAGGACTTCCCTATTTTTCTACCTCTGTGTTTGGACCACATCCCTGTTTATCTAGTGTCTCGGCTCTAAGTTGGTGACAGAACTTGCCTTTGGTAAGTTGGATTGTAGGCCTAAATCATTCTGGTCGGTTGTCCCGATGTTTGGCATTGGCTCGAACTCCCCCTAGTCACTTGAGATGTTGTTGGCTAAAACTGAAAGCTCATGTTCTACCTGTGGAAACTAAATAAATTCGCCCATGGAAACAAAAAAGGGCAAGAGCAATGAAAAGCTAAAAATACTCCTCGAAGAGTATAAGAAAGGTCCAAAAAGCAATAGTTCTTAAAAGCTATATCTAAACAATTGCTGACCTTGTGAAAATATGAAAAACATGCCCTGGATGCAAGCTGCAACTAGTTGTGCTTCTCAGCACATCTGAAATCCGAAGGGTTATGTAGGCCAAAAAAAGGCCATGGAAATAAATTGAATGATCCTAATGAACTTGGATCAACTTGATGTAGACATGATGCCTAAGTTGAATAAGCACTCTCTAAACAACTTATCCATCTGTGAGGCACAGCCATCACCCGTGTTCTTTTGTCCAACACAGAGTTTGTAGCTTCCCCCTCTCCCAGTCCAAAGTATTTTTGAGTTGAGTTAGACAAGTCACACCCTTGGCCCAACCTTGCTACTAGCCTTCATCCTTCACTAACAGTTTGACCATGTCCAATGGGTGAGTTTGTCATTTGAACTATGGTGCAAGTAATTTTATATAACAACGGAATATGTTAAAATAATTAATGCCACTGAATGGAATTTGTACTTTGAGCTTAGCTATGGAATGATTAAAGAAGCATTGTCTTAGTCTACTGATGTGATTTATCCTTGATTATATATATTCTTGGAATCCGTGATGATGTGGACCATGTATGGATGATTATTGATGATGAGTTATGGTCCCACATGTTTGATGATGATATCATATGATGGACATATGATACAGATGATGTTTGATCCAGTTCAGCAGGTTATTATCATTACAGATCAGCAGATTATACATTGTCCATATATGGTGGACCCTACAGCTGGCCCATTAGGGCGACCCAGGGTGTATGAGTACTCATTCCTAGTGGATTTGGGTCTTCTGGATCCATTGAGACACTTATCTTTCAGTTCCGGGCACTTCTGACAGTGATTGATGCAGTTTTACACTTGTTGACCAGATTTGGGGCTGATTTCCCAGCCTGAGCAGCAGGGGCCCCGAGAGGCCAGTTCACCTAGGGCGCTGATGATGGAGGGGGTGGTCCAGCCACTTGTTATTACCATTTATCCCCCCTCCCGGAGAGCCTGGTGGGCTCAGATGGACAGCGCTAGCACCCTAGGAGGCAGTTTTGGCACTTTCACAGTTCCCGAGGCAGTTAAAAAATGGGATAAAGTGGTCACTGAGGAAATCGATTTGGGCAATTGAGGCAAGGTTTTGGCATTTGGTTTTCACAGAGGTCTTCCAGGTTGATCTCACTATCTTCCAGTCATTTTTCACCGTGTGGGTATCTCCAGATTGATCACAGGAGGACATTTACTGCTCGACTGTCATGGATTCTGAGGACAGTTTTGGTCATTATTATTATATTGGACATATTTTTATTATTTCATTGTGCCTTGGGGTGAGCTAGCAAGGATTTATACCTCCTAGCCCCACCATGTGCTTATTTTATCATGTCCTAGTCATCATGAGGTGGATTATTGTACTTTATACCCCTCTTGTGGGATGACGTCACCCTCTATTGTACCATTTAGTGAGGGCGCTATTGTTATGTTGAGTGATCCATGTGATATTATGTTATGGATTCATCTTAGCCATTGATTATGTTGTGAGATCTTTTAATCTCAACCACTCATTTCAAAAAAGTGGTTTTGAGATCTAGGGTTTTGGTCTTTATTATCCTATATAAGGAGGAGACCCCCTCATTGTAAAAGTCATCTAGAGATTTTTGGCTCTTGGCTCTTGGAATAAAATTTCTATCTTTTGGAGTACATGCTTGGATTGGAGTGGATGTTGGTTGTTTCGATTGTAAATGCTATTGTCCATTGCACTGGAGGATCTATTGTAGCTATCTTGCGTATTTGCCATACTTTATTTGCAGGTTGAGAGGGCGACTTTGACAAGTGCGAATTGGTGGGGAGGCTTGCCCTTCAAGCTTGGAAGAAGTCGTTTTGGGTTTGACAGGGAGTGGTTTTGCCTTTGTGTCAACTATTCTATGTTTTTCTCTCTCTTGCTTGCATCTTTCTTCAATTTGTTAAACTAATTGATGCTTTGCTCCTTGGCTTGACAGGTTAGAAGGAATCACATGTGGCTTGGAAAAATCGATTTGGCAAGAGGGCTTCAACAATTCTCCATTTGATCTTTGGCAAAGAAATCCTCGTCTCAACTAGCATTCATCTCTTCATCCAGGTATGTCCCAAGAGGTATGATCTTCTCTTCCTTGAATCTTCCATAATTTCTAGATCACAAAAACCCTAATCAAATTAAAACCCTTGTTTTTGGTATTTCTTAGATCTACTTAGACCTAGCCCTCAATTTGAAAAGATATTGAAAACCCACCTCTATAGCATCCACCCCTAGTTGGATCTATAGTTTGGTGGTGATTGGCTAAGAATTGACCCATTTTCTAAGACAAAAAGCTCTCCTTGACCTAAAGCGCACTTCCTTGAGAGAGGCTTGTTGGGCTAGATCTAGCACATGGGTATGTGAGATCCCGCTTGATTTGACAACCAGACACTTGATAACACATACCCATATCCTTACTTTGGTGAAAACTACCTTGTGGACATCTCTCCATGTTTTGAGGGGTTGAAACCCCCCTTTGACCTTCTTGGCACCTTAAAACCTAGATCTACCAAGATCTACCCATTGGATTCATTTGAAACTTTGAAGGAACATAGATCGGGGTACTAGCACCCCGGATCTACACTTTGGTGGCCATTGGACTTGGCATGGTCCACCAAACCCACTTTTTGCCTCTCCTTGAGAAAGTCGCACCCCTTGGGAGTTTTGAGTTGGACCACTTCTAGGAAGTGGGTGTTGGAGATTTTCGTAGATTTGGAATGCCCATGCCTTGAAACCTAGGTCTAGACTATCCTTTTGCCCCGATCTACCTTGGGGATTGCATTCCTTGTTTTAAGGAATTGTGGTCCACTTTTGGTCATCACTCAAAAACCTAGATCTAGTAAGATCTAACCATTGGATCACATCCATTTCACTTGACTTGGCTTCTAGGTGTCCCGATCTACACTTTGACATCTTTCTTGACTCCATTAGCCCACTAAACAAGGCACTAGTCCTTCTCCAAGCAAGGCGCACTTCTTGGGATTAGTGTCCAACCCTAGATCTAGCACATGGGTAATCCTAGAACCAACTCCAACTTATAAATTTATCCTAGGTCTAACCTATAGTACCACCCTCACATCTAACTTCACCTTGTGGGTCCATCTAGAACCATTTCACACTTCCCAAGAAACTAGACCCATTTGTGCAAACACATTGGTACTATACCTAGTAATCATACCCCATCATGTGGCCTAAACCATTTATAGGTTGAAACACTTATTATCCATCACACCACCTTCAACCATACCTTAACCTTTAGGTCCACTTAGCCTTGCATTGGTTTCCGTAACTCATCACTTACCTACCCTTAGAAACCTTTGTTTAGGTCCAATCAACTGTGATTGGGGTATAGGGTCTCCCCCTTGGTCTAGTTATACCTTGACCTAAAGTGAAGAGTGCCTCGGTTGACGTGACTCCCACATTGCATTGGGAACCGTGGCATCTCTTGGGTCACCTCTTTAGTTGCCTGTCTCCTCTACCGTCCCGGATGGGATACCTCTAGGGGCAACTACAAGTTGTGTGATAACAGTACACAAGCAAGAAGCTTGAGGTGTGCCATTTTCGCATATTTGGTTCTTTTACTTACTCTCACATCCCTTCTGAGAAGAGGACGAAGTTTGATCCCACTGCAGAGAGAGGCATCTTTGTGGGATATGATGAGACTTCGAAGGCTTACCGGATTTACCTTCCGGGCCAGAAGAAGGTTGTTGTTAGGCGGGAGGTGAAGTTTGATGAGGAGAGAGCCTTCAGGAAGTCCAGAGAGATAGAGCAGAGTGAGCCACCGACTTCCACAGCTCAGGTGACTCAGGCTTCTTCGATACAGATCTGAAGTCCACAGGTTTCCGGAGTGATTGGATCACAGGGTACAAGCACAGCTTCTACAGGTTCAATGGTTCAGGTGACAGGTACCTCAGGGACAGGTTCAAGTTTTGGTTCTCAAGTTACAGGTTCTTCAGGGACTGGTTCATCAGTCACTGGTCCTTGGGGTGTTGGACCTTCTTCTTCTGGGAGTTCTTCAGATGAGGATAGACCAGTATGGGAGGAGCCTTCAAGGAAGAGGAAGCCTAAATGGCTTCAGGAGACCTTGAAGGAAGCAGAGGCATTTGGTAGACCCCAAGAGGAGATCAAGACAGTGGTGATGCCAGATAGACTGGGTATGGCTCTTGTTGTGAGTCTTCGTGATTCAGAGCCTTCCAAATTTGAGGAGGCCTCTCAGCATCAGGTTTAGAGAGATGCCATGATGGAAGAGTACCATTCCATCATGAAGAATGATGCATGGGAGATTGTGCCGAGACCAGAGGGGAAGTCTGTTGTGACTTCCAAGTGGATCTACAAGGTGAAGCATGCTGCGAATGGCAGTGTGGAGAAGTACAAGGCTCGGTTTGTGGCACGGGGGTTTTCACAGGTTGAGGGAGTTGATTATGATGAGACCTTTGCGCCAGTTGCTCGGTATTCTTCCATCAGAGCAGTGATTTCTATAGCAGCAGAGATGGGTTGGAAGATCCACCAGATGGATGTGAAGACCGCATTTCTCAATGGTCTTCTGCAGGAGGATGTGTACTTAGAGCAGCCACAGGGATTCGAGATTCATGGGAGAGATTCTCATGTGTGTAGGTTGAGGAAAGCCTTGTATGGACTGAAGCAAGCTCCTAGAGCTTGGTACTCCAGGATCGATGCGTACTTGACTTCGATGGGTTTTCAGAAGAGTGAGGTTGATCCCAACCTTTACTACATTGTGGTTGGTGGAGAGCCTCTCATTCTTTTGTTATATGTTGATGACTTGTTTATCACTGGAGAGAAGCGTCTCATTGCACATTGCAAGTGAGACCTTGCTACTGAGTATGAGATGATTGACATTGTGTTGATGCATTACTATCTGGGGATGGAGGTTTGGCAGGAGCCTGGACATATTTTCCTAGGACAAGGGAAGTATGCAGTTGATATTCTGAGGAGATTTCGGATGGAGGATTGCAGGCCGATGTCTACAACTATGATAACCAACTGGAAGCAACTTCATGCTTCTGAGGGTAAGTTAGTGGATCCTACACTTTACCGTTAGCTCATTGGGTCGTTGATGTATCTGGGCAACACCAAGCCAGACTTGTGTTTTGTGGTGAACACTCTTAGCCAGTTCATGGTGGAGCCTAAGAGTGTACACTAGACTGCCACAAAACATGTGCTGAGATACCTTGCAGGTATAGTGGACTATGGTTTGGATTACAGGGGTTCGGGTGGAGTCAGTTTGGTTGGTTTCACAGATTCAGACTGGGCAGGTAGTGTGAGGGATCGGAAGAGCACTTTCGATTGTTGTTTCAGTTTGGGCTCAACAGTAGTGTCGTGGTTCAGTCAGAAACAGCAGTCCATTGCATTGAGTTCCACCGAGGTTGAGTATATGGCAGCCAGTCAGGCTACTTGCGAGGCACTGTGGCTTCGTAAGCTGTTGGTAGATTTGTTTGATCAGGAGCTTAGACCTACGGTGACCTACTGTGACAATCAGAGTTGCATTCAGCTCTCTGAGAATCCAGTGTTCCATGATAGGTCAAAGCATATTGAGATTAGGTACCATTTCATCCGTGACTACATTCAGAGAGGAGCTATAGAGTTGTAGTACATATCCACTGATGAGCAGGTAGCAGATATCCTGACAAAATCTTTGGGGAGGGGCAAGTTTGTTTTCTTCAGACAAGTTGGGAGGGGTGCAGAACACCTTCCTCGGTAAGAGGGAGTGTTAGTTTTTGTACCTAGGAAGTGTCCCCTAGGTGACTTTTTTGCCTAAGTCACTTAAGTGGGGAAAAAGTGACCCTTGCATTAAATGACTTGTGAAAAGCATTTAATTTGACTTTAGAACATAAAGTCACTTTTTGATAAATTTAAGTGGGTGAGTGAATTTAATATGCATGAGAATTAAATAGGAGCATTTAATCTCAACCTTTGATCTAATCTAATCTCATCCATTGATTTGAGAGAACCCTAAGGTTTGAACAAAAAGGCAAGGGAGACAAGAAAACATTCTATTCTTGAGAAGAGAAGGAAGTGAGAGCAAGAGAGAAAGTGGTGGGCACGAATTTCAAGACAGCAGCAGCAAGTACACATCAGCATGATTTTCGAGGAGGCACAGTTTTCAAGGCATAGGTACAGCACAGAAATCAAGGTGACCGTACGGTCCGTACAGCAGGAAATCTGGGCATTGTTTTCGAGGAAGATTCTGGCACGGATTCTGAGAAATACCAGCACAGTTTTCGAGGTCATCTTAGGCACGAATTCGAGGAGGTTTCTACACAGTTTTCAAGGTGGTTTTCAGCACAAAAACCGAGATCCGTACAGTCTGTACGGACTGTTTTCCTGGCATAGAATTTGAGATTCTTTTCTGCACGCATTCCAAGGCTGTAGGCACTAATTTCGAGGTTCAGTTTGTGGCACAGAAATCAAGAAAAAAAGCTGGGCACAAATTTCAAGGAAGATTCTGGGTGGTGGAGATAAGTTGTATTTTCACTGTAATTTTGTCCTGTAATTTTTGTTGAAGAAATAAATCTCTCTCTCTCTCTCTGACTGGTTTTCCCCATGGGGGTTTTTCCAGGGCTGTTGGCCAAAATTTATGAGTCTAATTTTTAATGGTGTGCATGGTTAAATTAATTTTCTGTCTATTAAAAGTGTTCTTACAGCGTGTTTAACTGTCTGAAATTTTTATAAGTAATTTCCAGCCAATGCAAAAACCGGTTGGGGATGAAAAACACTGAAAACGTGACATAAACCAGCAAGCTGAAATAACACAGAAAAATTTGCATGTAGAATCCTGAAAGGCAACAATCATTAGTGAAAAATACATAGAAGTAGGAGTGGATGCAACCGAACTCCAAATCTTCTTCTTTCTTGGTAACCTGCCAAGCAACACAATCCTTCACACAAGCGAAGTCAATCTAATATATTTCATTAAGAAAGACAAGGAGAATATAAGTATAACCAACTATAGTCTATTACTCCTAAGATCTTTAATAACAAAGCATCAACAAGCAACTTGACAACTGCAAATGCTTGCCCATTGGACTAGAATATAGCCTTCTATGCTAGATTAATTCAACAAGCTTAACCGACTGATTAACAACCATTTGATCATTTTCATAAAATTGATCTCTAAAAACAGGATGATCATTGGTTTCTAAAGAAACTTAGTTGTTGTCCCTACTTTCTTCTTCTTTAGTGTCATGGACAGAAAAATCATCAATTACACAAGGATTATGAAAAGCGATCTCAAAAATATTTTCAAAAGATTCACTAATGGAAGACTCAACCATGGATGCTTCTTGATGGCATTCA
This sequence comes from Larix kaempferi, assembly GCA_027924585.1. NCBI lineage: Eukaryota > Viridiplantae > Streptophyta > Pinopsida > Pinales > Pinaceae > Larix > Larix kaempferi. Next base: position 6,382,918 of record BSBM01000468.1, on the reverse strand, counting down.
TTGGAATCATCCTCTTCATTTGAGACTTTTTCAGGTAATGAGGACAAGACCTCATGAGGCTCAATTTGCTCAGGAAAAGAGGAATCACTTTCATAAGGACAATCATTAGTTAATTCATTATTGGTGTTTTGATCATCTACATCAAATTGATTTTCATCAAGACACTCATTTTCTAATTGTTCTTCCATAGCTTCATTAATGTTTTCTCCCCACTCATTTATTAACAAATCCATGAACATGTCATACCCAGTGATGGATCCTCGGGATAAATGATCAAACCACAGTCGGGCATCCCCTTCTAGGGAAGCACCAAGGGCTCGCATATAGACATCCTCACCATCAGCACCCAGAAATTCCATATGGTCCCAGAGGCATCCAAATGACTTTCAATAGATGTTCCATTACTTCCATAAAAATGAGGCAACCCCTTGATGTATCCATTTGGCATAAGATGAGGTGCCCCATATATTTCTGAAAAATCAAAAGGTGATGGCTTGGGTTTCCTAAAAGTTCTAGTTGTTTGAGCTGGACGATGATCATTTACCAAAAGCCTCGACTGAGTTTGATATTTTCTAATTGGTTCACTTGGGATATTTGGGGAAAAATTATTAGATGGATGAGGTGAATGATAGGTATCATAAGAATCTTGATATGCAGGTTCATACCCATAATTATTTTTATAATTATCCTCGTACCTAAATCTCGAATTTCTTTCAATAAAATCTTTTAAAATTTTTGAGTCCATTCCAAGATCTCGAGGAAGATCTGGGTCCATTACGAATTATTAGGATTCTTGGTCGATTATATACATGGGTTCGCTTCCCAGCAGAGTCACGATTTAAGATTTGTCTTACTTCTAGTGTTATAAGGATGTAAATGAGCTCGCTCCTCAGCGGAGTCGTGATTTGGAGTCGCCAGGTAGATTTTTTAAACTCTTCTACCAAGATATGTGTCGTTTAAAATGCAAGAGAGAGTGAGTAACGACTACTATATTGAACCAAAGTAAGCCTATGCCCTCCCCGACAACGACGCCAAAATGTTATCACCTAAACTGTAGTTACCCCTATGGATGTATCCATTAATGGATGGCAATAGGGAAGGGCAACCCAAAAGGTGCAACCACGATCATCTCGACCTCCAATAGATGGTTGTCATGCCAGTCGAGGTAACCTTTGCTTTATGCTATCTAGCCCAGACAACAAAGGGGGAGAGCCATATCTACTCCCGACAGGAGAGATCAAACCAAAACACCAAATCAAGGTTAAGTGTGAGTGAAGTATTGTAAGGTGTATGGTATATCCTAGACCTAAGGATGAAGTCACAAGATAAGTGAAGGGTTCAATGAGTATAGATTTGGTTCATTGTGAGTGTGAGAGTGACTTATAGTATTTGAAAATGAGATCCAGGATTATAGTACTAGTCAATTGTGAGAAAATCCACTGCCTTGGGAACTGTGTCCAAAGCAAGGTAGTTTAAGGGTTGAATTGGGGCTAACCAGTACTAGAGATAAGCTTGATCATGAGATATGACAATGTCAAAGGATTCCAACAACCAAAACAAGGATCAATCTTCAAGTTAACCCAACAATCTATGAAAGTCGAATTGAGCTTGGAGAAAGATCAGTGCATTGGGAATTGGGGCAAGTGGAGTCAAAGTGAAGTTAACTTGTAGATCAAGACCCCTATAACATAAGACAAGTGGGTTACTAAAGGTTTGATGGATGGATCTATCTAGATCTAATAAGTCATGATGTGACCTAAGTGGACCACAATCCCTTAAAACAAGGAATGCTACCCCCAAGGCAAGATTTCACAAAGTGACCTACTAGACATAGGTTTCAAAGTGTGCTTGTTCCAAATCCACCAAAATCTCAACTACCCATGTCCTACAAGTGGACCAACTCAATCCCTTCAAGAAGTGCGACTTTGCCCAAGGAGGGTTAAAAGTGGGATAAATGGGATCAAGACAAGTCCAATGGCATCCAAACTTTAGATCCAAATAGTTTAAGCAATTGACAATGTGGATCTAGGAAATCAAGGCAATCCAAGGGTTAGACCTTACTAGATCTGAGTTTTATGATACCAAGTGGTCCAAAATGGGGTTTTAATCCCTTAAAATGTGGAATAGGGCCCACAAGGCAGAAATAAAAAAAGTGACAGTCCAAGGGTAGGTTTTAGGACATGTAGATTACAGATCTAAAGGAATCGCAACTACCTATGTACCGGATCTAGGTTAACTCACCCAAACCAAAAAGTGCGCCCTTGCTTGGAGAGGCTAAGTTGCCTTGGGAAGGAGGTCAAATGGAGGCCAATCCTCACCAAACTATAGATCCGGGATGCCGTGGATACTATAGAGGTGGGTTTTAAATATCTTACCCAAGGAGCAACTAGATCTTAGTAGATCTGAGAAAATGTAACAATGAGGGTTTTAATTAGGGTTTTATCAATTATGCGTTGTGCCAATGGATTGGAATCAAGATAAGAGAAACAAACTTGTGGATCTTACTTGGGTAACCTTGTAGATGCCTTGATGATGATGATCTATGCAAACCCGATCAATTTGAAGCAATTTGAAGTAGATCTAGTGAAGTGCGATTTGCCCAAGGAAGCCAATGCGCCCTCTCTCCTGCACAATAAACGTCAACAATATCAGATTTACTGTAGACAAGAGATAAGACTAATGCCACAAGAGAAATAACAGAAATATAGCATAGATCACAATGATACTAATGATAACCCCCTGATACAAGCGAATGCCAAAGAGATCGATTTGAAGAAGCCTTGCAAAATCGCCCTAGTTGAAGTCGCCCTCCTGTAGACAAGACAAAGATTTCCAAAAATATATAGATCTTACCACAAATACCCAAATGCTAGGATGCAATAGACTTTCCAATCACCATCTAAGAACACCAGATGCAAAGGAGACCACAAGAATTTCCACAAGAGAATTTTTCTATATCAAGAATCCAAGAGCCAAAGACCCCCTTTACAATGAAAAGCTCTCTCCTTTAAATAGGAGGGAGAGAGTCCATAATCTAACCACTTTTTGAATGAGTGGCTAAGATTAAAAGATCAAAAGATCTAATCAATGGTTGAGATGAGCTCAACAATAAAATACATGGATCACTAATAAAATATAACAATAAGTGGACAAAATCGCCCTAGGAGAGGGGATCCCACCAAATCATGATGACAAAATATAACAATAAGCTTATGGTGGGTCCAAGGGGTAATTTTAGACACCCTTGGTCAATCCCCATAGCACAATAATAATAAAATAGTCATCAAAGTACCAAATCGTGCCTCTATGGACAAATTGTGGGCCTTAGGAGGCCTTAGAAATCATCAGAAAATGCCATAAGTGATGGATGTGGGTCCCGATGAAGCTGAAACTGCTGGAGAAGGTGTGGAAGACATCCCACTCATCATCACTGATCATCCCATGCCAAAAATTTGCCTTAGTAGCCCAAATTGAATTCCTCTGTAGCCATTTCTACCAATCCCAAACTGCCTCGGGAAGCGTGTAACTGCCCAAAACTACCTCCTGGAGTGCCTACACTGTTAAGGTGAGGGCACCAGTGTGTCCGGGAGCGGGGTAATATGGTAAAAACAAGTGGCTGGACCACCCCCTCCAAGCACAGCGCCCTAGGTCAACCAGATAAAATCCAACTCTGCTCTAACAGGGTCTCCGACAAACCAAAACTGCACTAGGATAGCCTACTGAGGCTTAATCATCACTGTAAGTGCCCAAAACTGAAAACAGGCTATCCCATTGGACTCAGAAGGTCCAAATCTATCCAAGATGTGTACTCATACACCATATGGATCTCTACATGATCATATAATATATCCAATATCCCCGAACAGGTGAAATAATAATGATCTGTAAATGATCAAATAATGCTGAAAACCATAAATCACCATCATAAACCTGTATCTGATGCATAGAACCATCATGTACATATACATGGACCATATATCATCTATCTGTATCATCACAAGGTCCAACCATCTCATGTCCTATGGTTGACCTTGGTCAAACTAGGTTTGACCAAGTCAACACGACCAAATATAACTCAGATTGTAATCAGAAGCTGTTGCAAAGTGTCAAAGGTTAATGCATGCTCTACAACTTATTCAAATAGAAATTATAACACAAAGTAATCATTACTGGCGATCTAAATCCAAATATATAATGTCATTAATTATTATTATGACTCAAACTAGACTTTCAAGACCATACTCACTTCATAGTTGTGATTAATTTGCTAGTGAAGGGTGAAGTCTGAAATAAACTGGCTAGGCTAAAGGATGACTTGAATGACTTAACATTGTGACACTTTGGATATGGGAAAGGGAAAACACACCATAGTATATACTGAATGAGCAACAACACAGGGAATGGCGGTGTCTCACAAATGGATGAGTTGTTCAAAGAGGGTTTATTCACCTTTAACAGATGCGCACAATCCATAATACAAATGAAGCTAGCAATTGTTTTGATATAGCATTTAAGTTCCATTGCTTTTTGGGCCCGAAGTTTCCATAGCCTTTGATCTATGTGTGTTTATAAACACATTGCATAGATTTACATTTATTTTAGGCTTTTTGCTGCAGGTGTGTTTTTAAGGCACTTGTTTACCTGAGCACTTCTAGGTGTGTCACAGACAGCTTGTTTACCTAGGTATTTTACATTTCACAAAAGATATAACATTCTATTTCATAGCCATTTTCATTTGGCTTGCCTTTCATTCATGTGTGTTTAAAAACACATTGCATGAACGGGCTTTTCATACAAGATATAACATTTCATTTTCCAGATTTTGTATTCATGGCAGCACTAAAAGTTTCAGGTTTAGCCAACACAACTTTAGTGACTAGGGGGAATTCACAAGGAAATCCAACTCACCATAGGTAAGTTTTGTCACCAACTCAGAGCCGAGACACAATAAACAGGGAAGCTCATCCAATACAGAGGCTACAGTGGGGAAAAGTCCTCCATGCCACTAGTCAAGTAGTAAGTCAGGGTGATAAACTGAAAGGTAGGTAATGGATGGATGACGACAATGAATAATGGAGCCAACACTAGCAAGCCAAGGTATGGTGGAATGATCACCTCTATTCTCCGTAAGGAGGGTAAAACCAATGAGTATGAATAATGAACTTCTAAGTCTGAGTAGGGACAATAGAATATATATATATATATAATAAGATCAACCAGGTCCACATATCTATATGATCGCCAGATCATGAGACTAAATGCTAAGACATGCTATAAGAATCAATATAAAAGCAATATAACCATAACACCTGCTATACCTGCTGAGTCATATACCTAAATGCTCATTATCTGAACCATCATCTGTCCTATGAAACTGCTACTGTGACTCTGGGCACCACTGATTGCTCTGTATCAATGGTATAGTGGCTACATCGGTCATCTCTCTGAGTGTCCTGAGACTTAGTCATGGCATGGGGAATATATATGCTGTCCAAAATCTGATAGTGATCCAATATAGATGCTCATCTCAGCATCTCACTGTAAGGGAACTGGCTAAATAGTGTACTGGAATCTGACAAAAAATGTATGGTAGCCCGGCTACTATATATGTGATAACAGGTTCCTTGCACCAAAATTCCACCTTCATCATGGAGCAAGAGCCTCTTATTTATACAAAAGGAGAGAGCTCCAAAGACCTATTCGAATGTATGAGAGAAGGAGCCAAGAAGGCAATTTCACCAAACATATGACTGATTGATGCCTTGATTAGTGGTAGAACTGTGCCTTGGAGCGTTGAATCTCAAGTTGGTTGGTGCAATTGGGTTGGTGGGGGGTGAGGTGGAGCCCCTCTCCCATTGAAACCAAAGCCCCCCACATACTCGTGAAATTGCATGTGTGGAATGCCCACGTGAAGGGCCTCATGCTTAAGCTCACGTCATCCAAATTAATATGTATATCCCATCTCTTATTTTATCATATCTTTTATAACTTAAACAAGGTCGCCCACCATAATGGAGTATTCACTCGCCCAACTCATGAGTCTCATGTGCCCACCATCCATTCACATGAAGGAGGCCACGCTTTCCAAAATAATATTCAAACCTTTGACTTTTGAAAAACTATGCCTTATCACTAGATGTATTCGACCTCCTCTTATAAACCATATGCAACCTTTCCATATAATTTTTTAATCAAATTTTGACTTATTTGAATTTTTGTCCAAAGTGCATTTTCTCTTTTTTCTAGCAATTAAATGCCAAAATGATGCATCTTTAGCGAAAACTGCTACCAGAGGCGACGTAACCGCTCGGAACCTGGAGAAAAAGGCCTCTAGAGTAAAGAGGGCGCTCTGAGCGTCAAAACGAGCTTCCCCACGCCAAAATCCGCCTCCGAATGAGGTTTTTATCACATTTAGAAATTTTCCATTTAAACCATTAAAAATGGTCTAAATTACGGAAAAAATTATTTTCTTCGGAATGAAACGAAACTCCTAGGGGACCTAGTGCATGTTCATACGACTCAATCGAGATGGCTAACACGGAAGCAAACCTAGACACAAGACTCTAATAACCACATTTAGGTTCGACCACCATGGTAAATACTCCAGCTTTGGAGGTATGAGTGAAAAACTCAGGAATTATACACGACTAAAGCGCAATGCATAATTCCTAAGGAAAAAACACTCTAGAATATCCCCCTGACAGTTAAACCTAAGGATAGCCGAGTCTTTTATAAAAGGACCTTGGTTAGACCAACTTTTTACAATTTCCGCATGGGAGTATGAACATACAGTTATTACAAATTGGGCAAAATTGCCCTGAAAATGACTTATGAACTTCTGAACACTGACGATGAACATTGAACATGTTCATGAAATTGGCGGCTCACAAGAAATTAAGCTACTGTACAAAATAGCTGGTAACAACCCCTCTGAGATTTTGCATGCGCTTAAAAGCACAACTAATCGCAGCTTGCATCCTGGGTATATTTATATTTGTGAGGTCAACAATCTTTAGATATAGCATTTATTTAACCATTGCTTTTTAGACCTTTCTGGACCCTTCATGGGGTACTTTAGCATTTCATTGCTTTAGCCTTTAATTCATCGTGTGTTTAGAAACACATTCTAGAATTTAAATTTCATAGGCTTTCATAAGAGATTTCCAATAATTTCCATACAAGTAGTAGATGTGCTTTACGTTTTAGCCAACAACATCTCATGTGACTAGAGGGAATTCCGTGCTAAGCCACACATCAGGGCAACCGACTAGAATGATCTAGGCATAAAATCCAACTCAACAGGGGCAAGTTTTGTCACCAACTCAGAGCCGAGACACAAAACAAACATGGATGCAATCCAACACAGCGGTAGAAAAAGGGAAGTCCTCCATATCAAAAGTAAAAAAGGCAAGTCGGGGTAAAAGCCAAAATAAGGAAGGTCATGGATGGATGGAGTCAAGTGAATGTGGTGCCTAAGCTAACAGACATGAATGTCAGGAAAAACCATGACCATGCTCATAGGAGGGTAGTGAAACCAATGAGTATAGTCAGTGAACCTTTAAGTGCAAGTAATACATCCAATTCATCATTTAAATTCAACCAAGATAGTTTGTTTCATTTATTAAATAATACTACCACATCATGAGTTAAATACCAAGTCAATGCTATGAAGATGACTAAAGCAACAAGATAATAATCCATGCTAACAATCACAAGTCTATAGGTCATATCACTGCATATCAGTAATCATCATCTAGAACCAATTGAAACACTGCTGCAATAATAACATCCGGAACTCTAGGCACTGAACTAAAACTGTATGGAACAAAAGGTCATATCAGTCATCAAATCTAAGCTCTCAAGGCTCATCCTTGGCACAAGGTCTACTCAATGTCTGATATACACTGCTCTGATCTGTAAGTGATCTCAAATAATGTTGCTCATTATAACTGATCTCTGTAAAGGCAAAGCTCTGAAAAGTGTAGATATCTGCTCAGCTACTATGGTGTGATAACACTGCCATCCCAAACCTTTTAAGCATTTCCTTTAGATACTTGGACTGAGAGATAAAAATACCTTTGGGTGTTTGAGAAATCTGTAACCCAAGGAAGAATGATAGTTCCCCAATCATGGACATCTGAAATTCGCGTGCCATTAAATCAACAAACTCATGACTTAATTTGTCATTATTACAACCAAAGATAATATCGTCAACATAGACAATAGTAATTAGAAGTCCATTCTTGTCTGTTTTGAAGTAGATATTGCTATCAGCATTACATCTTTTAAACCCTTGTCGAGAGAGGTACTTGTCTAACCGTTCATACAAAGCCCTTGGGGCTTTCTTTAATCCATAAAGAGCCCTTTTCAGTTTCCAAACATAGTCCTCCTTTCCAGGCATCTTGAAACCATCAGGTTGTTCAGTGTAGACTTCTTCATTCAGATCTCCGTTCAAGAAGGCAGATTTCACATCCATCTGATATACCTTAAAGTTTTTGAAGCATGAGTAAGCAAGAAACATTATGATTGCCTCCATTCGAGCAACAGGAGCGAAAGTTTCATCGAAGTCAATTCCTTCAACCTGTGCATAGCCTTTGCAAACAAGTCTAGCCCTGTTTCTTACTATTGCTCCGTCTTAATTTATTTTATTTCTGAAAATCCATTTAGTTCCTATAATGTTCTTGTCCTTGGGGCGTGAGACTAATTCCCAAGTACCACTTTTTTCAATCTGTTGAAGTTCTTCCTGCATGGCTTTATTCCAATGCAAGTCTTCATATGCCTCATTAAAATTCTTTGGTTCAATTGTTGATAGTAGCGCAACATCTCTTCTTGCTGTTTGTCTCAGCTGAAATCCGTCATCTAAATTTCCAATGATAAGGTCTTCAGGATGGTCTCTTCTTACTGATTTGATAGAAGGCTTATTAGCCCATGAATTTTTTCAGGTTGAAAAGAGATCTGGATTTTCTTCCTGTTGTTCTTCTTGTTCCTCTCCCCTTTTTGTTGTTTCATTTTCATCTTGCTCTTCATCGGATGAGTCACAGTCAACTTCTTCCTCTTCAGGATTTGGTAAGAACTCTTCATCCACTTTAACATCCATACTTTCAACAATTCTCTTCAGTCATTTGTTATAACATTTGTAAGCCCTTCTTTCTGATGAATATCCCAAAAATATTCCTTCATCAGTTCTGGTTTGAAATTTTCCCAAGTGATCATCATTTATTTTGATAGCATTTACTTCCGAAGATTTTGAAGTGTCCTACTGAAGCAGATTTGCATGTCCATAGCTCATATGGTGTCTTATCACTATTGACTCTTAATTGGGCTCTATTGATGGTGTATACCGCAGCAGCTACTGCTTCTCTCCAGAAAGCTTCGGCCAGTTTTGCTTCCAACAACATAGTTCTTGCAGCCTCTTGAACTGTTCTGTTTTTTCTCTCTGTAATACCATTCTGCTGAGGCATATTGTCTTTTGATACCATTTTCTTCACAATTTTTTTTTTAATTCAGTTAGGGTGAATTCCCCACTGTTATCTAATCTGAGACACTTGATTTTGTGACCACATTCATTTTCCACTCTAGCTTTAAACAGTTTAAACTTATCAAAGGCTTCAGACTTGGTTTTAAGAAATGTTACCCAAATCATTCTTGTATAGTCATCAATGAACAACATGAAATACCTCTCACCTTGAAATGTCTGGACTCTTGCAGGTCCACATAAGTCAGTGTGCACCAATTCAAGGGGTTGTGAAGTGGACTGATGAATCTTTGGCTTATAACAAGCCCTGGCTTGCTTACCATGAAGACATGATCCGCATAGTTTGTTTGTCGGCTTGGAGATTTTTGGCATTCCTCTTACTGCTTCTGTTCGACTGATTCTAACTAAGTTATCAAAAATCAAATGTGCTAACCTTTTGTGCCACAACCAATTGTTATCATTTTGGCTGATGTAGCATTTTTCTCCATCGATTTCATCCAGGACATACACATTCCCAGGAGATCGAGATTCTTTTCCAATTATTCTCTAAGAACCATTTCTTCTGATTTCACAATGATGAGGATAGAAGGTAATATTATGATTAGTATCACAAATTTGTCCTATACTTAGTAGATCATGCTTTAATCCATCAACATATAATACCTCTTGAGCTTTAGCATTTCCTTTGAGAGCCATTGTTCCTTTACCAAGGATTTTTGCTGTACCATTGTCACCAAAAGCCACATCACCTCCTCTTTCTTTTCTTAGATAGAGGAATTTGTGTCACTTGTCATATGCTTGGTACATCCACTGTCAATGTACCATTTTCTTTCTTCTTTTTGTGCATAAAGAGCTATCCCACAGATGTCTTCAGTCTTATCTTCTTCTTGTTTTGTTCTAAAATTTGCAGTTGTGTGACCGAAATTATTGCAGTTGGAACATTCTTCTTCATCACATAGCACGGAGAAGGAGTTCTTGATTTGATTCACAAAACGGTTAGAAGGATATTCTTTTCTTTCATTCTTAACATTTCTTCTCATGGGAGCCCTGCATTCAATAGCTTTGTGACCAAAGTTATAGCAGTTGTAACAATTTCCAAAAAATATATTTTGGTACCTAACAAAAGGCGATCTTCTTGGAGCAGTAGATGTCAAATCTCTTCTTCCAGCATACCCTGTATTTGAAGGTCGCATTGACTCTCTCAATTTTGACCCAAACTCATATTTTCTATCAAAGTTGCAGAAGCCTTCTTCCTTTCTCAAGTTAAAGACTTCCTTTTCTAATTTCTCACAATATTTCTCTCTTAAGGACAATAGTCTTTGGGCTTAGATCAATGGCTTTTACTGAGGTCTGATCTATGCTTGGCGAGAATTTCCTTCATAAAACTGATTTCCTGATTTAGGGAACATTCAGCCTGTTGGTTCTCTGACTTATGCGTGAACCCAATCCCAGTTTTGTCATTAACATTTCTTTGTTTGAGAAGCATGTTATTCAGATTTATGGAACTTTTCTCAAATCTTTGATTTAATGAGCTTGTCTTCTTTAGATCTGCCTGAAGAGAATTAATCTCAGCATCCTTTTTGACAACATGTCCTCCTATTTGCCTTGCCAGTTGATTTTTGGCTTCTAGATAATCTTTTTCTTGTTTTTCATTGATACTTCTCAAGTTCTCTATCTCTTCTAAGGCAGCCATTAGTTCTGCTTCAAGATCAACAATTGACATTCTTGGCAAGTCCTGACAAAGGCATGCACATCTTTAAACAAAGACGGCCAATAATATCTGGCTCTCATGATCTTAGCAGCTGTAGTCCTAGGTGCATAATGTCCTCCACACAATCCAGAATGCATCTCTTTGATGATTCTTTGGGACTCATCGTAATTCACACATTTAAGTATGATTCCATCTGGATTCTTCCAACCCAAACCATCCTTAGTCAGCACATACTTGGATGCTTTTAACCTCAAGGCTCTTCTTTGGTGGTCTACAAGGTGATCAGGACAGGACATATGCCTAAGGTAGAAAATGATGTCTTTGTACCACTCATGACTCTCATCAATATAGAGTACCATGTTCATCTCCTCATTATTTTGTTGTATCTTAGAATCAGTCAATAGTTGTGCTAACCCTTGGCCTTTCACTATCTTGATTGGCTTGATTTCAATATCATACTGTTGAATCCTAGAAATCCAGTTTCCTCTAACCCCTATGCCATCGGGTTGAGACAAAACATCCTTTACTGCTTGATGAGGGACATCAGCAACAATCTTGGAATATCCAATGTATGTCCTAAAGTGTTTTAATGATTTGACCAAAGCATAGGCTTGTTTTTCAGTGGTTGTGTAATTTAGTTCTGCGTCTCTGAGGTTTTTACTCATGAAGGCAACCGGTTGCTCATGATTGTTTTCATTCTTTTGCAACAAAACACCTGCTATGGTGTCCTCAGAGGCATAGGAATATATCAGAAATTCTTTATTATAATCAGGGCATACCAGAACGGGGGCGGTGGAAATGGCTTTCTTTAGGGCTTCAAAAGACTCATTGCAAATCTTATCCCAGATAAACTTTACATCCTTCTTAAGTAAGGCATTGAGAGGTTTGGTTATCTTAGCCAAGTTAGGAATGAACCTTCTTACAAAATTTATTTTCCCGAAAAATGATCGTAATGAACTAACATCTTTAGGTGGAGAAATGGCTTGAATCCCTTGCACTCTTTCAGGATCAATTCTAATGCCTTCTTTAGACACAATATAACCCAACAATTTCCCTTCATCGACACCAAAAGTAGACTTTTTAGGATTTAGGGAAATTCCGAACTTTCGACATCTTTCAAAAATTCTTCTTAAGTGCTTTACATGATCCCCTCTATCTTTAGAGAAAACAGTTAGATCATCTTGATAAATCACAATGATTTTGCCAATTAGGCCTTCAAATGCATGGTCCATTGCCCTTTGAAAGGTTGATCCTACATTTTGAAGTCCAAATGGCATCCTTATATACTCATATGTTCCCCAAGGGGTGGTGAAAGTTGTCTTCCCACGATCTTCTTTCTTAATTTGGACTTGGTTATAACAAAAAAAAACCATCAAGGAAAGATAATATGCCAACCCCTGTTACACTTTGCAATAAATTTTCCATATTAGGCAGTGGATAATTATCCTTTAGAGATGCTTGATTTAGGTTCCTGAAGTCAATACAGATCCTAATTTCCCCATTTTTCTTCCTTACAACTACAGGGTTGGACATCCATGTTGTATGCCTGACTGGCCTAATGATGCCTACTGCCAACATCTTTTCCAACTCCCTTTTGACTAAGGGAGCTAACTTAGGGTTTACATTTCACAATTTTTGTCGATATGGTTTGGCTCCCTCTTTGAGAGGAATGGTGTGTTCAATAACAGATTGATCATAGGTTTTCAAATCATCATAGGTCCAAGCAAAGACATCCTTGTATTCTCTAATTAATTCTTCAATTTTCCTTCTTTCTTCTTTAGAGGCATTTTTCCCTATTTTAATCATTTTTGGAGAACAAGAAGAACCGATGATTTCAATGACTTCGTCAATTGGCACAGATCTCTTACCCTTAAATTCATCATGCCTATTGAAATTCTTCCCTAAAAGAAAAGTGATTTCTGTTATGTCCATTCCTTCAATTGAACTACCCTTCATTTCATCCTCAAAGTTTACCATCGGGTTTCGAGCCAATGGTCTTGGTTGTTAAGGACAAAGGGTCTGAATAAGACTTCAAGCTTGCAGTTTCTTTGCTTCAACGATTCAGAGGCTTGAAGAGTACTAGCCATGACAGACAGCTCATCAGCCAAAGTGTTTTGCTCACGGGGAACTGCCCTGATTCCAAAGGCATCAAAACACTCAATGGTATCCCAAACTGCATTTCTATAGTCTCTAAGTCTATTATTCTTAGCAGCAAATTGATTCTTGACTTGGGATACAATGAGGTCAGAGTCACCTATGACAGATAAAGATTTCATGTTTCTTTCTCTAGCAATTTCCAGACCTAAAAGCAAAGCTTCATACTCAGCAACATTGTTGGTGCAATCAAACTCCAATCGAAAAGAGAACAAGTTCTCTTCTCTGGATGGTGAAGTCAAAACAATCCCAGCTCCTGCACCATGTCGGGAATGGGCCCCATCAAACTGCATTTTCTAGATTTGATCATGTGGGAAAGGATGCTTCTTAACTTCCTCCCAATAATTTGCTAAAACCATGAAATTTCCAATTTCATCACTTGAGTACATTGCTTCAGTGAACAAGTGTTCAGGTGTCTCAACATGCTCTTGCATAGGTGGTTCATTAAACAAGGTTATGGATGAACCCTTTCCAATTGGGATTGTGGCATATGTGAGATCCATCTGGACGCTTCCACCTAGTCTTGCTGACCACTCCCTGGATAGCAACATTCCCCAGACATCAGGGACATCTAGGACAAGGACACTCATCGAGAGCTCGATGTCAGAACAAACAGCCAACCTAACAGGCAAATTTTCAATTATCCCAATAGCTTTCACAGTTCTAGAATCCATTCCACAAACGTTCCTATAAGGTCTTGTGGGTACTAACTCAAGTTGTTCCATGACTCTTAAGGGCATAACATTTACCTCCGCTCCTGAGTCTAACATGCGGTTATGCAATATCAAACCATTTACTTCCAATGCAATGTAAAAGGGAGGGAAACTTCCAGAGTTGTCACCCGATATACTTTAGATCATGACAGGGGAATCCTTAGGCTCTACAGAAATCTGCTTGGGGACTTGCTTCCTTGTTTGGATTCCAAGGTGAGTGGTAGCTCTCTTGTGGAATGAAGGGATCTTGAAGATTTCACAGAAAGGGATAGGCATATTCATTTTCCCTAGAAAACTTGCAACATCAATGTTTAGGTTGTAGGGGTTTTCCTTGTCCTTTTCATTTACACTTAAACCTAGGAACTTCATAATGTCATACTTGACAGACGGGATCTTGATTAAGTCTTTTAAGGAAACCAAAGCAAATGAATTGGTTAGCTTACTAGGAACATTTGTTCTTGGATGTTCTTGATTAGGGTTTAAAATCATGGGAGGCTTTGTCTTCAAAGGCACAGGTTGTTTTCTCCAAAGGGTTGCTTTGGGAACATTAGCTTTAGGAGGAAGATCAATCTTGATCTCTTGATCTGGTTTGTGGTTTGCAGGAAGGGTTCGACTAGTACTAGTTACAGCTTTACCCTATATGATGACCTCAGATGAAGGCTTTGGAGTCTTGGGCATGATTCTTCGCACAGGTTGATGCACTGCCTTGCTAGGCTGTGGATCAACTGGCTCAGGTTGCTGAGTCTTAGGAGGACTAGCCTCAGGAGGGGTAGAATTGTTACAAATAGACTTTAACATTTCTTTGGTTTGCTGATCACGTCTTTTAAAATCTTCATCTTGATTTTTAAGATACATAGCAATGTTGGTGACCATCTCACACATGTTTGACATGAATTCCATGGTCATTTCAGGAGAGATATTGTCTTGAGAAGACATCTCTTTAAGGGCTCGATTCTCAGCAGAGTCACGATTAGGAGTCGCCAGGTAGACTTTTAAACTCTTCTACCAAGATGTATGTCGTTTAAAGTGCAGGGAGAGAGTGAGACGAATAGATGGATATGCTTTTAATAAAAGATTGAAGTGATAACCATCTAGATTAATCCGGATGCGATAAGATATGAGTTATGCATGGATAATCGCAGACACCTAAGGTAAGCCTCTACCTCCCTGGCAACGGCGCCAAAAATGTTATCACACAACTTGTAGTTGTCCCTAAAGGTATCCCATCCGGGAGGGTAGAGGAGACGGACAACTAAAGAGGTGACCCAAAAGATGCCACGGTTCCCAATGCAAGCTGGGAGTCACGACAACCGAGGCACTCTTCACTTTAGATCGAGACAAATCAAGACCAAGGGGGAGACCCTATAGCCAATCAAAGATGATTGGACCAAAACAAAGGTTTCTAGGGAAGTGTTAAGGATGAGTTACGGGAACCAATGCAAGGTTAGGTGGACCTAGAAGTTTAAGTATGGTTGAAAGAGGCTTAAGGGATGACTAGTGTTTCAACCAATGAATGATTTAGGCCACATAACGAGATCAAATGACAAGATCTGGTACCATGAAATACACAAGTGGGACCCACTTCCTTGGGATATGGAAAGTGGTTCAAATGGGACCCACAGGGTGAAGTTAAGGGTGCAAAGGGTGCAAGGGGTATGCAGAGAGTAGATCTATGGATCTAAGACGAAATTAGAGATACCCACATATGGGATCTAGCAATTGACACAAATCCCAAGAAGTGCGATTTGCCTTAGGTGGACTAGTGCCTTGAAATGGATGGGCAAATGAAGTCAAAAGGGTATCAAAATGTAGATCGGAACACCTAAGATGCAAACCAAGGAGGCTCTTCAAGATCAAGTGGGTGTGATGGTTAGATCTTACTAGATCTAATGTTTCACTAAGTGACCCAAGTGGACAACAATCCCCAAAATGAGGAATGATACCCCCAAGGTAGAACTTCGCAAAGTGATACACTAGATGTAGGTTTCAAGGTGTGCTCTTTCCAAAACAAGTGGGATCTCAAACACCCAATTTCTCTAAGTGGGTCAACTCAAACCCCCAAGAAGTGCGACTTTGCCCAAGGAGGGCTAAAAGCATGGCAAGGTGTGTCAAATCAAGTCCAATGGCCACCAAATTATAGATCCAAGTAGTTTAGGCAAGTATCTATGTGGATCTTGAAAATCAAGGGCATCCAATGGCTAGATCTCCACAGATCTGAGATTGAACATGCATCACCAAATTGACCCAAGTGGGGCACAACCCTCAAAATGAAGAATGGGGCCCACAAGGTGAAAATCAATGAACTGAAGCACTAGGGGTAGGTTATCAAATGTGAGGATCATGAATCAAGTGGGATCTCACCTACCCATGTACTAGATCTAGCTTAACTCAACCACCCAAGGAAGGCGACTTTACCCAAGGAAGGACAAATGCCTTGAAAAGTGTGTCAAATGTAGCCCAATCCACACCAAACTATAGATCCGAATCGCCATGGATACTATAGAGGTGGGTTTTCAATATCTTTTCAAAAGCCAAGCTAGATCCAAGTAGATCTAAGAAAAACAAAAATGAGGGTTTTGATTTTAATGTAGTTTTTTTACCAATAGGATGGATAGCAAGCAAAATCAATACGTACCTTGTAGATCTTACCTCAAAGCTTGCGGCCTCTTAGCATATGGAGAATTCTTGCCCTAGTTACAATTCCAACCTTGATCCAAGTGTCTTCAACGAAAAACGTCCAAGCCCTAGGAGGAAATATGTTCCATGAAAACATGTAAATCAAACTACATCAAGTTAGATTTGATCCACAAATCCATAAGATCTAAGCATGTCATATCAAGAAAGTAATCAATGGACAAAGCACAATTGAAAAACTCCCTCTCTATGAAGACGTCTTTCCTATGGGGGATGTGAGCAACCCCTAAAATCTTTCCACAAAGCAAATCGTTGAGCTAGCTTGAAGTAATTCGGCCTCCCTCTCTTGATGTCGATTTCACCTGAAAAGCAAACAATGTCTAGAAGCAAAAGATATAAGAACATATGCAAGAGCAACCCAATCAAAGCCAAGAAGTAGATCTCCAAAATATTCTTTTCATTCCAAGTTTTCCAGAGCCCAAAGGTGAGCTATACAATATGGGGTCTCCTCCTTATATAGGATAATAAAGACCAAAACCCTAGATCTCAAAACCACTTTACAACAAGATGAGTGGTTGAGATTAAAAGATCTCATAACATAATCAATGGCTAAGATGAGCCTAACAATATAACACATGGATCACTCAATAGTAAGGTGACGTCATAGCTAGAATAGACTCATGGAGGGTGACGTCATCCTCTAGAGGGGGCAAAAATACATGGGCCCACTCCAAATGACTAGGACATGACTCATAAAGCACATGGTGGGGCTAGGAGGCATCAATCCTTGCTAGCTCATCCCCATGGCACAATAAAATAATATAATGTCCAAAATAAATACAAATGATCAAATCTGTCCTCAAATCTGTGAGAGACATGCAGTAAAAGGCCTCCTGTGGCCTCTATGGACCCCCCAAATGATGAAAACTGACTGGAAGATAGGAGGTTCACCCCGAAAGACCTCTGTGAAAACCAAGTGCCAAAACCTTGCCTCAATTGCCCAAATCAAATTCCTCAGTGACCCTTTTATCCCATTTATGGACTGCCTCGATAACTGTGAAAGTGTTGAAACTGCCTCCTAGGGCACCTACACTGTCAAACTGATCCCACCATGCTCTCCAGAATGGGGGGTAAATGGTAATATCAAGTGGTTGGACCACCCCCTCCTCATACAGCACCCTAGGTGAACTAGCCTCTCATGGCCCCTGCTGCTCAGGCTGGGAAATCAGCCCCACATCTGGTCAACAAGTGGAAAACTGCATCTATCACTGTCAGAAGTGCCCGGAACTGAATGATGAGTGTCTCATTGGATCCAGAAGACCCAAATCTACTAAGAATGTGTACTCATACACCATGGGTTGCCCTGATGGGATAGCTATAGGGTCCACCATATATGGACAGTGCATAATCTGATGATCTAAAGTAATAATAAAACCTGCTGAACTGCATCAATCATCATCTGAATCATATGTCCATCATATAGCATCATCATCAAGAGTATGTGGGACCCTCAATCATCATCCATAAGCATACATGGCCCACATCATCACGGATCCCAAGACATGACCATAGTTAAACTGGGTTTGACTAGGTCAATATATAACCAAGGATAAATCATATCAATAGACTAAGACATGTTCCTCTAATCATACTCATAGCTTAACTTAAAGCATAACATCATTTAGTGGCATTAATCATATTTGTTCATTCCGTTGTTATTTATATTTACTTGCACAATAGCTTAAATGACAAACTCACCCATTGGACATGGTCTAACTGCTAGCTAAGGATGAAGGCTAGGAACAAGGTTGGGCAAAGGGGATGACTTGTCTAACTCAACTAAAAGACACATTGGGCTGGGAGAAAGGGGAAGCTACAAACACTGTGCTAGACAAAATAAACACGGGGAATGGCTATGTCTCACAAATGGGTAAGTTGTTTAGAGAGTGCTTATTCAACATAGGCATCATGTCTACATCAAGTTGATCCAAGTTCATTAGGATTATTCAATTTCATTCCATGGCCTTGGCCTACATAACCCTTCGGATCTCAGGTGTGCTGGTAAGCACAACTAATTGTAGCTTGCATCCAGGGCATGTTTATATATATATATATATATATATATAAGGTCAGCAATTGTTTAGATATAGAATTTAAGAACCATTGCTTTTTGGACCTTTCTTATACTCTTCAAGGAGTATTTTTAGCAGTTCATCGCTCTTGCCCTTTTTAGTTTCCATGGGCGAATTTACATAAGTTTCCATAAGTAGTACATGAGCTTTCAGTTTTAGCCAACAACATCTCAAGTGACTAGGGGGAGTTCGTGCCAGTGCCAAACATCGGGACAACCAACAGGAATGATTTAGGCCTACAATCCAACTTACCAAAGGCAAGTTCTGTCACCAACTCAGACCCGAGACACTAAACAAACATGGATGCGGTCCAAACACAGAGGTAGTAAAAAGGGAATTCCTTAATATCAGAAAGCCAAGTAAGACAAGTCAAGGGTTAAGTCCAAATAAGGAAAGTCATGGATGGATGGAGTCAAGTGAAAGTGGAGCCTAAATTAGCAGACAAGTGGTGTCAAGAAAGACCATATCTATGCAAGGTAGTAAACCAGTGAGTTTTGTCAGACAACCTAAATGTGCAAGTAAAATGTCCATTTTATAGTTTATCATCAAGATAGTCCATTTTAAGTTTTACAAAATTTGCCACCTCATGAATTATATACCAAGCTAATGTTGTGAACATGACTAAAGCAACAAGATAATAATCCATAGTCAATGATCAGAAATCCACAGGTCATACAACATCATCACAAGAATAATCATCATATATCATCTGAAACACTGTTGCAATACATCTCTAGGCACTGAACTGAAACTGTATGGAATAAAGGGTCACATCGGTCATCAAATCTGAACTCTCAAGGCTCAGCCTTGACACAAGGTCTAACATAAGTCTGAATAATACACTGCTCTGGTCATAAGTGATCTCAAAATATAAAGTCATCATAGCCAAGCTCTGGAATGTGCAGATATCTACTAAGCAAGAATAGTAGCTCTGCTACTATGGTGTGATAACAGGCGGATACTTTGGGGTTGAATCTAGATGGAAGAGATCTCAAAATATTTTGCACTACTATAGTCTCGTCAATGGATTCTCCAAGACTTTGCATGGTGTTGACAACTTCTTCCACTTTCTGAAAATAAGCAGCAATATTTTCTTCTTCTAGCATCTTGAGTCCTTCAAATTGACTTCTGAAACTTTGCAGTTTTGCTTTTTGAACTTTGGAGTCACCATGATGCACAGTTGCTAATTTCTCCCACATTTCCTTGGCAGTAGTATAATTCATCACTTTGTAGAATTATGAATCATTCAGACCAGCCAGAATTGCATTCATTTTTGTGGCATTGTTTTGACAAGCTTCAATTTCATTAGTGGTGGATGGTCGTTGATCGTCTTTAGGAGTGATGTATCCATCAAGCACGCAGGTCCAGATCTCGAATCCAAGAGACATTAAGTAAGCAGACATTCGTTTGCTCCAAAAAACATAATTTGTTCCATCAAACTTAGGAGCATCTCTGAACTTTACTCCACCCATCGTAAAGTGTGTTTAGTAGGAAACTCCTTCAAGTTGGTTAAACCTAAGAGAAGAAGCCCACTCTAATACCAATTGAAAAACACACTTACTACACTGAAAGGGGGGGGTGAATCAATGTTGAGGGCTAATGGCATATCAAAATAGAGATTCAAAGATTTGCACAAGACAACATACCAAACACTTCACTTAGTGTAAATAACAATTTTATTTAATAATTGTGCTTCAACACAGAGTAATAGCACCAACTACAACTGATGTGAGAGGCATCAACCTCTACATAAACTTTCCGCTTCAACTGAGATAAAAGGGTCAGGCTGCAACCTGAAGATACTTTGTGAAATTGGTAATTGCCTTAAACAAGTCTTACAAAAATCTGCTCCTTAGAAGGAAATTTACAAACCAGAGATTTACAAGATTACTGCTCCACAGAAAACATCAACTTCGTTGCTCCTTAGTCAATAAATTTGCAGTGCCTTAACCTGTAAATTTGCTGCTTCTCAAACTTCTAAATTACTGCTTCCACAGACATCCCCTTTGCTGCTTCACAGACCTCACCTTCGCAGCTCCTTATCACCTTCGCTGCTCTACAGACTCCACCCTTGTTGCTCCCCCGCCTTCTTCCTCACCTTTCCCTTTAGCAGATCACATTCTTTAGCACTCCACCATCGCCACACCCAAAATATCATTTTCATTTGTATATTTATACACCACGAGTTCCTTAAACAAGAAATCCTTTTTGGAGCCGACCTCACACTTGTTCATCAATTTTATTTTTTAACTTGAATATCAATTCTTTATTTATCAGGCCGACTTATCGATTGTTATCGTTGACTATGCTTATGGGTTGCTTCTCATAATTCAAGCAATACATGGACCAAGTCTTTGTCACCATTGTAATGACATAGGACATCTTCAAGGGCTTCAACCATCTTACCACACATGTATATGGGTATCACACCTTCTCATTCACTATGACCATCTTCAAGGGTTCCAAGACCCCATTAATAAGTCATGGGCATCTTGTGCTTCAATGTGGGCTTCATGGCATCATCAACAAGCCATGTCATTGACTGCCCTTCCAATATGCCCACAGGCTGCTCCTATATATGCCCGCAAGAGCACTTAGGAGTGCCCCTAAATTATGCCCGCAAGGGCCTTTTCACTTGCCCACATAGCTCCAATGAAATGCCCGCATAAGACCTTTAGAAATGCCCGCAGGGGCTTCTTTGACATGCTTTTAAGAGGCTCCAGAATATGCCCGCATGGGCCCAAGTAAATGCCTGCAAGGGCCTTTATTTATGCCCGCAGAAGTCCTTTTCAATATGCCTGCAAGGGCTCTTATTTATGCCTGCGGGAGTCCTTTTCCAAATGCCCTCATGGGGTTTTTGACATGCCCACAAGTGCTCTAGAATATTCTCGCAAGGGCATATAGAAATGCCCATATATGACCTTTGTGATGCCCGCAAGGGCCCTTGAGTAATGCCCGCATTTTCCCTCTGTAGGAATGCCCACAAGGGCTCTTACAGATGCCCGTAGGGGCTCTTTTCATATGCTCGCAAGCTCCATAGAAAATGCCCGCAGACAATGTAGAAGATGCCCGCAATGGGCTCCTAGTGATACCTGCAAGGGTTCTTGAGGATGCCTGCAATCTTTAAATCTATCACTGACCTTCAAATGCCCGCCATGTCATTCTAATGTCCAAGCCATCTCATCCAGGCAACATAGATGACTAACTCTTTGACATCAATGCCAACCAAAATGTCTAACACACCATGCTAGTACACTTTATTACAAACCAAGTGGGGCATGGACATGCATTAAAAATTAAAAAAGGGGCCCTGAAAAGGCTTGATTTGAACTTTTGAACACTGAAATGCACAAGTATTTGTGCAAACTTTGGCGGCTCTCTGGAAGTCCAACTGATGTGCAACTTAGTTGGTAACAAGCATCAAATTTATGTTTCTGATCTGTTTTGAACGCAATTGTGCTTTTATTTTGCCAACAAAATAACATTTTGTTGCTTGTCTGGCAGGTGGAGAGGGCACTTGGCCATTTGGGTGTTTCACTTGCAGTTGGAACTTCACCAAGTTGCTTTCAATTGAACCTTATAGGGATAATTGTCAACACATCAGTATTTCACCTACGGAATCAAGTAAGTACTCCAAGTCTTTCTCTTGTTAATTTTCCATTCCATCAGTCAAGTAGAAATTAATCAAATTAAAAACCCTCATTTTACACATTTGTAGTTTTGGTCACCCAACACAAAATTGGTTGAAAACCCAAGTTGGAAGTTACACCAAACCTCTAGAGACCAATTTTCAGCCCTTTCCGACTCCATTTGCCCAATCTTTAGCACTGGTCTACCTAGAGCCAATTCGCCCTCCTTGGGCAGTTTTTCCATCTGACATTTTAGTGTTGTGGGTGTTGCTTGTTTGTTGTCCAATTGACTTATCTAACATCAAGCATAAATCTCGAGTTTTAGAAATTCATTAAATTACAATTCGTAGCCATTATTTCATTTTGACCCCTTTAACCCAAGCTGGAATGAATTAGGACTATAACACTAGCACTCATCCTCTCCTAGATCTGATTTGTAATCTTAACTATTGAGTCAAAATCATCTAGGTTGACAACTTCATCATTTGCTAAAACTCTCAACCTTGTCCTTTAAAGACCATGCCTCAGTTGTCTTTCCTTGATCTAGGATATCAAGGCAAGATATGTCTATTTGCTTTGTCCCTATTTACCTTTGAGTGTCTTGTCTTTCTTGTTACCCTTCATTGCATGACATAGGGTCTCCCCCTTGGCTTAGCTACTCGCTTTGCCTAAAGTGACAAGGACCTTATCCATTGTCACAACCACTTCAGTAGTGGTGGATTTGGTACTTGAAGTGTCACCAACTTAGCTGCCTATACCTCTACCGTCCTGGATAGGATCCTAATTAGAGGCATCTAAAGTTTGTGTGATAACAGGTCCTTTACTAATGAGCATGATTGTTCTAAATACATTTATCATGAATACATATACATGTTTATCATAGACATTTTATTTAGCTAGGGGTCATAGTTGGCGTATTACACATATAGCATTGATGAGAATTTTGTTCAAGACAAAGATATTAGAAAGCCAAAGCTAAACGTTCTTATTTGTAAAATGTATTAATCTTAGGTTTCTAATTTAGATTTTAGACCTCCATTTTTAGTATTTTTTTGTTATTCCTCGAAACAATTTATCATTGTTCATTTTCTTAAATGAAAACATCAACAGATCCGATCATTGTTCATGTTCACCGGTTGTCCTCCTCTCTCTATTCTCTCATATTCTTCTTTTGCAATAATGATCATCCCCACCTCTTTTTCAGATATCAATATTATTTACTCGAATAACCGAGGCCTTTGCACTTTTGCCTCCACAATTATCGGTTAAATTATAATACATTTGCAGACCAATGGGTCCTTCACTAATGAGCACCCATTGTTCTAACTAAATTTATCGGGAATATATACACATGTTTATCATAGACATTTTATTTAGCTACGGCCCATAGTTTGGTATATATGTCATTGATGAGAATTTTGTTCAAGACTATGATATTAAAAGGCCAAAGCTAAACATTCTTATATGTAAAATGTACTAATCTTAGGTTTATAATTTAGATTTTAGACCCCCAATATTAGAATTTTTTTTTCTTCAAAACAATTTATCATTGTTCATGTTCTTAAGTTAGGCATCAAGAGATCCAATCAAATTATTGTGTAAATGGTGTTGACAAACATAGTTGTATCCATATTTGAATTTCAGATTTGTGATCTATGATTTCAATTTCAGATTTGCATTTATCCTTAGAAAATAAATAAGCTGGTTTGAACAATGAATATTGATGAATTTTATATATATATATTTTTAATTTCAGATTAATGTCATAAAGCGAAAATCAATCAGCAGCATCCAAAAACATGAGACCCCCTTCCCTGGGGCAGGGAAAAATAGTTCCCAATCAAAAGAATATTTAATAGCCAAAAAGGCTTTTGAAAAATAGGTTGTGAGACCTTGTAAAATATACCATTGGAGCGGGTTGGGTTTTCTCTTATTGCAAGACGGAAAAATCAAGAGTGTTGGACATGTCGGGTAGCACTTAGCCGAGGTTGGAAATAAGGAGCAAGTAAAACAGTGCAATCAGATTCTTGCCTCAGAGACGGCATCAGTGATAAAACGTTATGATGAAATTGAAAAGTTTAAAACAGCACTCCCTCCCACTATCGATGCATATCAATCTCAACCAAGGTCTCAGCCAACTATTACTGTCTGTTTTAACACCATTACCTGCAACTAGATCATCTTTGGGATGTAAAAGGGCATACAAACATTGATACATTAGTTGAGAGGTTTTTTTTTGCCAATGGCATTCCATTTAATGTGTGTAGGACTCCTTATTGGAAGGAGATGGTACATAATTTGGTCAACCAAGCTCCTAAATGATATACACCCCCTAGTTATGAGAAGATAAGGACAAAAATTGTCAGAAGAGAGGTCTCCCATTCATTCAAAACTTGATGATATTAGAGAGAGCTAGAGAGATTTTGGGGTGTCCTTTATCTCTGATGGTTGGACAGATATTTTGCATAGACTAATAATTAATAATTTGGTCTCTAGCCCATGAGGGATCATGTTTCTAAGACATTATAGGGAGGACCAAGGATGGTCCATATTTGGCAGGCCTCTTCAAAGAGGCTATTCAAGAGGTTGGGAATGAAAATGTGTTGCAGATTGTGATAAATAATGCAACCAATAGCATACTTGTAGGGGTATAATTGAGGATGAGTTCCTAAATATCTATTGAATTCAATGTTGTTCATTGTATGAACCCTCTACTAAAGGATGTCAAGAATATTGCATGGGTTTGTTTCAACCTCCATTGTGATGCAACGCCTCTTAAACGTGTGCCAGACACTTAGAAAGATGGTTGACTCCCTTAAATGGCAAAGGTGGAAGGGATCCCATTATAGTGATGGCAACAAATTGAAGTTGCTTATCTGATGATTTTTTGAGGCGGGTAGTAGATATACATTGATTTCTCCTATTTTTGGATTAGTTTTGTTTTGTTATAGTGATAAGCCATGCTTAGGGGATTTTTTTGAGTGCCTTGTGTTGATGTATATGTAACTTCAGAATGTATTTCATATATATATTTATTGTACCCTTATAAGAGATGTGTTATTCCTCTATAAGGAAGTGTCGTCATGAGGATTGACAAGTGTCGCAAGTGTGTGTACTTGCCGATGGGTTATTAGACCACCATGTGTGGGGTCGGCCCTGAAATATATGTTATATTGTGGATGTATCTAGATAGACAAGTCGGCCCCATAGTGTAACTGGGCAAATAGGTTAGTATAAATAGAGATCGGGAGATCTCTATTTTGATCATTCAGAAAGTCACACTTCTCTCACTCAGAAAGTGGCGCACTAGTGAGGAGGAGGATCTGTTATCACACAGCTTGTAGTTGCCCCTAGAGGTATCCCATCCGGGACGGTAGAGGAGCTAGGCAACTAAAGAGGTGACCCAAGAGATGCCACGGTTCCCAATGCAGGTGGGAGTCACGTCAACCGAGGCACTCTTCGCTTTAGGTCAAAGTGTAACTAGACCAAGGGGGAGACCCTATACCCCAATCACAATTGATTGGACCCAAACAAAGGTTTCTAAGTGTAGGTAAGTAATGAGTTACGGAAACCAATGCAAGGCTAAGTGGACCTAAGGTTTAAGGTATGGTTGAGGGAAGTATAAGAGATTATTAACGTTTCAACCTATGTATGGTCTAGGCCACATGATGGGGTATGATGACAAAGTATAGTACCATGTGTTTGCACAAGTGGGTCTAGTTTTCTTGGGAAGTGTGAAGTGGTTCTAGGTAGGCCCACAAGGTGAAGTTAGATGTGAGGTAGGTACTATAGGTTATATGTAGGCTAGATCTATGAGTTGAAATTGATTTCAAGGATACCCATGTGCTAGATCTAGGATTTGACACCAATCCCAAGGGGTGCGACTTGCTTGGTGATGGACTAGTGCCTTGTTAAGTGGGCTAATGGGGTCAAAAAGTATGTCAAATTGTAGATCGGGACACCTAGAAGCCAAGTCAAGTGGATTGGATGAGATCCAATGGTTGGATCTTATTAGATCTAGGTTTTTAAGTGATGACCAAAAGTGGACCACAATCCCTTAAAACTAGGAATGCAATCTCCAAGGCGGATCTTGACGAAAGGACAGTATAGACCTAGGTTTCAAGGCATGGGCATTCCAAATCCACGAAAATCTCCAACACCCACTTCCTAGAAGTGGACCAACTCAAAAAATCAAGGGGGTGCGATTTGCTCAAGGAGGGTCCAAAAATGGGTTTTGGTGAACCAAATCAAGTCCAATGGCCACCAAAATGTAGATCCGGGATGTTAGTACCCCGATCTATGTTCCTTCAAAGTTTCAAGTGAATCCAATGGCTAGATCTTAGTAGATCTAAGTTTAAGATGCCAAGAAGGTCAAAAGGGGGTTTTGACCCCTCAAAACATGGAGAGATGTCCACAAGGTAGTTTTCACCAAAGTAAAGATGTGGGTATAGGTTATCAAGTGTCTAGATTTCAAATCAAATGAGATCTCACCTACCCATGTGCTAGATCTAACCCAGCAAGCTTCTCTTAGGAAAATCGATTTAGGTTCAAGAGGGCTTTTTGCATTGAAAAGTGTGTCAATTTTTAGCCAATCACCACCAAACTATAGATCCAACTAGGGGTGGATCCTATAGAGGTGGGTTTTTAATATCTTTTCAATTGCAAGGCTAGATCTAAGTAGATCTAAGAAATACCAAAATTGGGGTTTTGATTTAATTAGGGTTTTATGACCAATGAAGATAGAATGGATGAAAGAGGCACATACCTTGTAGATCTTACCTCAATTGCTTATGGCCACCTTGCAAGTTGATAGCATTCTCCTATGTGTATATTCAAGAGTGAGATCAAAGTGCCCCAACCAAATCGCCCTTCTCCAAGATAGCCAAATCGTCCTCCTCCTACAAGACAAGATCAAAAAAACAAGTCAAGCAAGATGATTATGAAAATGGTAGAAAGATGTAATAGAAAGCATCAACTATGTCACGAAGATACAATAATGATACTCCCTGTCACAAGATCAACACAAGAGAGAATATGTGGATCCCTCCAACAATAACCCTCATGAAGTCGCCCTCCTCTCTCCAATTCGACTTTCCTGTCAAAAGGTTAGCAAAAGCACCAAAATCCACAATGATACATAGAAGAGATACTGTATATTCAACATGCAAGAGAATCCACAATGCAAGAGAGATGTGCTCCACCAAAAATCTTCTATTCCAATATTCCAGAGCTCCAAAGGTGAGCTTTACAATGGGGGGTCTCCTCTTTATATAGGATAATAAAGACCAAAACCCTATACCACTCTACAATACTACATCAAATGAGTGGTTGAGATTATAAGATCTCATCATACAATCAATGGCTAGGATGAACCATAACATAATATCACTTGGATCACCCAATATAACAAAAGCGCCCTCACTAAATGGTACAATGGAGGGTGACGTCATCCCACTAGAGGGGTAAAAAGTACAATGATCCACCTCACGATGACTAGGACATGATAAAATAAGCACATGGTGGGGCTAGGAGGCATCAATCCTTACTAGCTCATCCCCAAGGCACAATAAAATAATAAAATATGTCCAATATAATAAAAATGACCAAAACTGTCCTCAGAATCCATGACAGTCAAGCAGTAAATGTCCTCCTGTGATCAATCCGGGCATACCCACATGGTGAAAACTGACTGGAAGATAGTGATGCCATCCTGGAAGACCTCTGTGAAGACCAAATGCCAAAACCTTGCCTCAATTGCCCAAATCGATTTCCTCAGTGACCACTTTACCCCATTTTTAAACTGCCTCGGGAACTGTGAAAGTGCCAAAACTACCTCCTAGGGTGCTAGCGCTGTCCATCTGAGCCCACCAGGCTCTCCGGAAGGGGGGATAAATGGTAATAACAAGTGGATGGACCACCCCCTCCATCATCAGTGCCCTAGGTGAACTGGCCTCTCGGGGCCCCTGCTGCTCAGGCTGGAAAATCAGCCCCAAATCTGGTCAACAAGTGTAAAACTGCATCAATCACTGTCAGAAGTGCCCGGAACTGAAAGATAAGTGTCTCAACGGATCCAGAAGACCCAAATCCACTAGGAATGAGTACTCATACACCCTGGGTTGCCCTAATGGGCCTGTTGTAGGGTCCACCATATATGGACAATGTATAATCTGCTGATCTGAAGTAATAATAAACCTGCTGAACTGGATCAAACATCATCTGCATCATATGTCCATCATATGATATCATCATCAAACATGTGGGCCCATAAATCATCATCAATAATCATCCATACATGGTCCACATCATCACGGATCCCAAGAATATAAAATCAAGGATAAATCACATCGGTAGACTAAGACAATGCTTCTCTAATCATTCTCACAGCGAAGCTCAAAGTATAAATTCCATTCAGTGGCATTAATCAGTTTAACATATTCCATTGTTATATAAAATTACTTGCACAATAGTTCAAATGACAAACTCACCCATTGGACATGGTCAAACTGCTAGTGAAGGATGAAGGCTAGGAGCAAGGTTGGGCCAAGGGTTTGACTTGTCTAACTTAACTCAAAAATACTTTGGACTGGGAGAAGGGGGAAGCTACAAACTCTGTGCTGGACAAAAGAACACGGGGGATGGCTGTGCCTCACAAATGGATAAGTTGTTTAGAGAGTGCTTATTCAACTTAGGCATCATGTCTACATCAAGTTGATCTAGGATCATTAGGATCATTCAATTTTATTTCCATGGCCTTTTTGGCCTACATAACCCTTCGGATTTCAGATGTGCTGAGAAGCACAACTAGTTGCAGCTTGCATCCAGGGCATGTTTTTCATATATTTATACAAGGTCAGCAATTGTTTAGATATAGCTTTTAAGAATTATTGCTTTTTGGACCTTTCTTATACTCTTCGAGGAGTATTTTTAGCTTTTCATTGCTCTTGCCCTTTTTGTTTCCATGGGCGAATTTATTTAGTTTCCACAGGTAGAACATGAGCTTTCAGTTTTAGCCAACAACATCTCAAGTGACTAGGGGGAGTTCGAGCCAATGCCAAACATCGGGACAACCGACCAGAATGATTTAGGCCTACAATCCAACTCACCAAAGGCAAGTTCTGTCACCAACTCAGAGCCGAGACACCGAATAAACAGGGATGCGGTCCAAACACAGAGGTAGAAAAAAATGGGGAAGTCCTCAGTATCAGAAAGTCAAATGAGACGAGTCAGGGTTTAAAGTCAAACAGGAAGGTCATGTATGGATGGAGACAAGTGAATATGGATCCTACACTAGCAGACAACTGGTGTCGGGGAAAGACCATGTTTATGTAAGGTGAAATACCAGTGAGTTTTGTTAAATGACCTAAAAGTGCAAGCAATTGTCCATTTTATGATTTACAGTTCATTTTAAATAGTTTGCCACATCAGGAATGATATACCAAGCACATGCTATGATCATGACTAAATCAACAAGATAATAATCCACAGTCAGTGAGAACATATCCATAGATCATACAACATCATCATAATAATCATCATCATGCATCATCTGAAACACTGCTGAAATACATCTCTAGGCACTGAACTGAAACTGTAATGGGATAAGTGGTCACATCAGTCATCAAATCTGAACTCTCAAGGCTCAGCCTTGACACAAGGTCATAAAATCTGAATAATGTACTGCTCTGATCATGAGTGATCCAAAATATATAGCCATGCTCTGGAATAAAGGAAGCTCTGGAATGTGCAGATATCTGCTGTACAAGAATAGTAGCCCTGCTACTATGGTGTGATAACAGGATCATCTGCTACTAGGAGACTATCTCAGTGTATTTTGGTTGAGCCATTGCTCTCTCTATCTCTGAGGAAGTTGTGGGGTTTTTCACCTTAGGGTTTTCCCCACGGAAACTCTGTGTCTCTTGTCTCTCATGCTTTTGATTCTTGTGATGCTTGTCATGCTTATTGTGATTGTTATGCATTGATATACTGTATATGTTATTCTCTCAGTGAAGATCCTAGAGTATTGTGAATTAATTGCTCAAAATTTAACATGGTATCAGAGCTAACCTGAGAAGAAGACATTTTGCAGTGACGGAAACTTGAGTTTCTTGTTTATTGGGTTTCTCTCGACAGATTTTGGAAAAGCAATATAGTAGATTGACTCTAGTCATCAAGGAGAATCCATCTGTCCAATCAGAATTCAGTTCTGAGCATTTTCAGATTTGGCCCTAAATATTAGGGTTTCCACAAAAATAGGAATTTCTGAAATCTGAAGACATAGCTGGAAGCTCCTTGCAAAAATCGAAGTTTAGAGCTTTAGATCGAGATTTTTGGTTGGGTAGATCTCCGAGAAACTCAAACCCTAATTCAGGGCTCTCCTTAGTGAACCCGGGAGGACAAAAAGTCAAATCTGAAGCGTAAAACTTTGTTGATCTCAAATTCTGAATGCACCAGGCTGATCAGCTCATCAAGGCGCATCTTTCTATCCTTTCCGAAAGTTGAAATTCATATTTTGAATTTTTAGGGTTTTTCCGACAAACCATAATCCGGGACCAGATCCAGTTTTCAGCATTTCAAGTGGTAAGACCTAAATCTTTTCTATTTCCATTTGAAGTACTCTTTAAAATGTCTCACCACATCAAGCTTGAGGATAAGCTTGAAGAGGCTGATAACTTCCGAGCTTGGAAGTATAGGATTGGGTTAATCCTGGAAGAGAATGAGTTGGACTCATATATAAAAGAAGACATCCCTATCCCAGAGGATGAAGAGGCTAAAGTATTGCATAAGAAGAACTTGGTCGAGGCAAAGAGAATCATTGCTGATTCTATCAAAGACCATCTCATACCCCATGTGTCTTCTCTAAAGACACCCAAAGAGATGTTTGACTCTTTGACCAAGCTATTTGAAGGGAAGAACATAAATCGGAAGATGACCCTGTGGAACCAATTGAAAGGAGTAATGTTTCAGAATGGAGAAACCATTCAATCTTATTTTTCAAGGGTCTCCCAGATCAAGGAACAACTAGAAGCAGTGGATGAAATGGTGGAGAATGGTGAAGTTGTCATGACCACTCTGAATGGCTTACCTAGGTCATGAGACTCCTTCATTCAAGGAATCTGTGAAAGAAAGAAGAATATGCTTCACATGTAATGAGAAAGGACATATTGCCATAAATTGTCCCAAGAACAAGAAGGACAACAACTTCATCAAGAAGAAGAAGGGCAGCAAAAGGAGGTCTCATGCTCATACTGCCGAGGATGATGAACCACCCAAGAAGAAGGCTAGGGCAAAAAGTGATGATAGTAATGATGACTCATCAAGTGAAGAAGAGTATGTTCTGATCTCTGCTCTCACAGGTACTATCTCCCATGGTTGTAATGATTGGTTAATTGACAGTGGGGCTTCCAAACACATGACTGGGTTTAAAACTTTAAGGAATCTTTTGTGAACCTATCTGAACATGAATCACCCCATAAGGTGAAACTTGGGGATGATTATCAATACCCAATCAAAGGAAGTGGTGAAGCCTCCTACAACCTAGATTATGGAAAATCTTTGAAGATGAAAGAAGTCCTTTATGTACCTAGGCTCAAGAAGAACTTACTCTCCATCTCTGCATTGGATGCAAAAGGTATGAGGGTTGCATTTGTGGATGGCCAAGTCCTAATGTGGCCAAAGGGAAAGACCATAGATGATGCAGTAGTGATTGGAGAGCAAGAGGGAGGTTTGTATAAATTAAAGGGACAACCTGAATATGCCATGGTGCATGAATCCATGGAGCCAAGTGAACTTTGGCATAGAAGACTTGCTCATATGCACTATAGGGCACTTCCAATTGCAAGCAAGGCTGTAGAGGGTCTTCCTGAAATCAAGACCAAACATGAAGGTGTTTGCAAAGGATGTGCAAAAGGTAAGAACATTAAGAAGGCTTTCCCAAGCAGTGAAAGCAAGGCAAAGGATATCCTGGAAATCATCCACTCAGATGTATGTGGTCCTATGTCATCCAGTTCTCTAAGTGGGTATGTTTACTATGTCTCATTTATTG
Organism: Larix kaempferi; assembly: GCA_027924585.1. Taxonomy (NCBI): domain Eukaryota; kingdom Viridiplantae; phylum Streptophyta; class Pinopsida; order Pinales; family Pinaceae; genus Larix; species Larix kaempferi. The sequence continues at coordinate 6,350,428 of BSBM01000468.1, read as the reverse complement.
ATGACTTCTCCAGGAAGACTTGGGTATACTTCTTGATGAACAAAGATGAAGTACTTGATAAGTTCAAGGAATTCAAAACCTTGATGGAGAATCAAACTGACAAGAAGATCAAAACATTCAGATCCGACAATGGTGGAGAATTCACCTCAGGTGACTTCAAGAAGCTTTGCAGTGATTCAGGGATTAAGAGGGAGTTGACTGCTCCTTATAATCCTCAACAGAATGGAGTTGCAGAAAGGAAGAACAGAACAATCATGGAAGCAGCAAGGGCAATGCTGCATGACCAGGATCCACCTATGCATCTATGGGCAAAAACAGCTAGAACAGCTGTATATGTGCATAACAGAACACCCCACAAGATGTTGGACATCAAGATACCAGAAGAGGTCCTTTCTGGTAAGAAACCTGAAGTCAGCCATCTCAGAATATTTGGTTGTCCAGTATACACTCATGTCCCAAAGGAAAAGAGGACTAAACTAGATCCTTCAGGAAAGAAGGGTATCTTTGTGGGTTACAGTGAAAGCTCGAAGGCTTACAGATTATACTTTCCAGGGTTCAAGAAGATTGATATCAGCAAGGATGAATATAAGTTTAAGGATAGGTAATCCAGGAAGCAAAGATCAAGAGGGAGCACACTCCAGTAGCTCCTGCAAGGATGCAGATTTTCAGAGGGAGTTGACCATCTTCCTACATTCCACAACAGAAAGGTGTAGAAGAAGCTACTTCAGCAGCTCCTGCCAGGAAGCAAAGACTCAGAGGGAGTCCACCCAACAAACAAACAAATATAAGTATTTCAATTATCATTTCTTGCATATTTTTGTTTAAATAATATTATGCTTAGGAGATGTATTGTGCATATTAGAATGATTGCATTAATGAACAGGATACTACTAATATGCATGTGATGGGTAAGTGGCCTATGGCACTGTACAACATTCCAGTGCTACTTATCTAGAATGAAACCTCTTTGCTGACATGTTGGGAGTAGTGCAAACTCTTAACAATGTTCTGGTAGAGACTGGAAGGCATCTAGAAAGTTGTGGAACATGGATAAATGTTGTATTGAAGCATTGGCTAAGATAACTGCATGACTACATGACATATTTCTTTATGTGTAAAGAATTTGTTCTGAAAATTATGAGATGTTTCTAATCATGCAATTTAACTTGTTTTGTAGGAAAGACCGTATATCTTCACCTACAAAAGAAGGACTACAACATTTGTTCCAGCAACAAAGATATCTATTGAAGATATTGAAGTTCCCAGGATCTGGGATGAAGAAATGGAATGCCATGATCCGTCGATCATGAAGATGATGTTTGGGATACAGTCCCAAGACCTGACAGGGAGTCACATGTGTGCACATTGAAGAAAGCCTTGTATGGCTTGTAGCAAGCTCCCAGAACTTGGTGTGATACAAAGAGGAAGCTTGCTGCTGAATTCGATATGAAAGATTTGGGAATGATGCATTATTTCCTAGGTATGGAGGTGTGGCAGAGTGCAGGTGGGATCTTCCTTGGTCAAGGGAAGTACACAGTAGATATCCTGAAGAGATTTGGGATGATGGATTGCAAGGCCATGGCCACACCTATGGCATCGAATCTGAAGCTTCTATGTGATGCTTCATCTGAGCCGATTGATGTCTCTATGTATCGTCAGATGATTGGGTCCTTGATGTACCTGACAAACACGAGACCGGATATTTGCTTTGTTGTGAACACATTGAACCAGTTTCTGACGGATCCGAGGAGTGTTCACCTGGTTGCAGTAAAGCATGTTCTGAGGTACCTGAAGGGTACAGTGGATTATGGGCTCAAGTATGAAGCGAATCAAAAGTTTAACCTGCAGGGTTATGTTGATTCAGATTGGGCTGGCAGTGCTGTAGATAGGAAGAGCACATCTGGATGCTACTTCAGTATGGGATCAGGTGTGATCTCTTGGTTTAGCAGGAAGCAGTCCTGTGTAGCACTGAGTACAGCTGAGGCAGAGTATGTTGCAGCCTGTTCAGCTAGTTGTGAGGCAGTATGGCTACGGAAGCTACTGTCTGAGTTATTTGATCTCCCATTGGATGCTACTGGTATCTTCTGCGATAACCAGAGTTGTGTGAAGCTGTCTGAGAACCTAGTGTTTCATGACAGGTCGAAACACATAGAGATCAAATATCACTATATCAGGGATATGGTGCAGAGAGGAGCTATGAAGCTCCTGTATGTTGCGACGGACGAGCAGATTGCAGATGTGCTGACAAAGCCACTAGCCAGGGTGAAATTTGAGTACTTCAAGGAGAGGCTTGGTGTTCTTCAGATCGAGGACACTTCGAGGAAGAAGTGATGGACACATTTGCGGAAGCCATTCCAAGCATGTTGGAAGGAGGATCCTTCACATGGCTATGGATGTAAGCGCTGGATGATGAGCATCAAGATGATGTTCTAGTTTCTGCTTTGTATGATCAGTTGGATCATTTATATGTATATGTATGTACGCATCATGTTGGATGCTGGATATGATCAGTTGGATCATTTATATGTATGTACGCATCATGTTAGATGTTGGATATGATCAGTTGGATCATTTATATGTATGTACGCATCATGTTGGATGCTGGATATGATCAGTTGCATCATTTGTATGTATTTTGTATATGCATCATGTTGGATGCTTGGACCATGTATCTGTATATGTATCAGGTCGATACATTGTATGATCAGGTAGATCATGTATATTGATATGTATCAGGTAGATCATGTATATTGATATGTATCAGGTAGATCATGTATGTTGATGGATACATTGTGTGGATCATGTATCTATGTATCAGGTGGATACACTATGTATGATGATATGTATCAGGTAGATACTTGGTGTGCATCAGATGGATGCATTGTATGATCAGGGTGATCGTGGATGACGAGCTTCTCCAGATGACATGCAGCAGGATGTTGCAGTGATGATGATCAGGATGATCATGTGTACATCAGGATGATGTATGGTGAGTATCAGATGATACTTTGTGGCCGTGGATCAGGTTGTGCAGATGAGCATGTCTGGGAGATCCTATAGGTCGGAGTTGCGTACCCATAACAGCCTGGGATGCTCTTTCGAGACATTGCTCTGGGAGGACATAATTTGTGCCCTGGGAGATCTTCAGGTCGGAGTTGTGTACCTGTAACATCCTGAGATGCTCTTGCGAGGTTTTGTCCTATGGCATGTAATTTGCTCCTAGGAGATCTGGACAGGATGAAAAAGGCCTCAGATGCTTCAGCTAGGTTTTGCCATGACCACATGTAATTTGCTCCTGGGAGATCTGGACATGATGAAAAAGGCCTTAGATGCTTCAGCCAGGTTTTGTGGTGGACCACATGTAATTTGCTCATGGGAGATCTGGACAGGATGAAAAAGGCCTCAGATGCTTCAGCCAGGTTTTGTGGTGAGATCACATGTAATGTGCTCCTGGGAGATCTGATAGGTAGAGTTGTGTGCTTGTAACAGCCTGGGATGCTTCAGCCAGGTTTTGTGATGGGTCACATGTAATGTGCTCCTGGGAGATCCGACAGGTAGAGCTGTGTGCTCGTAATAGCCTGGGATGCTGCAGCCAGGTCTTGTGACGCACGTAATAAGTCCTGAGGATTCCACAGTATGGCCAATGATGATGAAGACCTGTAGGTGGTGGGCCTACATCCAGTATGAAAAAGGACTGGCTCTGTAGAACTTCCTATGACGAGTAGAGTCAGAGATTGGTTGAGATAGCAGCAGCAGTGACGATGATGATGACGATGATCCCGAGAAGAAGACTTGTCTAGCAGAACTGTGTCGAGAATTACCTTCCTAGTTAAGAGGGAGTGTTGATGTATATGTAACTTCGGAATGTATTTCATATATATATTTATTGTACCCTTATAAGAGATGTGTTATTCCTCTATAAGGAAGTGTCGTCATGTGGATTGACAAGTGTCGCAAGTGTGTGTACTTGTCGATGGGTTATTAGACCACCATGTGTGGGGTCGGCCCTGAAATATATATTATATTGTGGATGTATCTAGATAGACAAGTCGGCCCCATAGTGTAACTGGGCAAACAGGTTAGTATAAATAGAGATCGGGAGATCTCTATTTTGATCATTCAGAAAGTCACACTTCTCTCACTCAGAAAGTGGCGCACTAGTGAGGAGGAGGATCATCTGCTACTAGGAGACTATCTCAGTGTATTTTGGTTGTACTTTGGTTGAGCCATTGCTCTCTCTATCTCTGAGGAAGTTGTGGGGTTTTTCACCTTAGGGTTTTCCCCACGGAAACTCTGTGTCTCTTGTCTCTCATGCTTTTGATTCTTGTGATGCTTGTCATGCTTATTGTGATTGTTATGCATTGATATACTGTATATGTTATTCTCTCAGTGAAGATCCTAGAGTATTGTGAATTAATGCTCAAAATTTAACACCTTGATTAGATGAGGGAGATGTTGCAACAAATTATGATTAGATGAGGGAGACGCTACCAACAAATTATGTGTAATGAACATTCTAGAGTAGATGGAGCAACCGAAGACGCAGTGAGGTATCTAAGCCTCGGTGGATAGTAGATACCTCACAACCCTCTCCATTTAGTTGCTTTCTTACACAACCACGCATGGTTTCATAAAAAACGGGAAACCAATTAATGATGAAAAGGTTATGAATGATTACAATACCTCCATCAATAGGTGTTATGAATCAGATGATTGCAATGATCACACTACCATATGAGAAGAGAGAAGAGCGTGGGAGATATTTGAGATTTGAGGGCCACTCTGCATACATGATGATTGTTCATATAATAGAACTAGAATTGGGCTAATAGAATTTTGGTTGTAGTATGGAGTTAGCACTCCTTTGCTTCATCCACAGTCTATTTGCTTGCTTTCTCAAGTAACTTCTAAAATTCATGTTTGAATCTTATATTTAAAAGTTTAAAAATTTATCTATGTATTTCTTTATTGAAGTTTATTTTATTAAAATTTTAATTTTAGTGAACCTACTTTTATTTGTTATGCAAATCAATAGTTCATCAACTCAAAATTTGGTGTATATTCACTCAATTGTTTGCCTTCTATCACACAACCATGCCTACTACCTTGTTGGCACTAAAATTTGGTATTATGGTGAGAGATTCATAGGATGATGGTGATAATGAGCTACCTTTGGAGGTGTTGCAGAAAAATGCAAAACAAATGAAATTGAAGCGAGTATATAGTCATCCATTCAGTCAAGAGGAATCAACTTACATTAGAAAATGCTCAAAATTTGGTGTATATTTACTCAACTCTTCGCCTTCTATCACGCAACCATGCATACTACCTTGTTGGGCCTACTAAAATGTGGTATTATAGCGATTCACAATATGATGTTGATGATGAGCTACCTATGTAGGTGTTGTAGGAAAATGCAAAACAAATGTTAGAATAAGTTAATCAAGGTCTATCAGTGAGTTGTGTCTAGGTAGTGGCTCTAGTGCTTTCACTCTAAGAAAGGCAATAGAACCTGAGGGGATGGAATTGAAAACTTAGTCATTAGTATATTTAGGACCTAATTTATCATTTTGGATATAAGCATTTTGATATTTGCATTGTACTTAATGTACACTTTGTAAATCTTTGATTCAGAGATCACTACTTCCTATGAATCACCCTGAGAACTCAAGCAGTTTGAGCCTTGATATCAATATATACTCATATAAATATAAACTCAACAGCTAGTTCTCTTCACCAAATTGAAACATACATGCAATCACACATAAACACCAAATACACCCTAGAAACCCCAACCGGGGAAAACCAGCAATATGTGGGGCTATCTTTTCTCTCAAGCCCAGAGAATATATATAAATAGACAAGTACAATATAGGATTACCTCAAAGGTAACTCAATCCCTAAACCGGATAGACTCTAGATCTGCATGCATCAGCTGATGCATGCACTGGAAGAGTAAGCCCTAACTGGTAAACTGGATCTGAGTGTCTCTGCGGGTGCCTCTGACTAATCTGCCTCTCTGTATCACAATGCTCTTATTTTCTCTCTTTGAAGACTGCCCTCTGAAGAATGCGACCTCCATTGCATGCAGAAGTGCGCCCTCCCCTCTGGATGTCTGATGCTCGTATCGGACCAGATCTCAGCAGATCTGAGCTCTGATTGTCCCTAACCTTCCTCGAATGCTGAGGAAAGGCTATCCTGGAAGTCTCAGACTCTGAATCGATCGATCTGGCTCCAAACGAACTCCTCCCTCCTTGGGAAATGCGCCCTCCTCCAGGGGAACACGTCCTCCTCTAAATTGAGCAAAATGCTCTCTAATGGACTGTCTCAGTCCACATACCTGGGTTCCTAGTGACTCTGGAGCTGAAGGTCATTGATCCAACTCAAATCTAACCTTCCTAACTCCTGCAGCAGCTCCTCTCTCTCTCAAAAAGTCGCCCTGCATGCACTGCTGCGCCCTCCTCTCTCCAGCACTATCACTCTCTGATAATACAACTGAGCAACCTCAACTGGGGACCCCCTACCTCTATAAATAATCTCACCAATGAATTAGGTTTACCAAAACCCTAATTCTCGGTGCATGCAAAAGTCACTTTTGCATGCATCCAACAATCGCTGACAAGTCATGCAAAACTCATGCATGCAAAGGTCAAATCACCCCGGAAGTTCCACATGCAGCCCCCACTGGATTCATGCCATTGAGTAGAGTGTATCTCACCCTCTACTCCATCCTGATGCCTATAGTACTAATGTACCTCCATGCAAGGCATCTGAATCATGGAGGACATCCCGAAGTTACCATAATCTAACACACTTTCCACTATCAATATGAATGAGGATGGCTTAATTTTTGTCAAAACTATGTATGCATATGATGTCAATTGGGTGTAACTCGAGTGGTTGAGAGCAAATTTGCTAACCTCCCTCGCCCAGGTTCAAATCCCACTTTGTGACATTCTTGTTCTCTTCGTGAACCAATTTTTGACCATTGACATAGTCTTGAGCCCTAAAGAATATAGTTTACCCTGGATACCATCTTTGGAATGAGGAGAAGTACCCAGTGGGTTTCCCAAGGAAATGCATACATGCAAAATAAATAAATGAAATAGTAGTCTAAATGTTCTGCATTTTGGACCTTTTCTAGCTACCATCACCGAAATCCAGCGATATAATCTTTGGTCAAATTGTAATTTGCCATTGCTGAAATTTCATTTTTGCCTGTATGAATGGCTTTAGCACCCTCAAATACCCCTGTTGCACTTGGATTCTGCAATCTTAACAACTTATATCTGCAATTCCAACAATTCTTCTAAATTTTTGGCCAGATTTCGGGCAAAAATGATTGGAAAAAAACACGAAAAAATGACCGGAAAAAGCCCAAATTGTAGCATGTTTAGACTACTCTAATAAAATACGATATTTTTGTGTGATTAGAAATTGAAAGATTTCAAAAAAAATTATTATCTTGAGTTTCCGCGCTAGGTTTTCTTTGGAATCTATATATAACATTACTTCTATGAAACCTTTGAATTTCCATTTCCATTTCCCTTACCATGACTGTTTCATGTTCTGTTTTTCATTTCTGGTTTTTGGTAATATAGCTGATAAAAGGACCGAAGTTATATGACTGTATGTAATATGAACATTCCAAATATAATTTTGATCAAACAGTACAACAGCATAATTCTCTCTAAAAATTATTACAGAATATTATATAGAAAAAACATTATACTGTAACCAATCTGTCACATTATCTATTATTTGTCATTCTAATGTAACCTGAGAATTTGTTATAACACTTTAAAGGCAGTTAATTTTTGCTGCATGGTCCTTCGAGCTTCTACCTGAATGCAAATACTAAATCTTAATTTCAAAATTCAAACTTCATTGTTTATGCTAGAGATGTAATCAATTACATTCTATTTCCAATTGAACCTATCTTTGTCCAGTTCACATTACCCTGCTTTATGCATACAAACAGTAATGAGTAAACAGTTTCTTCCTTTATGATCCCTGAAACTGTGCCAAAGGGGCTTTCTAAGTTTCTGATCTTTATAGTCATCTGTAAAATCCTCTATGGCTTGCAAATACTCTCACAACACTGTCCATTAATTAAGCTATACTTACGTAGTAGACTCTTATCCTCACCTATATTGAATTTCCGTATTCATTGTTAATGGGGATTGTTTACATAGTATCTCACTTAAGAATAAATTAAGAATAATAGAGGATTCAGGTTTAACTGCAAATGAAAATATATGATGAAATATTGTCTAAAATATGTTCCCCTGCTAACAGAAGAGCTCAATAAGACAAGTCACAAATGTCATTTTTATCAAAGTTAGCTATTACAGACCTGGTTGCGAAGCGAAAAAGTTATCATCAGAAACACAACTGTTATGAGTCTATATCTGTGAATCTGAATTTGCAAGTGAGTTGTCACAGATTCTATCCAATTCTAAAAAAATGGGGAGTAATTATAACTGTCTGACAGCATCGGCTCTCTATTCACAGCATCTTACTGTAATAGAGAATAGTGGCAGAGCATAATTTGATCATGATTACTGATATGGAATATGAGTCCTCTACTAGGATTGGTAGCTTGATAAAATCTAGCCACTTATACCTTAGTTCCGGAGAGAGTAAAACGAAGCAATTCAAATATTATGGCACTCTACTACAAGCCACGTTTCCAAGCTTCAAACACATACTTTAAGAATTTGAAGTGTTATGATTACTTAGCTTAGGCGTCTAATAATATCATGAGCAGTTCATGGCAATGCAAACCTAAGAAATTTACTGCGAACAAGGAGTGATGGGAATTATATAATAAAACGTATAAGGCTAAGTTGTACAGCTCTTCAAGGCCAGAAATATATGCAGATATGCACAGTCTGCCATTATCGTAAGCACTAAAATGTTTCCATGCTTGATGATTTCCAAGGTTGGAACTTGTGAGTGCAGGTTGACTAATGCCAAGGCCGAACCTTTTTGGCCATTGCAGTCTGGGACCTTAGATTACAAATATAGATTTTACGAACATCAACAAAATTCCACACCACAGAATTATACCGTAGCATGATCAGTAAAATTAAGTACGAAGGAGCTTCTATACATCCCAGTGCCCCGGTTTCTAGATAGTTTCCTAAACCTATTCTGAAGTGTGAGCAGAGACACAATTGACGTGCATGAGTGTTAGCACATAATTCATATATAAGAATAGGAGATTTAAAGGAAAACGTTACCAGAAGAAAAAATAATGAAATCAATCACGGAGCCAAAACTATAACGTATTTTAAACTTCAATGCAGCAGTTAACACAGCAATAATCTGAACTATATATACAGTAACTTCAAGGTAAGATTGCATGTATAACATGTCGGGTGTGTAGAATATTCGTGCAGGCACTTGGTAGTAAAATTAGATTACAGGGAGAAAATTAGGCGCAAATTTAGGTGAATTCAAATGGTATTATCAAATAATAGGAATAAAGGAAGAAAATATTCTTCTAATTTAGAGGAACTCGTAGAGCATTATCAATAACGGTACAGATAAAAGATCCATGGTAACCATCAGATAACGATGCATCTTTCTTTCAAGATTAAACGAATCTTTCTTTCAATATTAAACGATTACAGTTATTTGACGGCAAAAATATCACAATATCATTGAATGCTCGACATACGGGAAGTGCAGCCAGTTAAGGTCATTTTGACTGGATATTTAAATGTTAAAGTAGTAAAGAAAAATCGTATAATAATGTTATGCGAGCTCAAATATCAACTTTACCGATTGCATTTAATGTGTGCGAGCAGGTTCGGGTTTGTGGAAGGAGCGAAGAAAACAAAGATTATTTATCGTAAAAGATGAATCAAAACAACAACAGACAAACGAACAGAGACGTACCGTAAAATAGTAGCTATCCGTCTTTCATTACTCTCTGCTTCTGCGAGCCGGCCGTGACTCGAACCAGAGCCGATCGGAGCCGCTCTTCGTCAAAGGCTGTCCGTTGGACATTAATGGCCATTAATGAACGTAATCAGACTGCAAACGTTTGAGCATTTCTGGCCATTTTAGATACACTTTTCTCGCCATTTGAGATACTCTTTTCTTGCGCCGACTGGCCTTTCTGGAATGTCCGCGAAAGTTCTGCTGCACGGTCGCCATAAGGAATTCTTTGGTAAATATGCATCAGGAAGCAAACGATAATAAAGATAAAACGATTGAATAGATTAAAACTTACATCTTCTTGAAAATAGGTGGAGCTAAACTCTGGTGATGGGAAATTCGGTTCAGGGTTAGAAATGAGGTAGAATATTTGCATGAGGAGGAGCTGTGAATATTTGATTCAATTACTGGCGAGAAGAAGATCATTATGTGCGGTAATAAGAGCTTGGTGCGTGAACAGGATGGCAATATTAAGGGAGCGCAAGTGCTCTGTGCTGCTGCTGCTAATGGTTTTGAAGAGGTCCAGCTGCATCCGAGGTTTGTGTGTTGCGTTCTTCTGTTTCTTCTCTCTGCCTTCTTTATTTATTTCTGTCTCTTACCATATAATTTTTGGGGAAGGGTTTTCACTTTGGATTTATAAGACTTGATTAATTTTGGGATTTGCCTATCATTTTGGTGTTAGAGACTTTTCATTAATTTATTATCTTTGGGATCCACTAATTCTTACAATTCTCAAGTCCACGTTCAAATCCACGTTTTGGTCGGTGGTAGGTTGTATTTTCTTGGTATTAAAATTGCGGGTGTTTTGTTGTCATGTTTTTATGGGTTGTCGTTGTCTTTCTAGTTGCCTTTGCTTTGTCTACACGGACATTTTCTTATATATAAAGGAATTTAGATATGCCATGTTTTATTTTTTTATTAAGTATTTATTATGGAGGATTTTATATATAAAAACAAGATTCACGATGTGGTAATGTCCCCTATAATGTACATGCTTTAATTGATGATTTGCAAAAGTAGAAGGAGAATGAAAAAAGTATTAGACAATTCCAATTACAATGAAGACAAGCAAATAAAAGATTGCAACAAACAAATGTTTGTGGCTTTGTCACGTTATGTTATTGAAAATAGTAGAGCAGCTAGGAATTGCATGGTGCATGGAGAAGTGGTGAAATAAAAAGATCCAAATCCTAGGCTCTATCAAGCGTAGGGAGGGATCAAATCTCCGGAGGTGCAAACCTCTCCTTGAATAGCTCGTGTAACGTGACAAACTTACACGATCTCCCTCATATTTAGTTTTTACTTTGTATTATTCTTTTTTGTTTATGGTCGGCATAATATTTATTACTTTTTACTTTGTAATATTCTTTTTTGTTTACTTTGTATTATTATTTTGTTACTCGACAAACATTACAAGATCTCCCTCATGTTTACGTTTTACTTTGCATTATTCTTTTTTGTTTATGGCCGACATAATATATTATTTTGTTACTCCACAAACACTAGACAAAATCGACAAAACTCAACAAACACTCGACACATGTTACAAGATCTCCCTCATACTAAGCTGTAGAGCGCCTCTCGACGCAATTAAACACCTATCGTTGTAGTTAAAGTTAAGGAAGACGTTATCATACTTATGGCTATGCATACATTTTCCTAGTAAATTGAAAGGACATTTGTTGCACCTATGCAGGACACATTTGTGTAAGCAATTGATTTTTTTTTGTTCGTGGTTAGTATTAACAAAAGCCGGTACATAGAGAATGTATTAGAAAACACAAAAAACACATTATTTAACTTTTAGTAAGTTAGAAAAAAGATAATTATATTTGACAACATAGGGAAAAAAAGTGAAGAAATACTCTCTATTATTTGTGTTTAGTAATTAAGCAAGAAGCAATTGAAGTTTTTTTTTGTAAAATCAAGATTTGAAGGTCTTAATATAGTTGCTTGCAATTTCTCAATGCTTGGGATTTCCACTATAAATTCGTGTTGTGTGAATTGTCGAATATAGTTTTCTTGGGTAAGTGATAGAATAATGAATGCTTTGTATGTCATGTGTCGTTGGAAACATGAAAATATTGTGTTAGTTTTCAGGAGTTTTTTTTCAATGCATATAAATTTTTTGTTGTACCTTAAAAGCAGGAATCATTGATCTCTAATGTTAGTTGATTAGACATTATCAGTGATTTATCCAACTATAACTGCATTCTATCCATTGATCATAGTCATGGTATATCTACTTCATAAAAGATTCTCAAAACAAAGATTCTATATCAGATGCTTATAGGTGCATACGATAGAAAAGTCCGTTGTATTTGCACAAGTGTGCAATCTATAATGAGCATAGCATATATCTATGACAACAAAAACAACATTTTATGTAGGTTCATTAAAATAGAATTAGCAATTTTGCAAGTGTGGCCACCTATTTTGTTGATGAATCATAACTAATTTGTTTCATTTTCAAACATTTTTATATGTTGTGAAGAAAAAAATTTCATTCATGCAACTTCTAGACTGTTAATAAATGCAAGTTACAATATTTTGTTACTAGAACAATAATGCTTGCCTACTTCAATTCATGGAAAAAATAGTGCAGAAGATGGAAAAAAATAGCAAGCTAGTAGATTGCAACTATTGGCAAAGATGCAGAGCAATTACTCAATATCCAAGCACATAGACGATTTCCACATAATTGGGTTAGCCTTGACATCAACATTGTGTCAGTTTCAATGCCAAGATAGGATGGAACAACATATTACACAGAAGTATATATATAATTGCTCATTGCTAATAAAATAGTCATAGAAAAGAAACAAAGGAATCCAAGGAAAAAAATAGTCATAGAAAAGAAACAAAGGCTATCAAGTTTTTTAATATAATGTAAATATCTAACTATTGCAACAGCCAGAAGAAAGTTATCATGTAATAAAGAAGAAGAATGTGCTACTTGAAAGACCAGAGATTGTTGCAAATTTGGAAATCTGTACATATTAAGAAAATGATGTTGCATTGTTGTAAACAGAAATTGCAAAGCCTTGATTGATATTGTCGCAGGATTTGAGTTCAAATATGACATAACATCGATAATAATTCAAACTAGTTTGGTTACTTGGCAAAGCCAAGTAAACCGCGTGAGAAGGAGACTCTCGTTGGATTGACTTTAACAATGTAAATGAATGTTGTGCCACACCATAAAACCGTGAAAGTGGAAAATATTGCTTTGGAAAAAACAATGGTTGCCATTTTTTTCTTGCACAATGCAAACAAGGGAAAAAAAATCAGGATATGTTTTGCACACGAGGAAATAGCTCATTTTTGCATGAATTTTGACTTAAAATATATACATATTAAGAGAAAGCAAAATTATGTGCCATAGTTTTAAATTGAAATTACAAAAGCTTTAGTGGTATTGTTCCAGTCGTCTGGTTTATGCAAGGAAGGGCTATTAAAGTATTGCGTAACATCCATAGCAATCTAGTCTAGTTTGATTACCTGGCAAAGCGAAATAAACCGAGCAAGAAGCATATTGTAGTTGCAACGACTTTAAGGATGCAAATGGTGAAGAGCATGATTGTCATTGATGACAACACATTAATGACAAAGGCTGAAATGATGACATGGAAAAAGGACAAGGACATGGCATTGGATGGCATGAAGACATGACATGGCAAAGATGACTTGGTGATATGGCTTAATGACAAGGTTAATAGAAAGACAAAGTCATGGCACAAGACAAAGGACAAGGAGGACATGACAATGCATGGAGGACAAGCAATGTACAAGGACATGGAGACAATGACAAATCAAGCAAGTGTTGATGACATGGCATCAAAAGACAAGACAAGGGCAAAAGACTATGATGATGACAAGGGCAATGACATGGCAAGGTGGAGGACATGACAAGTATTACAAGGATGGTGACAAAGCAAGCATGACATGGCAAAGGACAACTGCGAGCGTTTGAAGGACAACTGCGGGCATTTGAAAGACAGATGCGGGCATTTGAAGGCCCCTACGGACATTTGAAGGACAACTGTGGGCATTTGAAGGCCCCTGCGGGAATTTGAAGGAAAACTGCGGGCATAATCAAGGATTGTGTGGGCATCCTGCGGGCATTTTGATGGAGTGTTGCGGGCATTTCCAAGATCCCTTGCAGGCATTTTTAAAGGATCCTTGCGGGCATATTATGGATCCTTCTATAAGCTTTGCGGGCATATTCTACATGCCCCTGTGGGCATGTGAGAAGGATCCCTTGCGGTCATCCTTTGAGAGATCATGCGGGCATCTGTGTGAGCCCTTGTTGGCATCACAGCAGGCCCTTGCGGGGATATGATAAGGCCCCTGCGGGCATTTTTGGAGACATATGCGGGCATAATTCAAGGACCCATTGCGGGCATAATTCAAAGACCCTTGCGGGCATTCTGGAAGGAGGATGGCCATATTAAATAAAGCCTTTTTGGTTTATTTAATTAATGTTAAAAATAAAAATACTCTGGAAAGTCAACAAATGGTGTGGCATAATAACTAAATGGTTGCTCATCTCCTTGTTTATAGGATGGTCACCTAAGTTAAATAATTATTGAATTATTAAATGATAAAATAAAATAAACTTGACATGTCGGCCTCCAAAAGTTATGGAAAAGAAAGGTATAAATAAAGAGGACAAATGTTTATGTGAAGTGTGAATTGTGTGGATATTTCGTAGGAGAAGTGAGGAGCTTTGATTTCAGGGGTTAGAGGAGATGTCTGATATATTAAGGCAGCAGTAGATCCAAGGAGAACCAGATGTAGAAGAATTCTGACTTTTATGCTCTAAACTTGTGAAGGTTTCTAAGTTGATGGCTGCTAAGTTGATATGTGTACATGAAGGGTTGATCTGAAGCTGCTGCAAGGTTGAAGATGGCTTGCTGATATGACACTTTGACGATTATCTAGGGCAGCAGAAATGGCAGTTTGATGACAGTTTGTGGATATATTTGTGAGAAGTCAAATGATATGTTTATGGGAATATAGGCAAAATGAGGATGATGTAATTGTGGACAGAACCTTGATGAAGTAATTGTGGACAAAACTATGATGATGTGATTGTGATAGGAAGCAGGACATGTGACATGATTGTGTTGACAAGGGTAGATTGATCAGATGTAATTTGATGACAGTAATTTGTATGTAATTACAAGTTGGGCCTTGTACTATTTTTCTTAGTTGGATCTAAGAAAAAGACCAAGCTGAGTCTTGGAATAGGAGTTGGTGCTTCTGATTCAATTGTAGCTGATAATACCTAACGGTTGTAGCCGGTTGAACCAAAATATAAAAAGATTACAAAGCTTATATCTTGTGTCTCTATTGGTGCGAATTGTTGTGATGAATGACATGTTTAATGAGTAGCTTTGTATAGCTTAGTATAAATGATGATCTCTGTCTACATGTTAAAGTGGAAATGTAAATGATATATGTTAGGGTTAGAAGAAGTTGAATAATTGGAATTAAATGCAATCTCACTGATTCGCCCCCCTTCTCAGTGAGCCATTGTGTCCAACAAATGGATGTCGTGGTTCTCCCAAAAAGTGTCAAACTGGAATATGTTGGTTGGAAAAAGAAACAAAAAAGGTGATTCCTTTGTTGTTGGGGGCACAAAAACCGCAACCATTTCCAAATTTTCAATTCACCCAAGCATACTCAAGGCTGCAACAAAATTGTTGTTCTTCCTTTCCTGCATAAAGCACATAGAAAATCACGACATTTTTTTACATGAGAAATTTCATGTGTCATGAAAATATTGCCATGTTTTTGAAGCAAGTATGCATTAATTCCTATTGAAATGATGAATTATACAAGCTAAAGTGGATTTCAATTTAACATGGTTTTGCTTTGAAGATCAAGATGCAATGATTTGTATGCAGTATGTGGGGTTTTACTCAACCTTACTTGAAATTAATTTTTTTTGCCATAGCAAGCGTGCATAGATACAAAAGAGATGTATATTACAATTGTTGCACATAGAACAATGACAATTTAAGAAGTGAAGTTATCCATACAACATATTCTAGTGTAAATGTATTTGGCCAAAGAGGTGCAAAAACATAAATTGGAATTTGAAAAGTATAAAATTGCAAAGAAATTGGATGAATGCATTTACGTAAGTCATTTCACTGATACCAACGAGTCTGCAATCTGTGGAATCGAGCGGGAACAATGCAGGGAAAACAAAAAATCTGAACAGTTCATAAGCATGTGCAATAGCAAATGTGAGTGACGAAGGTAAAGAAGTAAAAATGCAATTGTGCATAGTTTGGCATGGGATGGAGGTTATAGTTACTTTTTTTTTATATTTATTTTTGTGTTTTGGTGAATGTTGTAGTTGGAAGCATTCTACTATTCAATATTAAATAAACAGATAACTGATGCAAGTTTTTATATCAATCCAATCTCAATAGAATGTCAAAAAGCAACGGTCAATGGTCTACAAAACTTGCTATAGCCAAGATTGCATCAATTTTGCCACTATAGAACAGTATGTAGATATGTTCAATTGCAAAAGCTACGATGGATTCTAGGTTGTTGCAATATGGAGCATGTAAGGAATTCAGGTAGTCACTAGCACATTTGGACCAAATTCTGACTATAGGGTTCCGACGGATGTCAAAAAATTCAAGAGAAAACGTAAAAAAAAATCATTTTTTTACCTCCTCGATATCGTTGGTATTGCAACATATTATCCTTCATCGTCAGTATTGCGACAGTTAATATCATATTGTCGCAATAGAGACAACATTCGAGTTCGTCATTGCTGCGGCGTCATAACTCGTTCCATCGCAATAACAACGAAAAAAAAAGTAGTCGTCTACTTTCCAAATGGTTTGCCATAGTTTAAGCAAGTCAACATTGACTTGGTCAAATTTCGTCTTAATACCGATGATTTAAAATTTATAAATACGCTTCCATTTACAGTGGTTCCGACAATTTTGCTATATGAACGACGGTTCGAAAAGGATATAAGCTCTTATTGTCAAGCAAAACGTGGATTCTCTTTATAATCATCACTATACTTTTTGTGGGAAAAATGTCAGAAAATATTAGAGGTAGGGAAAGAGATGAAGAGGGTGAAAAGGGTGATGGTAGATGTTTTTTCCCTTGCAATAGTTGTTTTATGAGACGTCCCGTGAGCATTTTAATAACAACAGCTAGAAAACGTTGTAGGAAATATGGTCATATGGATGGGGGATTGAAGGAATATCGTCCCATGGTAATAGCTCTAAATATATATTAATTATATTTCTTAATATTGATTGTATTTGTAAAATTTTATATTGTTTTAGTATCTATTATACATGCACTAATTTTGCATGATTGCTTGTAATTATAAAGTTAGAGTTTCCCTCTAACGTTTTGCAGAATGCCCCAAGTAGTAGTAGAAATTATGTTGTACAAGCTGAGGAACATGAAGCGAATAATGAAGATCAAGTTAATGATCCCATGGAAGTAGATGACGACCATAACATAGTTGAAGATGATGGGACAAATCAAATGATCCAAGACTTGTTCGGCCAGCTAGATGAGGATGGGGATGGTGATGGTATTTATGATGAACCTTTGATGGAAAATGCAAACAAACGGATTTATAAAGGGTCAAGAGCAAATCTTCTCTTCGCTACATTGCTTCTGATGAACTTAAAGGTTATGAATAATTTGTCAAACACTTGTATGACACAGATCCTAAGGTATGTAATATGTTTCAACATATATACATAAAGTTTGACCTTTTCTCCTTTTTTTAACATTAATTAATGTGTTAAATAAGAATGTAATATTTACGATTAATATTCTTTTCATTAACTAGTTAATTTTCACGATGTAGATTGTTAGGTGAATTTTTGTTACCATCGTCAAATATTTTACCTCGCACATATCAATATTTGCTTGTCGTTATGAAATACATTGGAATGGAGTATCAAAGTATAGATGCATGTCCTAATGACCATATTATATATTATGCACAAGATGCGTCGAAAACTAAATGCTCAGAATGTCATATTAGTAGATATTGAACCGATCAAGTAACAAAAATGGTTCCTCGAAAGGTTCTTTGTCATATTCCCATAATTCCACGTTTGCAGCGACTATTCAGGTGCAAAATCATAACACAGTTAATGTATTACCATGCGCGTAATAGAAGTGGAGATGGTGTTCTTCAAATGCTGCAGATGGATATGCATTTAGGGAAATTGAGGAAAAATGGCTAGATTTTAAAGATGAACCTCATAATATTGTAAGGCTTTCATTGACAACCGACGGTGTTAATCCATTCGGAGAGCTTCGATCTATTTACTCGATGTGGCCTATTTTTATTATTAACAATACCATTCCTCCTTGGATGTCAATAAAGAGGGAGCACATAATGTTGACAATGATTGTTCCAGGTATTTGTCTATATTATTTTTTCGAATGTGACATTTTCATTTGTCTTAATTTTTGCATATTATTATTTATTTATTTATTTACTTATATATACATATCATGGTTGTAATTATGTGTAATTTCAAACAATTAGGCAAGTACCAAGTTAAATATATGAATGTATATATCGAGCCTCTTATCGATGAGCTAATATAGATATGGAATGATATAACTATGTATGACATCTATAAACCAATTGGGAAAAAGAGATTTCAATTCCATGGAATG
This sequence comes from Larix kaempferi, assembly GCA_027924585.1. NCBI lineage: Eukaryota > Viridiplantae > Streptophyta > Pinopsida > Pinales > Pinaceae > Larix > Larix kaempferi. The sequence continues at coordinate 6,331,786 of BSBM01000468.1, read as the reverse complement.
ATTGTATGGACAATTCATGATGCCCCTGAACTAACACATATTTGTGGTATGTATTAACGTTTCCTTGCACTTTGTTACTTCTTAATTATTTTGAAGATATCATGCATGTTTTTTTAATAATCCATCGTATAATTGACATTAATCCATATGTTGCAGGTCTTCAAACAAAGGGTAAATTTGCATGTCCAATTTGTGGTCCTAAGATGAAGTAGCGTATTCAAAATCTTTAGTAAAGATGGTGTTTGATGAGTATAGGCACTTCTTGTCAAAGTCCCATAGGTTTCGTACTACTGAAAAATATATTTTCAATGGGAAAGAAGAGACTGGATTAAAACCACGAAGAATGACACCTCGCCTATCGAGGTTGGAGTATAACAGAAATCGTCAAGGTGCGCAATTTCTTTATGTATTATATATGTAATATTGTTTTGATTTTGAAATTGTTTTTAAGTATTAAATTTATTTATTGTGTTTGATAATTATTGTTGTCATTTTTTTTATGCTTCATCAATGTCGTTGTCGTGAAGGTAGAAATAATGGGCTTCCACGAGGAATGAAGTGTCATCCCACTCAATTCACGAGGTCGCCCTAATATGAGCAGCTAAAAATTGCTCATGTGTTTGATACGATGCATATTGGGAAGAATGTGACAGAAACATTATGGAGAATCATAGATGGCGGGAGGGATAAAGAAAAAAATGTCAAATTTTTTACTGACATTGAGGAATCCAATCATGCAATGCGAAGTGTGATTCGATCAAAGAGCGATGGAGACCGAAATAACCTTCCATGGTTATTAACAGAGCAGCAAAGCAATGATTTAAAATAGGTCATTCAAAGTATTAAATTTCCCATAGGTTTTTCTTCAAACATAAATAATATCTTAACCAAGAAAGGTGAATTTGGTGGGGTTAAAACACATGACTGGCATACATTCATTAAGGTAATAATTTTTTATTCATATTTATATATTTGGCGTATTTACCTTTTTGTATTTTTGTTTTGTTTTTTTCTATTTTGAAACAAATAACGTTTCTTTTTTATTGTTACAGTATGTTCTACCTCTATCTCTCTGAGACGACTTTGACAACAACGTCAAACAAGTTATATATGATCTTGGAAAATACACGAGGTAAGTTATAGAGGTGACTAATATATATGAAAAATGTTTTTTTAATTTGTTCTTGTACTTAATTACATGTGTTTTACAATTTATTTTTTGTTGCAACATGTTATTTTCTTGCGTCATAATGTGTAGATGGTTGTCATTGAAAGAAATCTATCAAGATGATATAAACTATTGGAAGAGATAAATCCCTCGACTAATGTGTGAAATGCAAAAGTTTCTACCTCCAACATTTTTCAGTGCACAAGAACACTACCTCATACACCTAGTTGAGGAGATTGAAATGTGTGGTCATGTACACACAAGGTCAATGTGGATGGTGGAGAGGCACTTGAAATCATTGAAGGATTTAGTTAGACGTAGAGCACATCCTGAGGGTTATATGGTGAGGGGATATATGGTATATCAATTCATGGTGTATATTAGTCACTATCTTCCTAAGTTATAGAGCGATCTATGCATGCAGTGGATTGTATTTGGGATGTGAACTCCATCAGAAAATTTGAAGGGGAGCAGTTGTTGGGGAAAGGAAGAATGAAGAGACTAAGAGGTAATTAATTTGTGTAGATTTATGATACACACAACTTCTTCTTTTTTTAATATATGTCCATACTCATTTAATATGTATTCTTTCATCGTTTATTAATATTTACCATGGTTATAAGTAATTTATAATGTTGTTGATTTATGTTTTTTTTAGTCAGGTCATCGAGATTGGGAGGCACTACATTTATACATTGCAAATAATCTCGACTGGATGAAGGTATGGATTGACAGATGTAAAGAACGTCATGGTGGTAGGTTATCATGGCAACAATTGTTTGAACTGGTTAGAGAAGTTGGTCGTCATGGATATGTTGGTGTTACACAAAGGGAAAAAGATTTAGCATATGGTCTGAAAGATGGCAAGGCAAGCAAAATCACCCATTTTATACAGTTATTTTATATTATATTAATGTGTATGTAGGCGTGTTTTTTTCAAATACTTTCCAAGTTATATAAATATGTTTATTAATTGTCAATCCATGTTTTACATGTCTCGCATATTGCAGTTGAAACACCACAAAGCTATGTGGTGCAATGGCCGTAAATTTTGTATCAAACAATTGGATGACACCAAGAAAAATTCTAATAGTGGGATAACTGCAATATTTCAGGTCACAAATGTTTCCTCTAGTAGAGGCAGACATCCCCAAGAAACTGAAAATCAATACTATGGGTATTTGAATGATATAATTGAGTGTGACTTTAATTCCTTCAAATTAGTTATGTTAGATGCCAAATGGTATATATTACTATTGCATGGAGGTGATGAGGAGATAATTGTTATTCAACATGCGAATGGATTTCCGATGATTAAAACAAGAGTGCTTGAAAATAAAAATGATCGTTACGTTTTTCCAAGCCAGTGTGAATAGGTATTTTACTCAAAGGTTCCAGGTAAGAGGGATTGGTCGTTTGTTGTTAGGTATGATCCAAGAGGAAGGACAGTAAATTACATTGTAGAGGAAGAAGATGATATTGAAGAAGATCAAGATGATGCAGATCAGTCGAAGCATGATGATTGTCGACAGACGAAGAAGATGGAGAAGATGAACTAGGCGTAGGAGAGGATGTAGTACCAGATCTTGATGGTGACATCGATGAAGATATGCCTGAAACTGACATTCATGTAGATCATGATGATATCGACAATCCTTTGAACATTGTTTCTGAATCGGATGTTGTAGATACAAATGTTGAGTTGGATGAAGAAGAAGATATAGAAGAAGAATGATACATATATTGAGTTGGACGAGGTACATAGCTATATATATTGTTAATTTGTATGAATTATTCTCTTTAAATAATTTACATATGTGGGTTTATTACATTTTTATAAGTTTTATGCAATTTTTTACATCCTATGTTATATGTTGTTTTTTTTGTAGTTTCTATGCTTGAATCTAATTAGTATGTTGCTTTCGATTATTTTATATTTTGTAGATCGGGTATGGGGAATTGAGAACGATGTGAGGGGGACAAGAGAGGCCATCTGAGCTTCCACCTTCACATGGTTTGCCTTGTTTAGTAGAGAATAAATTATTCTTGAAACCAAGAGAAGCTCTTTCACCTTTATACCATTGAACCTTGGTTGTAGACGACATTTCATTTTGAAATAGTTGATGAAGCTTGCACAATTTATCATGAAGTACATATTTATCGACTTATTTCCCTTTCACTAGATGCGGGAATGTGCGTCTCAAACCAACTTTAAAAGGAACAGCTAAAAGACATTGTATTGTTAGTAGACGTGGCCAACGCCAATGACCTTTGAATAGGGCCAACGTTGAAATTTCCAAAATTTGTTTCAGTATGCACTGAAATTTGACCGGGAAGACTATTCGCATGCCTTCACGAAATGGGAGGATTTCCAGACTCAAAGATGACTCACCCAGCCAATAGTACTATATATCATTGGTGACATGCGAATAGGACCAACGTTGAGATTTTTTCAATTTGTGCTTGTATGGACTGAAATTTGACATGGTTATAGTAGTCACATGTTTTGATGTTATGGGAGGGGTTTGAGACTCAAACATGACTCACACAAACAAATATGAGACAATCAAACGATAAAATTATAGAATAAATGCATGAAAGTGATGAAAGTGTACCTTTCCATCTTGTTTTGACCCACCAATGCTTTGTATTCCCTATTTAGACATATTCTCAAGTGGAAACATTGATCATATTTGAGAGCAATCCCTCACTAGAATTGCATGAAGGAACAAAGATACATTCCCATTTATAAAGGTTGCGACAATTTCATTTTGAAATAATTGATGAACCTTGGTTGTAGGAGGTTGAAAATGTGGAACAATGCCCTAAGGATGATAGATATTTTTCTAGTGTTAAATTAGTGTTAAGGATGAACCTTAGTTTTCTAGTGTTAAATTAGTGTTTCTAGGGCTAGTTTAGGTTTTTAGGGTTTCTAGGGCTAGATTAGGTTTAAAGGGTTTCTAGGGCTAGATTAGGTTTCTAGGGTTGTAATAGTATTTCTAGGGATAAACTAAGTTTCTAGGGATAGATTAGATTTCTAAATATGGTTTCGAGGGATAGATTAAGTTGTAAAGGTATGGTATCTAAGGATAAATATTCCTATGAGTGAAATATAGAC